>JAOPUD010000044.1:826616-841157 GCA_027122715.1 Trisopterus minutus
CACCACCCCTTGCCGGCAGCCCCCCAGGTTAACAGGCAGCTGAGAGGATTATGTCTAGGATGATAAAGTGGAGAGCTCCCCGCTAACTCTGTTAGCATCCCCTGCATCCACGCTCTCCACTGGCCCCGTAGCCACCCGCCATCTATCACACAAACGCATGCACCCGCTCCCCCGTCCAACGCCCTCATCCGTACGGGCGTCCGTGGCGAGCACACACGCAGCGGGGCCCCCCCCATCTATCACCAGGAGTAGTAGATCTCCTGCCAACCGAGGGACAAGAGACGGCTTCTGTGGGGGGGGGGGGGATGATCTGGTTTTCGGTCCTGATCTGATTTTTGATTAAGTGTGAAAATGAATCGTGTTACCACCGGAGCGCTTATTTATTTACGGCAAATACCGCCGTGTTGTCGCAATTTCCCTGATTTCCAAAGCCGTGCCGGAATCAGAGAAACTCTATCAATGCAGATTAGGGCGGCGTCGGGCCCGCTGTCCGCTAAGTCAGGCTGTTTGTTTTCAGTACATCAGTTCTCTGATAACTCAATTGAAGTAATCCTGTGTTTTCTATATTCTCGGGGTAATCCAATTGTGCTTTTCTTTGTTTGAAGGAATTGACTCGCTGACCTTGCCAGAACTAAATATGCAAAATTGATTGTAAAGTCCCAAAGCCCTTTTATAGCCCTTTTCTGCTATCGGCTGTAACCGCCTGCAGCATTTTACTGCAGCAAAAAACCGACGTCTTGTGATGTTTTCTGCAGAATTAGGAAACAAATCCAATTGGGTGAAATCTTTTGAGGTCAAATTGACATCAATCCTTCTGAATGAAGCCTCTCTTCTTCTTGTCTGTGACCTTTGCCCCCCCCCTCCCAGGTTCTGCCATGAAGAACCTCACGGCCTTCATGCTCCTGCAGGGTTCCATGCTGAGGTCCGAGGACTCGGCCGTGTGCTGCGCCGTCCTGCGGACGGTGAGGAGGATCTGGGAGTGGAGCCAGGCCAACTTCTTCCTCCCGGAGTGGACCCTCCAGTCGCTGGCCCAGTTCGCCTCCTGTGTGTGGAGGAAGCCCGCCCCCGTCCATACACTCTTCTTCTCACTGCTGGAGATGGTATGGACTCTCACAGGCAGGATAGGGCACAAGAAACCAAAATATACGTGGAAAGAGTACATAAACAAACTAACCCTAGCCACCAATGTTTCGAAATTTTGTCAAATACTTTTGAAATATTTACAGACATTTCAAAATGTTCAAAATATACTCAAAATGGTGTGCCTGATGAATTAGTTGTGTCTTGTACTAGGTGATATTTGAATTGAACTACATCCCCCACGAGACCTTGCGGGCCTTGCAGGCAGTGCTGAACCAGAGTTGGACTGGGGCGCTCGTGTCCACAGGGGAATTCCAGTTGGCTGCTCTCAGCTGTTTCCATGGGTGAGTCGATGTGTGAGAATGTGTCAATATGTGTGTGCGTCTGTGTGTGTTTGCGTTTATCGAATGTCTGTCCTCTGTGGGCTCATTGATGTGTCTCCACCTCTCCATAGTCTGGCTTTGAGGAGCGGCCTGCTAGCAGATGTTCTGAGTGAAGGGGGTCTGCTGGAGCTGCTGCTAGGGGAACTTCGCAGGCGAGCCAAAATCCTCAGGAAGGCCGGGGTGGTCTCTCCCACTCCAGCAGGTCAGGGTTATTGGTTTTATCCAGGGTTAATGGTTTGATGGTATATCCTCAGTTTAGGCCAGTTTGTTAATGCATTGATTTCATGACACTGCTTGTGTAACAGTTAATAGTTGAAATGAGTGTGTAGCTTGATAATGATATATGCTAAAACTATTCTGGCAATGGTTGAACTAAGTCTTCAATGCCAATGGAAATGCATAATAATCTAGATGCATAGTATCTAGAGAGGTAAAAGACTGACCTACTCTATATATACGATCTGAAAATATGTTGTAATATTAGTTGACACCTGTCACTGTGTGCCCCCCAGGTGACCAGAAGCCTTCATCGTGCGTGGAGGAGAGTGAGAGAGCCCTCACCAGTTGCATGCTGGAAGTGGTGGCTTTCTTCACACTGCGCTCAGTCCGGAACACAGGTACACACACTGGACCTACTCACAACCAGGACACCTTACCCTCTACAATAAGGGTACATAAGACTAACATTAATAAACATTAGTTTATGCGGTAATAAGCACTATTATAGAGCAATAGCATTGGGGTTAAATCATGTATAAATGAATCAACAGCATTTACCTTAGTGAACAACTTTAGTTAGTCATCATGAACACCATTAATCAATGATTACTAGACATTAGTTCCTTTTTTGAATTAACCGTTCGTTTATGCTTATTCCTTTATTAACTATTGTTAATCAACGATAACTGAATGCATGTTAAGTCTGTGCTGTAACCCCAAAACAAACAGTAAGAAACACATATAGTCATACAGTTCTCATTAAACATATGTCATCTACTCTTGTGTGTGCGTGTGTGTGCGTGTGTGTGCGCTAGTCACCGTGCGGGACCTGGGCATGGTCCCGTACATTAAGATCTTCGTGGACGCGGAGCGGTACCGCGCGCCCACCCTGAGCATCCTGGAGCAGCTGGCGGAGGTCAACCCCGAGGAGTTCATGAGCACCGCTGTCGGAGCGCTCTGCTCCTCCACGCAGCACGAGCTCAGCCTGAAGCGGGACCTCCTGCAGGTACGGAGCTGTACACACACTTACAGACACACACACACACACACACACACACACACACACACACACACACACATTCAAAGAGACTCACACACACACACTCACAGAGACTCACACTCAAACTCTCACACACACACACACACACACACACACACACACACACACTTACACGCACACACTGAGACTCACACACACACACACGCAACACATTGTCACCTAACAACCAATCGCACCAAATTGTAATGCACTTAAAACATAATTAGGTAGTGAATTTATTATCCTGGCCGGCGGGGCCCTGATTGCGTTAGGAACAAATGCAGATTGATTTGCTAATACAGGTTTAGCTGTTAATTCAGGGCTGGATTTGATTAGGGCGTCGGCGGCGTGACGTGGCACTCTAAAGATTACCCCCTCAATCGGATCAGTGAGTGGGACGGAGATGTGATTAGGGCTAACCGAGTTACACACAGACTGGATGTGTCCGTTTTTATAGATGGCAGCGAAAGAAGAACTCACTGGCAGACATTGTCTCGTGTGCGTGTGTGTGTGTGTGTGTGTGCGCCTATGTAAGGGTTACATTGTGTTACTTGAGCACACTTGCTAGTAGTGTGTGTGTGTGTGTGTGTGTAGTGTATATCTGTGTGGATGAGTATATCTAAGTTTGTGTGTGTGTGAGTGTGTGTGCGTGCGTGACAGTGTTTTTGCGCTAACCTGGTTAATGCACGTGGCAATCAGATTGTGTGCGACCTGTGTTGGAAGCCATTGTGATTACTCTAGTTTCAGTTAATCACATTTCTCTGTGCGTTCTGCTGCTCACGTTACCTACCTGATGGATTAGCTCTCAAAATTGAATAAAGCTAATCGGGTTTTGTTCACCCCTCAAAACTGTTTCCCAGAGATGATTTGTTGTGGCGTTGTCTTTTTGTCTATTTGTCATTGCTCTATTTTAATTTCAAATTGGAAAACCTGTTTGAGTTTTGGACGTTCAGGAGATTTGTGTCAAAAATAACATTTTGTCGGCGAACGTGTGAAACTTTGAACTCGGTTTGTCTGGGGCTCTGCAGATGTTGCATAGTTGACAGTGTGTGTGTGTGTGTGTGTGTGTGTGTGTGTGTGTGTGTGTGTGTGTGTGTGTGCGTGTGCGTGTGCGTGCGCGCGCGTGTGTGCCTCTGTGTGTGTCAGTCGGTGCAGAAGGTGATGGAGAGCCCCCATAGCTGGGATGCCTTCAGGCGAGCGGGGGGTTTCACCGGGCTGCTGTCCCTGGCGGTGGACATGGAGGGGGCCCTCTCCGACCCCCCCCGGGGGCCCGTGTGGCACAGCCTCAACCAGCGGGACTCCCTGGACATCCTCCTCTCCACCCTCCACATCCTGGCCCTGGCCGTCTACCTCCACCCCGTCAACGCGCACTACTTCCAGACCGGCGGCTTCTACGAGAAGCTGGCCGACGCCATGCTCCAGCTGGGCTGCTTCCAGAGGGAGGAGTCGAGGCCGGGGGGCCGCGATCGACCGGACGGCCGCTTCTCCGACGCCGCAGAGTACAAGCCTTCCCACGGGATGAGCTTCCATAAGTTTGTCGAGCTGGCGGAAACGGCCGCATCACCTTCTTCTTCGTCGTCGTCTTCGTCTGTGGCCGGGGGGTCGGCCCCCGTCCTGCCTCCTACCCTGCGGACCTGTCTCAGACTGCTCTCCTACCTGGACCAGTTTGCCACGGGGTCCTCCCGCGCTCCGGAGTCGGCCCCGGTGCCGGCGCCGGAAGCCGAGGTCAGGCGGGACGGAGAGAGGAAAGGGCCGGCGCTGGACAGAGCAGCGGGGACGGACGCGGTGAACGGCCTCTTGGAGTCGGACGGGACGTCCCAGGACGGAGCCGCCGCGAGGCCAAGGAAAGCAGCGCTCAGCATATCCTCGGTCTGCTCCGAGTCCCAGTTAAGGTGTGTGTTGGTCTGGCTTTGGTCTTAATGTGCTTATAGAGTTTGGTGGGGGTCAAGATCAGCTCTGTTAGTTAATTTAGAGCTAACATGAATTGTTACGAGTATTTTAAAATAGTCACTCTGTGTTTGCCGTGTTTATCTCTGTTCAGGTTAACCTGCGACCATACCATTGTGAACCCCGGGGCCATCCGAGTTATCATCGCACTCCTGCCCTCCATATTTACTCCAGAGGATCCTCAGGTATCAAGCCCACGCCGAACACTGTGCTCCCAACACAGTCCGCTATGAAATCCAACATGGCCAAGAACTCAACCTCTACCCTGTCGCCCTCTACCCCCCCCCCCCCCAGCTCTCGATGGAGGTCCAGTATTCGGTGGCTCAGCACATCCAGGCCATGGTCAAGTCGGAGCGCAACCGGCAGATCATGTGCGAGGGGGGGCTGGTGTCCACCCTCCTGGCCCACTGCAGCGGCATACTGCTGGCCGCCCACCACCCGCTCAACATGCCCATAACTCGCATCCTGGAGAAGCTGGCGTCGCAGGCCATCACGCTCCCAGACTTGAGGTCAACATTCTTCAGCCGTCAAAAAAAGAAAAAAAACAAAACAGCGGCCATGCTTTTAGAAGTCAGCCGATGCAGCTAATTCGTTGTAGGCTATCACTTTACGGATTTAGCTCATTGGATAATCAAAATGCTTGTGCGCATTTGGTTGGGCATGGTCTTAGTTTTTGGACTATAAAAAACGATACCGTCATAGACGGATTATATTTCTCGGGCGAGTCATTGGGCTGATGAACGTTAGGGTTGGCGTGTGTTCACATGATACCTTAACATCTTTCTCTTCTCTCCAGGGCTTTCCTGTGTTTAGGGGAGCCTCTCATGTGTTTGAAGGAGAAAACGGTCAGGAACACTGCCAAGGAAAGTCCTGTGCCTCCTCAGTCTACCTCAAACGGTAAAAGCATACCGACTCCTCAATGCATAAAACCTTTTAAGAGAATAGTGAGATACTCAATGAGCTTTGAAGGCTGAAATATTTTTTTCACATGTCCTCCATTATCTGCATTTTACCGACCTGAATTCTGATCCCAAGTGTTCCAAGTTTCACACATATTTTTTCCGGACACCACCCCACTATTCCTCCAGAGACGGACGCCCCCAGCGGACCTCCAGCCGCCCCGGGGCTGAAGCGCTCCTTCAGCCTGCTGAGTTCCCCCTCTGAGGGCTGCACCCTGCCCCTCCACCACATGGTGAGCCTGGTGTCCATGACCTCGCCCCGCAGCTTCAGACCCCACCGGCTGTCCTCCTCGCCCGCCTTCGTGGAGTTCGACATGACCGAGAGCGGATACGGGTAAGGGTTAGAGTCTTGTATCGATAAACAATCGCTTTATTAATTCTCAATGGGAAATGAGGGTGTCACATGTCTGAGTACAGTACAGGACAGTTATTGAAAAAGATATGGAGTAACTTAGTAAATACATCAGATAATATATCTAAATAGTGAGGAACTTATGCAAGGTTAATGGGGAACACGCTGTGATGGTAGCTTGGGGGGATATGCCGTGACCCTGGCTGTGTGTTGCTGTCTGATGTGTTGTGCTGCAGCTGTCTGTTCCTGCCCTCGCTGGCCACAGTGAAGGGAGTGAATGCCGATGCCATCCCAACAGGAGGGGTAGGGGGAGGTAAGAGAGCAGCGGACCGTTTGCGTTCACATTAACATTCCAGTGTCATTTAGTCGTTTAGCCCCCGCTCTTTATTCAATGCAAATTCGTAATGGGGCGGACAACAATCAAATCATCCGATAACTTCAAATTAAACTATGAAAGCTGTATCATTAAGTGCTAATGGGTGAATGCTGCTTAAAGGTTTAACCATTAGTATGGTGTACAACACAGCATTGCAACTAAGAAACAAAACAGTCAAAGGTACAATGCAAAAATATTTTGTTCAAAACTGGCTCTTAAACACGTTTTAGTGTTAATGCTCAACTTCAAGGGATCATGGTGAAGTAATCTGAATTGGCAGCAGCATACGAAATCTTATGTTACCTTTTTTTCCAACGAGCCTCATCTTTGTAAAACGTGCGTATTGTACCTCCACTGCAACGAGAAACCCGTTAAAAACACAAAAGTACACTTTGAAACATCTCAATTCTCGAAACACCGGCAGAATGCGTGAGCCGTGTGCTGTGTTCTGCTCAGAGTGCCGCGGGTTCCCCCCCGTGGCGGGCCTCTCCTACTCCTGCTGGTTCCAGATCAACCGCTTCAGCTCGGCGTGTGACTCCCACCCCATCCGCCTGCTGTCCGTGGTGCGCCACATGTCCCGCGCCGAGCAGCAGTACGTCTGTCTGTCCGTGTCCTTCTCGGCTTACGACGGCTGCCTGGTCATCTCCACGGAGGAGGAGGCCTTCACCTTCCTCGGTGGGTGGTGGTCTGTGAAGAGGGTTGGCAAGACGTTATCTCTTTGCAGCAGCTAACCAACTGATTAAGGAAGGGATCATGTATAGAATGCCGGTCATTATTGGGAAATAAGCCCCGACAGCAGGGGCTTATTTTTGATGACCAGCGACGTTCTATACATTATGCCGCTTATTACAAGGTTACTTGCCAAAACGATAAAATATGACGTCTATGGGTTATGACGTCTACAGGTAGACATGGTGGTGTTGACATGTGGGTTTGAACCCAGAACCTTTTGGTTTGGAGTCTTACAGCCCTCAGTTGATTAATGATTCAACCTGCGACCTTAACCCTGCCATGAAACAAACCACACAGAAAAAGCTAACACACTCGTGTTTTTTCGCCGACCATTCAGACATGATGGAGCCGGAGGCGAACACGGCCACCTCTCTGCCCGTGTCGGTGCGATTCCGCTGCTCCGGGGTTCTGACCCCGGGGCAGTGGCACCACCTGGCCCTGGTCATGGCCAAGGACCTCAAGAAGAGCTGCAAGCTGTCCGCCTACCTCAACGGCAAGCCTGTTGGGACTGCAAAGGTGAGGCCAGGTGCACTGAGTGCAGAGCAGTGGAGATGACGGTGGGGCGTGGACAGTAGGAAGGGCTTCAAGCAGTGGGAAGGACAGTGCTCTTCTGTTCACTGTCACTGTTCACTGCTGATGGTGGACAGAATTGTAGGCAGCAGACATGTCATCAAGAACAAAAGGGCAAGGAATTTCTCTGTTGGTAGACGTGTGGATTAAACTGGCACTGGTCTAACCTGTTTACTCTTAAAGGCTGTTGCAATAACACTTATCCCTGCTCAATGAGTAAAGTACACCATTAACCCTTCCACTGTTGAGAACAATATGGACACTCAGTGTTGCAGAGCACTCTGGATACAAGTATACACGGCAGTAGCTCAGGAGGTAGAGCCGGGTTGGCTGGCTAACCGCAAGGTTGCTACTTCGATCCCCGGCTCCTCCTAGCTGAGTGCCGAGGTGCCCCTGAGCAAGGCAGTAACCCTAACTGCTCCCGGCGAGCTGGCTGTCGCCCTGCATGGTGGACTCCGCTGTAGCTGTGTCGAAATGTGTGCAAGTCATGAATAGGTGAATGTCAGGCAATGTTGTAAAGTGCATTTGACCATTTACCTCGTACACCACAAGTGTAAAACCTCAACATTCCCGTACTTCTCCGGGGGGGGGGGCGCAGATGCGCTACATCCAGCCGTTCCCGGGCCACTACGTCTCCATGGACCCCACGGCCGTGGTCGACGTGTGCGCGCTCATCGGAACGCCGTCGGTGTGGAAGGAGCACGCGGCACTGGTGTGGCGGGCGGGCCCCGCCTACCTCTTTGAGGAGGTCCTGAGCCCCGACGCCGTGGGCAGCATCTACGCCCAAGGCACGGGTTACCTAGGCAACTACCTGGCCCTGGAGCACGCCGGTGAGTCGCGACCCTTTGGACCATCGACGGATCGATACAAACCGTTAGAGACATTTTAAAGTTCTGCCCTAAGACTTCTTGCTAGATAGTGATTTACAGATGTTACAGATATAACATTGTACTATTTTAAAGCTTAAAAAATTAATACATTCTTCAAATGTATAATTTCTACCCTCTTCCTGCTGTTCGTGGCGTTGTGAGTTTGTTATGTTGTTGAGCCAGTTCAGACGTGCACTATAGGTTAGCTCTCTGGTGCCTGCTGCTACCTGTGAGTTTCACTATGTCACGCGTGTTTGTAGCTGTATAATGGGTTAGCTCTGTCTAGCCTGTTCTCCCCTTTATTTTTGTTTTCCCCAAGGAACATGTTGATGCGTGCATCGGTTATGTCACTTCATACCCACGGTGTTGTGACTGTTTTGTCAGGGCCCGAGGCCGAGGCTGTGACCACGCCTCTCCGGTTGGTCAATGAGGAGAGGATCTCGTTTGGCATCAATCCAGCTGTTACCACGGTGACCACCGTTGCCCAAATCAGGGATGACTTTAACGAGGTGGACTGCAGACTCATCGCCAAAGAGGTAAAGGGAACTCCTGTTTAAAGGGTGTACTGTCTGTTAGCATTGTTAGCACCATTAGCACAGTGAGCATTGTTAGCAAAATTAGCACATTTAGCATAGTTAGCATTTTTAGCACCGTTAACTCTGTTATCAGGTGGACTGCAGACTCATCACCAAAGAGCTAAAGTGAACTCTTGTATAAAGGGTGTACTGTCTATTGGCATTGTTAGCATAATTAGCTATGTTAGCGTTGTTAGCATTGTACGCACCATCAGCACCATTAGCATTGTTAGCACTGATAGCGCTGTTGGTAATTCCAGCATTGTGGTTTTCATTACAGATAGGAGTAGCTTCCAGGGACCAATCCACCCCCGTGCTCCTGGTCCAGAACATCAGCCAGCACCTCGGCGGCACGGCTCGCACCATCGGCGCGGCGCTGGTGGGGCGCTTCGGTACGCAGACTGACCTCCGGGCGCTAACATCCCCATGTCGGTGGCTGTCAAGCTCACAGCCACAGGCTTCTCTCTCTCTTTTTTTTTTCATCCAGGCGTGAGGACGTTCAGCCCGTGCAGCGCGTCCAACGGGTTCCTGTACACGGGCGGGCCGCCGGTGATCCTCAGTCTGATCGCCATGGCGCCCGACGACGGTTCACTGTACGCCGCCGTCAAGGTTCTCGTCTCCGTGCTGGAGACCAACGTGGCCATGCAGCAGGAGATGACCCGCATCAACGGATACCAGGTCTGTCGGAACACCTAACCCTGACCCCTACCTGCTTCATGTGAATGTCATCACTGTAACTGGCTGTGATTAGCTAGATGATCAAACATATAAACATGTAAATAGCAGGAGGGCATCTGTGTTTGCATAGATAATGACGTTATTCAAACCCGTGTTTGGGATGCGTTGTTTTTAAATGAGTCACCATTGTATTCTTCCAGCTGTTGACGTTCCTGCTGAAGATGAAGGGCAGTCTGGTCAGCAGGAAAACGTTCCAGCTGGTTCTGTATCTCTGTCGCTATGTGGAGCAGGGCCTGGGATCTGACACGGCGGGATACAGCGCACCGGCCTTCCGATCTCTGCTGTGTAACTTGGAGGTAACTCGGGGGAAAAACCTAGGATGCCTTCTGGGCTGTTATTGTGTGAAGTGTGTTTTGGTTTGTTTTTACGTTTTTCATTTCTCTCTCTCTCTGTCGTGTTTTTCAGATGTGGCAGAACTCGGCCAATAATCTGGACCTCTCTGTGCTCAGTCACTTGGACGATATCTTAAAGGCGTCAAGGTATTGCACGTGAGCCATTTAGAACACATTCTCCACACCCTGTAGCGGCGCCCTGATGTCCCGATGTGGGACGCTGACCGCAGTGACATGCTGAAGATATTTCACACAGGAAGATTGATTTAGGACTGAAAGGATGACATTGTCCGGGGTGACGGACAACATCTCACGGGCTGTCTGTCTGTTCAACATCAGTGGTTCCTGGAACTCAAGTTGCAGGAACTTGTGCAACAGAATGCCCTCAATACCTCCACCACATACAACAGAATCAGCCTCGGTGTACTGATGTCCTCAATGCCTCCACCACATACAACAGAATCAGCCTCGGTGTGATGATGTCCTCAATATCCTGACAGTTACAACAGGATCAGTGTCGATGTGACGATGCCATCAATATCCCTGTCCATGTACAATAGAATCAGTCATGGAGGTTGATGTGTGTAGCGTGACTGGATGTTTTGAAGGGCTCAATTCGATTTTTCTGTCCGTGGGAAGAGTATGTGACGGATACATATGTCTGTCTCTCTAGCTCTGGTCTCTGTCTGTCTCACTCTCTGGTGTGTTGTCCTCCATCCATTTTCTGTGTGTCTGTCTCCCGTTGCCAGTGGGGATCGGGCGGAGGCCATGCGCGGGGAAGGCCTGTTGCAGAAGCTTCTCTTCCAGCTCTGCGACCCCACTGTAACCGTTCGAAAAGTGAAGCTTGTCACGTGCATCACCACGCGCCTCCTCAGGGAACACTTTGCCACTGGAGACATATCCAGGTACTATGGCCGACAACCACATGTCAACATTGTCAACGAGGAGCTGCCTGAGATGAGTTGTATTCAAATGTTAATTTAAATGAAATCGAATGTGTTTATTGTTTGTTGTTTTTCTTGTTTGATCAGACTCGGGGTCTTCCTGGTCTACACACTCCCGCCGCCCAGTTCGTCAGAGAGTTGTGACTGGAGCTCTGACAGTGGGGTCGCCGAAGAGGCCATAGGTATAGTCCACCTGACATGTCCACAACAGCTTGGCTAACATTTGTATGGTATTTGTTTACGAGATAACCTGCGTTCATCCTCGCTATCCTAGCGAGCTCTTTTCTGATCCGGAACCAGCTGTTACTCTCCCTCTGTGAACTCGTCTCAGACAGCTCTCTGAATGTCGAGTAAGTATATTCTCCCTGTAACGACCCTCATGTGATGCCTCCCAACTAGAAACCCCCTTACTACTACTTACTACAATGAACGTAATCCCTAACTCCATAGAAAAAACCCGAAATGGAAACTATTTCAATACCCCATTAATCCCCCATACCTACCACCTCCCTACCTCCCATGATTTTACATACCTTGTCCTATTCATATTGGTTGTATGTATACTCACTTGCTATATTAGCCATTAGTCATTCTTGCACTCTCACACTCTCATTGTATCGTGCAATGACAATAAAGTTGAATTCTCATCAAAACTAGATGCCACACATACACACAAAACGGACAGGCACTCCAGCTGGTAACAAACAGACACATAATTCACATTTCATAGTTCAAGCTGTGATATTGTTGCACTTTGACCGTGATTTGAACCGTTACAGTAATGATCTTGTCTGACCACCAGCCAACAGGAGACCATGTTCCAAACGCTGGGCCACGATTGGTTCCTGCTGTTCCTCCAGGCTCACCTGCACCCCTCCACGGTGCAGCTGGGTCTGGTGCTGCTCACCCACCTCCTGGCCCACCCCAGCCAGCTGGACGGCTTCAGGGAGGGGGTGCTGGCTGGCCCCCTCAGAGACGGCCTGGAGGAGCCCTTCGCCCTCACGGGTGCGTTTCCTCGTCATGACGTTGAGAGCTGTTTGCACATCCTCCTAGACCAGTGATCACATGCATCTTATGCAGGCATGTACAGATATGATTATTGATCCCGTACAGTGAATGAGGGTGTCACAGCAGGAAGTCAAGCACTCCTACGGGTACATTCCTGGGGATTGGAAAATGTCAATAGTAAATCAGTTCAATAAATATGAAGCCTATTTTGAAGGACCATCTCGATGCACGGTACCATCTTTGTGTTTCACAAAGCAATATGACCCCGCTCCCTCAGACAACCTGCGGGCCCAGTCCTGGTCCTATGAGTGCCTGAGCGCCACGTGCCCGGGCTTCGACATCCTGCAGAGGCTGCTGGTCGGCCACGCCCACATGCCCCAGGTGTACGGGGCGCTGGCTGCCCTGCTGCTGGGGAAGAAGGCCCCCCACGCAACCCAGGGACAGGTGAGGAGCAGGGCGGGGCCCGAGAGTGAGACACCTTACACTTTAGACACTTTCGTGTGCTGGTCAATACTGTGATCCAGATAATGTAGCACATACTGTTAGCGATGTTGGCCATAGCTGACTAATGTTTATGGAGAGTTATTTTGCATTTACATATACACTGCTGCTACTCTTGTTGAGGTTTTAGATATATTTTCTATACCTAAATCAATGACTTAAAAAAAATGTAACCAAAATGATACCAAGTTGATGATCTGATTTTTGGTTTGCTATTACTGTTCACTGCCTCCTGCTGTGATCCACATTTTAAATGCATGTTGTGAATGATGACGTTTATTGTCCTTTTTCTTATGTGCTGTCATCAGGAGAAACTGGATGACATCCTACAGTCAGTCATAGACCACAAAGGAGGTGCCAGTGGTCAGCAGCTGTGTCCAGAGGCTGCTGAAATACTAATGGAGCTGGTTAAAGTCATCATGACCCTGGTAAGAATGCTTTCCTTGGGTTTTTTGATTGCAACTATTATGAAAAGAAAAGCTATAAGATTAAGTACCTTGTTAATCCCCTGATACATTGTTTCTGTGACCGGAATAAACAAATGTAATATTGGACACACAAATTCACATAAAATATACATATAAATACAAACATACTTATCTTCTAATAAATGTCAGACATTATTGTATAATTAATGGCCCACATGCACTTCTCATTGTAACAGCCAATCCATTCTCTGGGCGACCAGTCACCAGGCCCTGGTGCACCATGGGAGTTGCAGTTTCCCGGCAGTGTGATGCAGTTTCTATGTCTACTCCATAGCCGCAGACCCAAGGACCCTCTGTGGTCGTCTGCAGAGTTTCTCCACTCACTAGCGGGCGTCGTTTTCCCCGTCGATGTCACTGAGGTCAGTCTGAAACAGTTTTTGGCGTCAGGATTAGGGTAGATGGTAGGGTAGAGGGGGTTTGACTCCCACCTGCAAGGTACTGTGTAAGATTCCTCAATGCCCGCAGCCCACCTCCTACCTCTAGATGCACTCACTGACCTGCTCCTTAATGACTGAATGAATGTCTAAATTCACTGTAGGTCGCTTTGATAAGTGAATCGATAGTTTGCCTATTAAAATGATGGATCTTTCCGGAATAAGTCTTCCTACAGACGCTTGAGTACACAGTCCTGTGTTCCCTTCCTCAGCACGGGGGTGAGTCTCATGAGGTCTCCCCTACTGGGGCGGGCGAGGAGGAGTGGGACCACGGGATCCATCCAACCAGGAAGCAGGTGTGTGACTTTATTCGCATCCTGTTGATGGACAGCCTGCTGAACGTCCCCGCCAGCCCTCACACCACACACCCCATGCTGCTGCTGCTGGAGGTGAGGCACACACACACACACACACACGCATGCATGCACGCACACACAGCATGTAGTTCTGCCTGCTCATAAAAGCAATGCTTTGGGTTTGTTCTGCTTTCGGCCACAAGGGGGTGCTCTTTGCTCAGTTATTGGTCAGGGCATAGAATTGAGTTGCAATATTTGCTACTAGAATATTCTCATTGGTCTAGACATAGGTTCCCAAGGATACACTCTCACACACACACACACACACACACACACACACTCCTTTTAACTCATTATCTATAGTGTGTATTAGAATTCACAGTTTTAGGATATTTGCACACGGCACCAGTGTAGACATTTTTTGCAATCATCAACTCTCCCTGAGCAAAATTCAAACAAATGGTCATCGTAAAAATTCTTGAATCCAATGAGCCACATGAAGGTCAGTGGTCCCCGTCTGGCTGTCCTAACGGCCCTGGGCGGCTGGGGTAGTTCTCCCCAGCAGGCGCGTCGCTAGACCAGAGGCAGAGCTTCCAGTCGGAGCTGCTGGAGTTCCTCATGGAGATCATTTACATGGTCAGCAGCGAGGAGGAGAACCCCACCCACCTCCACCCACAAGGTCAGAGGCACCCAGATCGG
>JAOPUD010000044.1:884864-899543 GCA_027122715.1 Trisopterus minutus
AATGGGGGAGCGGGCTGGTGGGCATGTGTGGTTGCATGTGTCAATGTGTATGAGCATGCACATGTGGCGTGTTCGAAGGGACCCGGGCCTGTCGGATGGACAGAGTGGCACGGCCCTGGGCTGTGGTTGTCAGACTGTCCCAGTGGTATGGAGCCTGCTGCTTTATTGGGTACGCTAAAGTGCTGAGGCAAGGGCTTCTGCTCGTGCTCAGAGCGCTGCCAAAGCCAAATGGAATTACACAACACATCTGACCCTCTAGGTCGTACACAGGATTGTCTTCAGAAAAAAAAGAATTCAGCTTAAAAAGGAAAATAAACCACAGCGGATAAATCTGTGACTTCATATTTTCCCTTGCAGCAAAAAAAAACCCCAAACAAAACCCAACAATATTTTTAAAAGACTGTAATTATACTTTATATTTATGCACAAGCTACAAATACGAGCCTGTAAATTAGATAGGTTTTATCACAAAGTCTGATGGTACAATTCCTTAATTTCCTTAAAAAAACAACACAAAAAACGTTTGAATTGATTTCGAACCTGAGAGGTGCAGTACAGCCTCTTGTCTGCCATGCAGTGGTGAAAGCAGGCTACTGCTTCTGAGACGGAAACAATTAAAGAGTGCTCTGAAACTGGGGAGTGTTGAAGTGATTCACAATGACAGTCGTGGGCTTTTGATCCGCACTTGAGAAGCAGAGGAAATTAAGAGAAAGCGCTGGAAATTACATCAGATCTACCAGCAGACCTCTGTGGGGTCCTACATTTTAATTTCATTTGGATTAGTTCTAACAGCAGGGCACACACGCGCCTGCACGCGCACACAATCAAACACTTACACAGACACATACGCACACCAACACACAACCTCAAGTCAGAGAGTATATGTGACAGTATATAAACAGTAAAAACATTATTCCAACACTTTCCACACATCTTTGTTGTACGTTATTAACTGATACACAAATAACAATAACACAAAGTGACAAGAAAATATTAACCTTTTTAAATATTTTCTTTATTTTTAACCTTAATTTTTAAGGTGCACAGACAGCATTTGCTGGGAAAGGGGGCCTTAATTGTTTTGCCTACAAACACCAAACTACACTGTTCCACAGCACAGCAGAAGCTTCTCAGATGACTCCCACTTGAGAAACAATATATTTGTGAAATGAAACCTTAAAACAGCCTTGAGTAACTCCTTTCATAACCCTGTCATATCGTCAACAAAACGATGCGTTGCATCTGCGTGTGTGCGATGGTTTCACAAGGTGTGCAGTACAACACATCATGCATCTGAACATGACAGAAGATTGTGACGGTGACGATGGTGCACATGTACCTACAGGAGCAGATCATCAGAGTAACAGTCAGCGTATAGGAGCACTATGCCAGTGTCTATCCTTCTGAGTGAACACTGTACATAGACCCATTTGTCCACTGTTGTTTCGCGACAGACTCGTTCTCAGTGGCACCGACGCACCCTGTTCAGATGTATGAGAGAAATGCTGAGTGTCTCACGTGGAACACAAACACAAACAAAAGAAATCAAATGGAATGGTAAACATTTCTGTAACACAATTTGTACACTTTAGCCATCCAAACTGTATAACAGCAGCAGTTCAACAGCAGTTTACATGACCTTTCATTCAAAGTAAAAGAGAAACAACCAAAGAGGCCCTTTGCAACTGCAGATGTCACATATAAAACCATATGACGTAATCAAATATATATTCAAAACCCATACTCTCATGTATTTTACTTAAATATTTTAGCATATATCTTTATTTGTTCAGCCGTGGTAAAGGTGCTGTGTATACTACTCTATGTGAAAAATACTTAATGGATTATATATTTTAATAACTCTTTCTCCTTACCACAAGTAAACCCTCCGCAACCGAGCCTACCCATTTCCTCCCCTCACCAGTCTGACACATCCATGAAGTCCTCCAGCTCACTCATCGTTATGATGTCACGTTGTTCTTGGCTGGACTGGGCTGGTATAGTATCGTTCTCGTACCCCAAGGACCCCTCCTGAAGATGGCTGTTTGTGTCCGCCTCTGGATACTTCTCATAGCCCCCATGGTTGACTTTGTTTGTGTCACATATCGTGTCCGTCTCATAGGCCGTGTCCATATAAGGAGTTTCCTCCGAGTTGTAACCATCATAGGTATTGTTCTGGCCCTCCCTGGCAGACTGCACGGGCTGAGGCAGCATCTCAGGGAGGGACATTCCCGAATACGACCTCTGGGGGGGCAACGTGGACACGGGCATGGACTGTCGACCCGGGGGATAACCCGGGTACACCACAAAGGATTTCCCGGGCGTGGCCACCTGGGGGTAGACCTGAGGCAGCGCCTGGACATGCAGCTGGGGCTGGGGGATGCGAGACTGCTGATAGGCCGCGTGCTGGGGCGGCGCCTGGAAGCCCCCCTGGGCGGACTGGCGCACGTTCAGCTGGACATACTTGCCGGTCTCGGGGTCGAAGAAGGTCTTGGTCTTGACCTCAACAGGCATCTCCACCACATAGTACTGACCGGACCCTGGGTCCTGGAGCACCTTGGGCTGCGTGAGCGGGAAGGACTGGGTGTAGCCGGGCTCCACGTGGTACTGCTTCACCGGGGTCACCGCGGCGCGCCTGCGGAGAACAGGGGAAGAGGGAGTACTAGCTATGGCCTTAGGGGCCGTCGGGAGAGAGACGGCAGGAGAGCGGTGAGGGGAGGCGCTGACATGCGGGGAGGGGACGGGGAGAGAGACGGGGGCGGTGGTGTGAGCTGAGGCGAATGGGGTGGAGACAGGGAGCGTAGCGTGAGGGGAGGAGACGGGGCCAGTGGCGTGAGGGGAGGCGATGGGGCCAATGGCGTGAGGGGAGGAGACGGGGCCAGTGGCGTGAGGGGAGGCGACGGGGCCAGTGGCGTGAGGGGAGGCATGGGAATAGCGATAAGCGGCGGGCATCTCGGCGCGGGGGGAGGGCGCGCTAGAGGCCGATGCCGGGGCGTGGGTTAGGGAGAAAGGAGCAGAGAAGTGAGGAGAAGCCCGGGCATGGTGGTAGGAGGATCGGAGCTCACTCGCGCTGGACGGCGAACTACTGGCTGAGTGGAGCGGATTCTCCTCTGGAACCGGGCCCTCTTCTGACGTTTTCAACAACCCCTTCTTTATCCTCCGCGTGGTGAGCCTTTGCGCCCGCTTCAGAGCCTTGTCGCTCTTGGGCGGCACGGACGGAGGCTTCCCCAGGGAGCGGGCCACGTCGCTGCTGAAGCTACACGCCGACTCGGGCCTGTCGTAGTCGCAGAAGCCCCTGAAATCCGACATGTCCCCCACACTGGTGGCGAAGCTCTCCACGTCTTCGGACATGTTGCTGACGCCGGAGCGAGAGTCCTCCTCGTCCGGGGCTATGCTCCTCCGGGAGTAGGGCCGGTGTTCTGCACGGGGGGCCCGGGGCTCCAGCACCAACGACGGTGGCTGTGGCTGTGCAGGTGGTGACTCCTTCACCCCGGGGAGTCTGTAAGACCTGCTGACGCTGTCTTGATGGATGGGTGTTCCAGCGCTGCGTCTCGCTCTGTCCCGCTCCTCCTCGGCTCTGTCTGATCCCCTCCGCTCCGCCAGCGGGGAGCTCACCCTGAAGTCCTCGCCGAAGCTCTTGTGCAGGCGCGGCTTGACCGACTTGGTCAGCGAGGAGGCTCTCAAGGTGTTGTCCTTCACCCTGAACATCGTGGGCTTGGGTCCCGGGGCAGGGGACGAGGTGGTGGAGCGGGGGGGAACCGGAGCCGGAGAGGACGGGGCTGGAGGACTGCTGAGAGACTCATCCAGGGTGGACGCCTGCTTGGTGGGCTCCGCTCTTCTCCGAGGGGACACAGGGGAGCGTGGCTGTTTATCCCTGGAGTTCGCCGAGGAGCTGATCGCGTAGTACTGCAGAGCGTCCATCAGCAGAGCTGCTTTTCTGGGCTCCATCTGTGGAGGAGGTTGTTCTGCCTCCATCTCCACCTGTTGTCCCTCCTGCTCCCCCTTTTGCGAAGGCCGGGGTGCCTCAATCGGTGCATGCAACCCTCCTTCCTCTCTGACTTCCCCTTTTCTTTCCTCCTGCCTGTGAGCCTCTACTTGTTTTCTTTTCATTCTGTCCACTTCCAGCTTTGCAGCTCTCCTTTCCTCGTGTTCTTTTATCCTCTGTTCTATCTCTCTGTGTTTTGCCCTCCTCTCTTCCTCTGCCCGGGCCATTTCCTCCTCCCTCTCCCTCCTCTCCTCCTCAACCTGGGCGGCTCTCCTGTCCTCCTGTATCTGAGCGACCCTCCTGTCCTCCTCTCTGCGCTTGTCCCTCTTCTTCTCCTCCACCTCCTTTGCCACTCGTTCCACTTCCTCTCGTGCACGTCTTTCCTCCTCCCTTTGTTTTGCCCTCCTCATCTCCTCCTGAATCTGGGCAGCGATCCTCTCTTCCGTCTCCTTCCTCCTTTCTTCTTCTCTTATTTGCTTTCTCCTCTCCTCTTCAGCTGATCTCTTCTCCTCCTCTCTTTTCTTCTCCATCTCCTCATGAGCGGCTTTCTCTTTGAGCAACTGTGCCGTTCTTTCCTCCTCTGCTATTCTTTCTGCTTCTCTCTGGGTTTCCCTCCTTTCCTCCTCGATCCTAGCAGCTCTGGCCTCCCTCTCTCTGGCTCTCCTAGCGTCTCTTTTCTGGCTCTCCAGAGTGGCTCTCCTCTCCTCGTTAATCTGTTGAATTATCTTATTTTCCTGTCTCTGTTTGGCTGCCATTGCCTCCTCATTCTCTTTGGATTTTGCCCTGCTCACTATTGCGTTGCTTCTGTCCCCTTGGTTCTGCTCTCTGTTGAACATTTTCCCAAACATGGCTTGTTGATGTGAATTGTTATCCACCTGTGGCACTGTCCTTGGTTCAGTAAATACCTCACCACCTTGGGGTCTTTCGGTTGCAGTGGAGTTGTCAGGCTGAGCTGAATGCTGTGAAAAAGATTTGTTTGTTTGGTTGATATTGGCAGAGGAACTCAACATTGGATCTGCAACTTTGGTGGTGTCCCGTGACCAATACTGGAAGTCCTCCGCCCCTGCCTGGGGAGTCCCTGTAGGATCTTGTGTAGGCATTTTATCATCGTCTGCCTTGTCTTTTGTTTTGACATCTGAAAGCACATTTTCTTTTTCCCTCAGTTTAAACATTCCAGTCCTTTTGTGGTCTTGTTCCATGGTTGAAAACACCAGGCTTTTGGGCTCCTTGTTCACTTTGGGGCTTGGTTCTGGCTCTTTCGACACTGTCTTCCTACTCACCGTCTGTCGCTCTGGTGTCTCTGCAGTGAAGACTGGGCGCCTGCTGTGGCGAGACTGTATCATGGGGAAAAAGCCTTCCTTTTTGTTTGGAGGGAATTCCTGTATTGTATCTGGCTCGTCTTCTGCAGCGATCACTTTCAATCGGGCGTAGTCCGCGATAGCCGAGATCTCTGGAATTGTGGAGGCCCTAGGTTTGGATTTCACTTCTTGTTTGTTATTAGGCTGTTCCTTGGATGCACTAACTCTACTATTCCTGGTTATGTGAGAATCCCTAACACTCTGCTTTTCCTTTCCTGATGCATGAAACGTATTCTGCGTGGCTTGTTTTAAAATCGGAACGTCCTCCCCGGTCTCTATATTATGTAACCTTTGATTGCTCTGTCTCTCTGGGAACACGCGGCTGTTCTGTGATTCTTGCCCACTTTTATCACTTTTACTCATATTTTCAGAGGCTGCTGAATTAGATTCCATAGTGGTCTTGCTGGTGTTGTCCAAAACCTTATCTTCATTTGTCACTTGCTTTGCTTTCTGCTGTGAGGACAGCCCTGTTTTCACAGTTGTTTTGTCCGGATGCAAACCGGTAACATCTCCACTTGTAGACGTTCTTGGTACACCTACTTCTTCTGTGTGTTCCTTTGGCAAACCCTGCGTACCGGCACTGTCTAGCGTAGCGTTATCTCGTTCCTGGCTTTTTTCTTGTACCCCCTGAAACTGGAAATACTCTTCCTCTGTTGCCTGAACCATGGTACTGTTTTCACCCACTGCTGTGGCTGCAGCTGTTTTAGATTGTTGATGTGTTTCATCTTCATCCCGTTTCTTTTCACTGCTGTCAGTTACCTTGCTGCTCTGGGTACTGGATCCCATGTGTTGGAAAACATTTTCTGTAGACGGTTTGATTGCTGGTGTTAAAGGTAATGCTCCATCCGTGTTTTCTGCTTCTGCATTGCTTTCTGTGTTCATTGTTTCAGCTATTTCCTCGCCTGCCTTCTCTTGGCCGTCTTGTACAATTACCCCTGGCACTACTCGAATAGCAATACAGCCTATGTGCACATTTCCATCTTTTTGTTTGTTCTCTTCACTAGGTGTCCTTGCACCTTGCTGACCTATAGATATATGCACATTTTCAGGGAGCGAGGGGCTGTTTTTGTTCTGAGGTTCTGCTACTGGAAGGGATGGGTGTGTTCTCTTGTCTACCAGGAGGGGCACACTTCCTCCATCTTGTACTTTCTCCGTTTTAGTTGAAGGTACAAGATCGGCCATTTGGTATTTCTCTGATGCTGGGTGGCTCTGCATTTTGGAACTCTTGATGTCACTTTTCAAAGAAGGCATTTGGGAGTTGAATCCTGTTTCCTTTGCTTTTGCCAGTGAGGGATCATTCCCCACCGCAACCTTACCTTTGATGTTGCTCTTTGCCTCATTGCTATTTTTATTTGTGTAGATCTTTGCCTTTTCAGTAATTTTCCCCTGCTTGAAGAGGATGGGTTGAGTTTTCCCTGGTTTATTTGGAGCAGGTTTCAAAATCGGGGAGGAATACTCTTTATCAGCCAAAGGGTCTTCTTGATGGGCAGCGTGACTGTTGGATGTTTTTCTCATTAAAGAGCTTTCTTTTTGTGCAGTCAGCCTTTTATCAGTGAGGTCAGCCATCTTGTTTTCCGGACGATCTGTTGTTTCTTCTGGTTCATTTTCAGGGTGGTTATTTGCACCCACTTTAGTGTGCACCATTCCGACGGTGGGCTGGGATGCCTGTACAAATTGTTTTTCCTCCTCTGCTCTACCATTAGAAATATGTTTTGCAATATTTTCTTTTGTTGCTTCAAGACACAGAATGCCAGATGGTTTAATGTCATCATTAATTTCAGAATCAATCTTTGCTTTCTCTAGGGCTTCCTTTATAGCACCGCCATCTTCATCATTAGTGCCCACTGTTTCAGTTTTTGCTCTAACAGTAACCATTATTCCCATGATCTGCAAACTGTCGTCATTGGCTGGGGCCTCATCCTGGCCAAACCCAAGTTTTACCAACAGTGCCCCTTCAGGACGTTCTTGTTTTTCCCCCATCTCTGCGTCTGAGGTTTGAGGAGTCTCATTTTGAGAGCTTTTTTCTGGCTTTGATGGTGGTGGATCTGCCTTGGTCTTCTGAGGTGTGGTGATGTCCTCGTCAGCTCGACGGATACATTTTACTTTCATCACTTCCTCTTTTCCAAGGCTTATAGGATTCTGCTTCTTGATCTGAGTCGTTGCCTTTGGTGCAGATTTCTTCTCTCTTGGCTTCAATTCTTCATTTCTGTTATCGATATTTTTGGTTTGATTTAATGCCATGGGTTGCTGTACAACAGTGTCTCGAATACTTGTTAAAGGTTCTTGCTTTTGTACCTGGCTATCCAGTAGTGATGTGGTGGCATTTGAGGGCATTACAGGTGGTGTGGTTTCACTGTTGGGGACAGAGGTTTTCACAGGGGCTGTAGCGTGCTGATCCCTTAGTGCGACGCTGTGAGGGATATTTTTGTCCAGCGGCTTAGTGACCTCTTGCGACGGCAGCCTCTGCTGTACACTCTTTCCACTTGCAAAATGCTTTTCCTTTATCGCTGAAATCTCCTTTTCAGCATGAGCTTTTATCTTAGACGTCAGTATTTCCTGCTTGGTCTGGGTCCTCTCTTTATGGCTCAATGTCTTTGAAGGAGTTGGATTTAGTTTTCTTTCATGTGTGTTCATGTGTGATTTAGTTGGATTTATGTTGGGTCCTCCTGGCTGTGAAACGCCTATGTTGGAACTCACAGGCCCTGGTTTGGCATTTAACACCTTGTCCTTCGTTTTTTTATCAATACCTATTTCACGTGCAGAAGAGGAATCGTTGGGGCTTGTCAATTTAAATTCTTTGGAAGTTTCACTATAAACATATTGGTTCTCTCTGAATTCCTCGCCTTTAACGCTTGGACTCTTGGCCTCGTCCTCTGTGGCAGCTTGGCTCTGGGGATTCTCTGCATCCCTTGGTTTACTGATATCTGATGCCTCTTCACCTTTAGCACTATGCGGTCGTGACATTTCCATGTCCTGGCCTGGGGAGGCGACATTGCTGGCACTGGCCAGGTTTTCATTGGCTAGCACTGTTTCACTAAAACCATATTTCTCTCTCACACGTTCATACTCATCAACCAGAACTATGACAGGTGTCTCCTCAGTTTGTTGGTATGGGGACGGCTGTTTTTCCTTCTGGAGAACATTCTTGTCGACTTCCTTTGACACAATGGCTTTGTTGTGTTTTACCTTCTGCTCCTCTTTCATTTTCTCTTTAAATTTGGCTAATTCAGCTTTGGCTTTGGCTAGCTCAGTTTTAACCTTCTCCACCCGGTCTGGCTCTTGTTTGAACTTATCCTTTTCGGCCTTTCTTATCAATAGTGATTCAACAGAATGCTCCATCCTTTTCTCAGATAGTGCTTTTGCCTGTTCTCGTTTTTCTTTGGCCTGTTCTATTTCTGCTTTTTGTATCCTAGCTGGAGCTGGTCTGCATTTCTCTGGTTTCACCGCCTGGCCTTGCTCTGCGTTGATCTGCTCATCTCTTGATGTCAGTACTTTGTTCACTTCTTCTTTGGCCTCCTCTATTATCACTTTGGCCTGATCTGCCTGTGCTGGTTTTGTTCTAAATGGATCTTTGACCTTTTCCACTTTAGATGGATCTGCATTGATCTTCTCTGCTCTAAGTAGCTTCTCCGTGCCTTTCTCTTTAATGTCATCGTCAACTTTAATGTGGACAGCTTTTGTTTCATCCATTTTAGGCAGCTTTGCTTTTTCCATTCCTGTTTTGCTAAGCTGTGCTTTTATAAGCTCAACTGGGGCCCCGGTGACTATGTGAACTTTTTCTGACGGTTTCATTTTGATAACTCCGGCTGGGATTGGCCCTGCTGGTTTCTGCCCTTCTTTAGCTTGTTCTGCTCCCGGCTCTCTCCCACCTAGCACCTCTCCCTTTGCTTTTGCATCGGGGCTGATTTTTATTGTTTCAATACATTCTTTTTGGGCTACCTTAACTTCATCCTCCCCGGCCGTTGACCTGTCTCTCAGCTCCAACATTGTACGATCGTCTTTGTTTTGTTGTGATTGAATTCCCTGTTCTACTTCTGCTGGGTGTGCTCTGACCTGCTTGTCCTCTTGCTCTTTAATGTTAACATCTTTACTTTGTACATCTTTTACCTTGTCCGTTATAGTTTGCTCTCCATGTAGCTGACCCTCTAACAAGACTCGTTCTGTAGTCTGCTCTGTTTGGTCTTCTGTAGCTCTGCGTGTTACCAGCTCCTCGGTCAACCCTGCTCTGACTGATTCTAATTTTGTCTGCAATGTTTGAGCCCATTCTAGTTGTTTAGACAACTCTGTTTGAATTTGCTGTTTTTCGTTTATTTTCCCCTCTTGTTTTTCTTTGACATTAACATGGTGTATTTCTCGATCTTGAATTTTCAAAATAGGTGGTTTGGCAATACACTGCATTTGGTCAGCTGTTAATGTTTTTTCCTTCAAATTTAGCTCAGACTGCTGTTTTAGGGCATCTTGTTGATCTCTTAGTTTGTTTGCCTTCTCAAGCACTTCAATATCCTGTTGTATCTGAGAAGATTCCTGTGTGTACATGTGGTTGTCATGGCCATCATGACCATATGACTTTTGCTTTGTGTGTTCTTGCTCTGTACCCCTTATTTGAGGGTATTTTTCAGTTAATTGGATTTCCTTTATTCCATCTTGCTGATTGTGAACTTGATATTCCTGTGATGTTCTACTGGGCTGTTTTTCATTGGCTGCAGTACCTCCAGGTGCAGACTGTGTACTGCATGCAGAATATTGCTGCACTTGGTTTGTCTGGTTTGAAAGGTAAGGGTTCACCGATGTGTGATAAGGAGGATGAACGCCATCCTTTTGTGGATAAACAGGGAATCCTTCAGCTTTGCTCTCATCAAACTCAAAGTCATCTTGCGCTTTAGTGCTACTCATATTCCAATCTTCACTAGATCCATATTCCGGTGGTGGTGAAAGTAAAATATCTGGCAACATATCCATTTCTGGGTAAAATAGTGCATTTGGGTCATTTTCTGTCAAGGGAGGGGCTTCTGTTGACAATTGAACGTTACATTTGTCTATCACACAGGGAGTCTCTTTGTCTCGACAGTGATGTTTCCAGCTGTCTTTTGAGGACAGGGCAGTGAAGGCGTATTCGTTGTCTTCCATTTGCTCATATCTATCGACATGAGTCATATCACCCCGCGCTGATTCTTTGAAATACTGCTTAGCACTTGCCGTGTTCATTTGATATGCTGTTTGATTTGTATAATCAACATGTAATCTAGGCACCTCTGTTGCTGAGTAAATCGTTTCTGGTTGGGGTGAGGCAGCCATTTGTATCGTATTAGAGATATCTAATTTATTGTCTTTTTCCTGTCTGTATGCGGGGCCTACTGAAGTTCCAGTCTTACGCATATTGTTTGCGTGCATATTGTTAGCAAACGATGGGACGTATTCTTGCTGCTGAATATGTCCATGAGCGGGCGGATTGCTAGTGTACTCATCCCGAGAGTAACTGTTGTATCCAGGGTGATGAAACTGCTCACTTTGTGTGGGAGGTGGCAGGTAATCCCCAGAAACGCAGTCATTACGTTGGACCTCGTAAGCTGCAGTGAGATGGGGACTGAATGGCGTTACCCCAGGACTATGATAACCGGTTAAAGGAGGATCTGAGGTGGTATATGGGTCCACACTTGGCCCCTGCTGCATCGCCACCAGGGGAATCTGGAAGTCTAAATCCTGGAACTCGGGTATGTTTATAACCGTGTCTCTGGGCTCCATGCCGTCGTTCTTAATAACCTGCTTGTTCCTGTCATAGTTCTCCACACCTTTGAACTTAGGAGGGCTGTAGGTGCTCTTCACTCTCTTTCTGTTGTCTTTCAGGTTGAACAGGAGGCTCGTGGCCCTTGCTTTGTAGCTAGACAACCTGACGTCGGGCGTCGCTCCGCGGCTCTCGGCCCGCACCGGGGCGTGTTCCATAGCGGGCGGTGAGAGGGCCGACTGATTGACCTCTGATGTCCTCACCTCTTGGTGTGCATAGACACCTGGTGTATGTGACTGGCTTGTGCTGAAGGCAGTGGGGTAGGCGTTACTACCGACAACCTGTTCCCCCGTCATAGCAGTGGCGCTGTTGCTGTTCGCAAATTGAATGAAACCATCATTTCTGTGGAGCACACCGTGCGGATTCCCCATCATCTCCGCTGGGACACTGTGCTCGGAGGTCATCAATTTGAACTTCTGCTGGAGGTCGGTGATGGCGTTCAGAGTGGTGTCCCGTCCCCGCCGCAACATCTCAATGGTGGGGGAGATGGTAGACGGCCGCTGCGACGGGTGCTTGTTGTTTCCGAGACTCTGAGTCCGTTTTCTCATGGTGTGGAACTCAGCCAACTCTGACTCACAGCGCTTCTGCACGGCGGAGGCTTTGTGCAGCACGGTGGAAGTCGAGCTGGAGCGCAGCGCCGGGGGAAGCGCCACATGCTCAAGCGGTTTCCTCAGGGCGGGATCGGCGGCCCACTGCTCTTGCATGGGCACGCGTTGTGTTTCTGGTCCTAGAGATAGCTCTTTGTACAAAGGTGTCCCGTACCACGTTTGGAAACCCGAGCAGGCCATGTACCCAGAGACGTCCCCGTGCTGGAAGGGGTAGCGGTCATGCGCCCGCCGCCACACTCTGAACGGGCTGTACTCGCTGTGGATGAAGACGTTGGAGACGCTGGAGCTGTACAGGGAGGACACGCTATGCTGACTGTGGGAGGACCTCATGAAAGAAGAGGATGAGGAAGAGTCTAGGTTAGCAGTGGCGACCTGGGATGAGTAGAAGCTCTCCTGTGACGAATACGGGCCAGAGGGAGAAAAGGGGTTGCTGTTTAGGTTTTGGCCGTGGGCCGTAGAAAACTCTGAAAGTTCCCTCTGGATGCTCATCAGAGCCGACTTATCCCAGTTTCCCTCGTTATTCCATTCCTTGAGTTTGCCGGCCTGCCCTGCTCCATCCCTGACGCCGTCAGAGTTAAAAGCCTTGATAAGAGAGGAGACTCTGGACCGACTCCTGCGCTCCTGTGTGCTGAACTCCGGAGCTCCGTTGCTAAGAGGAGACACAGGCTCTTTGTTCAGAGATCTCTGGTGAAGTGACCCATCCATGAGGGCATGTTGGAATGTTTCAGACACCCGCCCCCCTGTCCTCCCGTCCATGGTTCCCGCCCAACGTGGATCCCCCTGGGTCTCGGCTCCAGGCGCCCATTCCTGGCCGTACTGCTGTAGCTGGAGGCCGTAGCTCTCCTGGCCCGCTCTCTTCGCGTCCTCCCTCTTCCAGTCCCGGCCACTCTGGCAGAAGGCCTGCTGTCTCTCTGTTCGCCCGGACGGCGAGGCGGCGGAGAGGTCTGAGTCATTGTAGACGGCCTCATCTCCGATGCACAGACTCCTGAAGGCGCGGTCCGTCAGGTTACTGACCTCGCGGTCCGTCTCGTCCGGGAACGACCCAACACTGGAGGTGTCGCTGTAGCCGCCGTCGCTGTGCTTCCGATGGCCGCTGCTCCGCCGACTCGAGTGGCGCTTCTCCGCCGAATTCATGATGAAAACGACAGCTCACGGTCCCTTGGTTCGTCACCTAGTCATTAATGCAAATTTAACCCTTGCACACAGGTCGCCAAAGTCCAGGCGATTCTTGCGGTGGGGAATGCACGCTGCAGCCAGGGGCAGTGGCTTAGGGTGGGAAGCAGCTGGGGTTTTCCTAAGACATAGTGTGTCTCAGGTGTCGTCTGTTTGGAACACTTGAACTCTTGAAGTCTGTGATGTTCTGCAGGACAAGACACAATCACCTTAGTATCTTTATAGACAAAAACTAAAAAACTTAAATTTAACAACAGAAAATATATATTTTTCTTGAATATTCAATTTTTCTGTCATTTGTATGAGATAACGTGTTGAGAACAGGCTATCCCAGGCCCATAGCAGTGACGTTCAGCTATTAGGGCTAGCCAGAGCTGCTGTTGCTGGGCACAGACCTTTATCAACTCATGAGAGTTAGATACTCATGTAATGGGGACCTATAAATAGGTCATCTAAGAAGTGATATCATAATCAAGAAGGAGACATATGGTATTGCTGTTAATTATTGGTTTCAGGAGCAAAGGAGCAAAAGACGATTGGCCCTGTTGATAATTAATTTAAATTAACATTTATAGTTGAGTATTAATTTATTTTATCTAATAAGGAATTGTTATTAGTAGTTTTTAATAGTTTTATTACCATCATTTTGCTGATTTGATATTACAGTTGAAAGTAGGCTAAGATCCTGCAGGCTTTTACTAAAAGCTTGGCTAACTAGATAACTACATAATGCATATGCCCCGGTTAAATTTACTGCAGCTGCCGGGCAGTATTCACCTTACCCAGAATATCTACTGGTCCATTAATACTACCCTGACCAATCGCCATTCATCTCTCACACGTACAGCCAAGACAGAAGAAGCGACACATACGACACAGCTGAACCAGCTGATTACATCACCAACCAAGTGAGAGAATGGTGACGAGTACAGTAACAGAGTGCCATGACAGCCAGGTTAAGTGAAAAGGCCAAACATATCAAGGATTCACTTTCTGTGCAAACCCTGACTTTGACCGCGTTCGAACATTGAATATATTTCTCGTGGTCCTTGTGAAAACCTTTGGGGCCTGACTATTGAGTCAATACTGACAAAAAAAAACATCAAATACATGTGGACTGTGTTTTCTAATTTTGCGTGAATGCCATTACCCAAGCATATTTTATTCAAAATGATGTGATTTAAGCTACGACACCAGCTGACCACGCCAAACCTAAGAGTTTACTGGTTCGGCCTCTCGGTTTACACTTTGACCTCACAGACGGAGGCCTCCATGATCACAAGTCTCTGTAATCCAGGTTCCTCTTCATGTGCCAATAAGCATGTGGAGCTGTCAGGGTGATTGGTGTTCTACTGCGTAGGTGGCAGGGGTATTTTTGGTCCAATGAAGGGACCCCAGAAATAAAATCTGACACCAAGGAGGTAATGTTGCAACCCTGAGTGCTGCAACAAAAGAAATCTTGAATACTTTTTGTATCACAGAATGCAGAGTGGAAATTATTTTAGTATTATAAAATGAAAACTGGAAAAGACCCCAAATGGTGGCATTTTGATTGCCTGACAGCTAAGAAAATCACTGTGCGGAGACTTCAAATCAACCAGGTTCCATTTTTCTGTAAGTGATATTCAGACCTATTTACAGATATGCAAATCCGTATAGGACATTTTTAGGATGTTCGGCCAAACAGACACTCTCTCACACTCATACACACACACGCACACACACACACACACACACACACACACACACACACACACACACACACACACACAC
>JAOPUD010000044.1:972785-986992 GCA_027122715.1 Trisopterus minutus
GCCATGTCAGGTTATAACTATTAAAACAGATTTTGTGTGATTATAATATTACTGCTGTATAATTGGCTCTGTTACACTTGTCTGAAATGTTCTCAAACACAAACTGTATGACATGTTAGTAATCAATGGTACCCTACTAGCCTTTAATGGCAGCTTTGGGGACCTATGCAGGTACGAAGCTCAAGGCGGAGGACATGTATCCTGCGTTGGAGCTGTTTGACGAGATTCTGCATGAAGCCGGAGAGTTTGTGAGCAAGGGAGTGGAAACACACGCCAGTATGGGAGACTTCATACGCACTGAGGTATGGGGAAGTTGTGCGCTGCGGCAGGATAAAATGCAATGCAGCTAAATGTTTTTTTTGTGTTGATGCTTTCCTCCACACAATGTAAGATTCAAAGTAATCCAATGCAATGTTTCTCCAGCCCTACTCACCTACCAGTGCGTGTGCATGTGTGTGCGTGCGTGCGTGCGTGTGTGTGTGTGTGTGCGTGGATTCAGGCCCGGCTGCGAGCAGAGAAGCAGTGGCAGGCGGAGGGCGCCCGGACGCGGGCCCGGTGGATGTGTCTGATCAGCAACCTGCTGAAGGTGGAGTGCAGCGTCAACGGCAGCCACTCCATGGACGAGGTCAGCCTCGCGGCCTTCGGCCTCTACAAGACCCTACCCGGACTGGACTGCACGTTCACTCAGTAAGCACACTAAATATGCACACATGCGCAGTTGCGCACGAGCACAGACATGCAAACACGTGCACGCACACAAGCACAAAAGAAATCCAACAGCACACACATACACACACACACACACGTGCACACACGCACACGCACACACACGCACACACACTGTGGGAGGTTGGTATCAACCCAGTGACTACAAAACTTTGACTCGATCTCTCGTTCCTCGGCAGTGGCTACGAAGGCTTGGTTAGAAACCTGATGGCAGCGCTCCCCGGGGGGTTGGTGACCTACAGACGACCAGTGAGCTGTGTGCGCTGGGGTAACACTGCGGGGGCCGACCAGCCGGTCAGCGTGGAGACGGAGGACGGCGAGAGGGTCACCGCTGATCACGTCATCGTCACGGTGCCCCTCGGTACGCTCTGGTTCTGCACGCACCAACACTAACTTTTTTCAATTCAACTCATTCCATCCCTCCTCTGCAATTGTGTGCTTCTAACAGGGTACTTAAAAAGGCACCATGCGACACTGTTCAGTCCTCCCCTCCCTTTGCACAAGCAGCACTCTGTGCAGAGAATGGGTTTCGGAACCAACAATAAGATCTTTGTGGAGTTTGACTCTCCGTGGTGGGATGCGGATTGCGGGGTCATTCACCTGTTGTGGGAAGACGAGGTACGGAAGCCGTTACAAAGCCTGCATTTATTCACGTGCATGCTTTGAGCTTCAAACTCAGACCCTGTCGTCTTATCAAACAAACCCTTCCAGGAAGATCTGGTTGATCAAGTAGCAGACGTGAAGAGGTCCTGGATCAAGAAGCTGTTTGGCTTCACCGTGCTCACGCCCGCCGAAAGGTCAGTGGGGAGATGTTGAACCTCAGTCTAGACGGTAAGACGTGCTCAACTCACCCATTAAGGATCACATTAACATGCTCAGCTTAGTTCAAATATGACTGAATAATCAGGTCATACTCCTGAGTCAGGTATTTACATACTAATTACAATGGTTTTACTGCAAAAAGGGAAAGAAATCGACAATGCGGACACGATATATGAATACGAGTTCATATTCTGTAAATATTGCGACTGTAAATATTGTAATACTATCAAACACAGCACCCTCTGCAGGATGCTACCATTAATGTGCATTAACTAAGCAGTCTTTGGCAAAGAAACTAAAATCCTTTATGGCCACGAACATAATCGTTGTTATAATAATTTGTTTACATGAGATAAGATTAGTTTATTTGTGTGCATGTCAACGTGCTGATAGTGAGGTCTCTCTTCTTCTAGGTATGGCCATGTTCTGTGCGGCTGGATTGCCGGCCACGAGTCAGAGTATATGGAGACACTTACTGAGCAAGAGGTCATGCATGCCGTCACCCAACTCATCCGCACGTTCACTGGTGAGTTTCACACAACCCCCTTCTTACCGACCTTTTAACCTCCAGAAAGACCAACCTATGAAATGCTACAACAACAAAACAACATGCTTTTTTAAGCATGTTGCCAATTTCTGATCACCGTTTTAGCAGCAGAGCACCGTTCAGAGTTGACGGTTGATTTGTAGGTTTTGAGTCGCTTAAATGGTCTTTTGTGTCCTTTCAGGGAACCCCATCATCACCCCAAGGCGGGTTCTTCGCTCCCAGTGGTTCCAGGACCCGTGGACCTGTGGCTCGTACACGTACCCAGGGAGAGGCTGCTCCGCTCAGGACTTGGCCAACCTGATGGAGCCTTTGCCCACTAAGGGAGCCTCCCAGTCTCAGGTAAGAGGCCCTGGGTGGAGGGTGCGACAGTCAAGGCAGCCGTTAGAGTGTGTGACTCCCAGGCGTAAGGTTCTCGGTGCAAATCCCAATGTCATTTTACTAGTAGGTCTCCTTGTGAAAGACCTGCTCATTCATTACATGTATAAACACAATCACTGCAAGGCGATTTGGATAAAAGCCTTGGCTAAATGATTGAGGGATATGTGTGAAATATCTCCATTTCACACAATTTGGGGGTTTTCAAACCTCAGTGTGTGGTCCTTGTTCCATCTGTCCCTGAAGCCCTTGCAGGTGCTGTTTGCTGGGGAGGCGACCCACCACTGCTACTACTCCACTGTCCACGGGGCCCTGCTGTCTGGCTGGCGGGAAGCTGACCGCCTCATAGCTCACTACTCCTCCACCGGCACCCCGGAGCCTCACCGCTCTAAGCTTTGAAGGCCTCGGCGTTGATGTCATGGAGGATGAGGCATGTGTTCTGGTACTCTATCCCTATTGGAGGGAAACGTTGGACATGTTTGGAAGCTGTGAGGTTTTTCTACCCCACTGTCAACAAGATGTGACTGAGGTGGATCAAAGAAGTCAACAAATTAATTGTTTATGGTTGGTATTATATCGGATGATTCTGGGTTGATAGCAATACCAACCATCACGTTTCAGAGATGGATGGATTTGAAAAAAAGGGCTGGATTCATCGGATACGTAGGGTATGGATGTGCGTGCCGAAAATAAAAAAGATCACCTGTATGTGCACGACTAAAATGCAATTAGACATTCAGAGTAGAACAGATTAAGATCGAAAAACTTTATTTGTGATCTATGTATTATTAACTATTAATTTATTGTTTGAGTTGATTGTTGATTCTGAACTTGTAATTATATGCATTTGAAATAATCAAATATTTTTACAATATTATTTCCATAATCCATTATTAAAAAATATGTATTCTTGTGCAACTATTCTATTCACTGTCATTGTGTTTCCATTCATTTCTATGTATAATTGTTTTTATATTGAGTAAATTAAGCCGTCAATTTCATTATAAATGATAAATAAATAAATATAAATGAACCATGTTGTAATTGTATAGTTTGGGTTAATATTAGCTGGCAAATGTCAATAAATGATTCATTAATCAAGCAATACACTGACGCACAACATAAAGTAGTATATTTAGCAATATTGCAGAATATTTTAGAGTTACTAAAGTGAGGAAGAAAGGAACAACTGTAGTAAACATATTACTTACTAGTTTTATCAGTCACCGGGTTCCCACGCCTCAGCAGCAGAGGGCGCTACGCACTCCGAAGTCGATTGTCACTACCTAGTAGGAGGGAGGAGCGTGACGTCGTGGTCGGCATGTAAACAGTGTGCACGGTGTAGTCTAATTCCTTTAGCATTGAATAGGGCTATTTACCAGGTCATTCATATGCATGTTTATAAATCCATTTCCATAGCCAAGAGAAAAGCATGAAACTGTATCATGCTCTTCGTAATGCCGCGTCATTCCGGACGTTTTTTGACTTTGGTGAGCGTGATGTGGCCCATTGGTTTCCAGGACACATGGCAAAAGGTTCAGTAATGTTTCCAATTTGAGCTGTATTCATTATTTTTTAATATCAATAGAATTTCCCCAGAAACCTTCTATCAATATGAACATATTTTGGGCTATTCTTACATGCAGTGTTCCACGCTTATATGGTGTCGTTTGACACCCTGTGTTTGACCCAAACACTCAAGGTTGTTTGATGTTGCTACTTCTTTGACATGTCTTTACCATCAGGAATGTGTTTTTATGGTCTGCCGTGCCCCCAAATCTGGAAGTGACACTTAATATTTCCCATGCTCGTCCTCTTAATCATAATCTCTCATTGATATCTAAAATGAATACGTTTGTAAATTGTTCATTTGTGATTATATTTATTTCCCAAACGTCAGGACTCAAGCAGATGAGAGCCACCATGAAGAATGTGGACTGCATTATAGAAATCCATGATGCCAGAATATCCTTTGGTTAAGCTGTAGAAACGACCTCATGTTATTCAATTGCAGCGTTGTTCAACGGCTAAAGTGGAAAAAAGTACTCAAAATCAGCGCAAGCATTGAAATGCATTTGGGCATTCCTAAGAGGCACCGAATCACATTGTTTCATTATGTGCCGCCTTTCTTTAACTTTGACACATCCCGTTCTCTGGAAGAAACCCTCTATTCCAGGAGACTCTGGATGTGAGGCCACACCTGCTTGTTCTCAACAAGGTGGATTTGGCTGATCTATCCACTAAACAGGTACTCAACACATCAGCTAAACTCTCAATTCCTCTCCACTAGAGAATGTGGTGCATTATTCACCAAGGGCATTATTCACCCTCGGTGAATAATGCACAATCCCACTCACTAATAAATCTGAAAACTCGCCTATATATTTGAGCGACAAGCAGTGCTTAGAATTGTGCTGGTTAATCCCATTTTTATTGCATGCTTAGATTTTTGGCAGTAGGTAGCTTTGGCTAAACATTTCAAATAAAGGCTGAGACACATGTAACATCCGCTGTTCAGAGGATGGTGAAGGAGCTGGAGAGGAACGGGGTGAAGAACATACTCTTCACAGACAGTCTCAAACAGAGAGACGACAGCATCAAAAAGGTCGGGGTTAAGAAGGCTGGGTTTTGAAATGAGCATTCTGCATATTTTAGTAAAACCTACATAATATTTCTTAATATGATGATGATGATGATGATGGTTGAGTGAAAAAATGTATATGATAAACTAATGTTAGTATCCTTCTGCTGTTTCTCTGCTGTAGCTGGTTCCCATGGTGACAGAGATGATTAACAACAAACCACGCTATAACCGAGATGAGGTGTGTTCCTTGTCTTTTTTTTTTAAACCAAGAGCCACAAATAAGCAGACTGATTAATATGTCAGTAAACTTTCAGAGCAAAAGTTACTGCCTGATGGTGATTGGGGTTCCAAACGTTGGAAAGTCGTCGCTCATTAACGCATTAAGAAGAACATATTTGAAAAAAGGTATAACTTTGGTCTAAAGTAATTAATGTACTATGTCTTGTGCATCAGGCAATGTCTAAGAAATCATGTTTATATGTTTTGTTCTTCAGGTCGTGCATCTAGGGTGGGAGGGGAGCCGGGTATAACCAAGGCTGTCCTGACCAGAATTCAGGTTTGTCCAATATAGAGATTTTCCCAATGTATAAAATATTTGACCTGCATATACAACCTACAATACAACCTCAATAGACCCGAGAGTAACTAATGATAGAATAGGACCTCATTCTAAACAGACACCGAGTAGTGACTTGGACCTGATTTTAAATTGTTGCGTGGGTCTGATGGACCTGGGAGGTCAAGCAAGTCCAAAAATTTGCCTGACAGAAGACGAAGCATGCATGTACCAATGTTCATGTATCAACAGCATTTGGATTGTAAGGCATTTCCATTGTAAGGTGCTGACATAGGATACCCAAAACACATCGGAGTGTTCATATAGTTAAACGGGGTGAATGGGGATGCACCTATGCATTGTGCCTTCTTTTAACATGCATTGCTCTGCTTTTAGGTGTGTGACAGACCCATCATGCACCTGTTGGACACCCCAGGAGTCCTGCCTCCAAAGATCGAGAGTGTGGAGACTGGTTTGAAGCTTGCTTTGTGTGGTCAGTTACAGCACATCTGTGGTGGAGATTTTCTGCTAAAATATTTTGGGAGAAAATAATATTTTTGGAAATTACATTATTATTTGAATGGATGAATTCATTTGTTTTTACCCTAGCCCATGCTTTTTAAAACTAACCCCTATATATGTCAAATTATTTATTGTCTTCTTCTCTTCTTATTTCTTCCCAAAGGAACTATACTAGATCATTTAGTTGGCGAAGATGTCATGGCAGACTACTTACTTTATTCTTTGAATAGGCTTCAGAAATTTAGGTAAGAACTTTCATTGTCCTATACATTTTTTATCATTTTAATAGTTTTCTTTTTCTGTTTATGTTTCTCTAATATGTGTTTGTGTATGTGTGTTTGTGCTCATAGTTACGTGGAGAGATATGGACTTAAGGATCCCAGTGATAATATTGAACATGTTCTCAAGGGTATTGCTGTTAAGCTTGGCAAGACTCAACGGGTCAAAGCCATCACCGGAGTGGGTAAGGAAAAATATGTAAGATCTTGTTACAACAAGGTTCTACTGCCAGAAAAACATCTGTAAATCCCATTTTAAATCGATTATGTAGACTAGAATAACTCAAATGGTTGACATACTCATACTGTTTTTTTAATGGGGATCTTTGAAATAACAATAAGCAATTCCCAAGCAATCTAAGACTAGGATACCAGTATGAAACTGATTTGAAAGGGAATATTCCCAGCAATTTAGGTTATTTTTGCTTTATGGAAGGAAATATCTACTGGTGGAGGTGAAGAAACTCCATCAAATGTTCCATTTAGTTCTCGTGTCTCTCCATAGGAAACATCACCATCAGGATTCCAAACTACACAGCAGCTGCCTACGACTTCATCAGGGCCTTCCGGAAAGGGGAGCTGGGCCAGGTGTTGCTCGACTGATCCACTTCCAAAAATAAACAAACTTCTGGAGACTTTTTTCCAAGTCCTTTTCCCCTGCAAGCACTTAAGTTCCACCTCCCTTAAAGGGGTTGTTTGGTTGCTCCCTATGGGAATGCATGAAGTCAACTCAGGCTAAAGAACATGCGACTGACTCGGTAGAAACAAACAAGTGTTTTGTTTTTTATTAGCATATAGACAAATTAATAATAAAATCTTCATATAAAGTGTACATCATCTTTGCATCGTGTATTTTGTATTATAATTTTTCCTAATATCACACATTATAGAATATATATAAGAAACAGTCTGTTGCTCTGGCTTGATCAACTGTCAGACACTGCATTTTGGCACAATACTAGTGTTGGTTTCAACACTATTTCCTCTCCTAAATCTACTGTCCTTGTCTGATAATTTAAGATCTATGCATGGTGAGCTCAATTTAAGTTAGAAATATCAACTTAATAAAACAATTGTATTAATGAAGAAAGCATCATTGCATAATCATAGATATAAGGTATACTGATGGTGACGGGTTTCACAGGTATCTATATTGGAAATAACTACTACTTCATCTACTTTCTAATGCATGAAATCGGGTACAAATTGCTCTCCACAGTGACAGTGTAGCATAACAATTTCGATATAGTGCTGAGGTTGTTAATGGCCTAAGTGCCCATAAATAAAAATAAGCTGTTGAATAGAATAATCTGTGAAGGAGTTGAAACCAAACGGCTACCAGAGGCCGGCTGATAAGGAACTCAGTGACCAATGACGTGGTCGCTGAGCTATTTTATTTGGGAAAAAATAACCAAGTGGTGACAAGGAAACTAATTTTCGAAAGAGTCAATGTTAATGTTATGGGGGCTCAATGTTTTGCCAATTAAATTGCATACATTTAAAGTCTAAGAAAGAAATTTAAGACACTTATCGTGTCACTGTGCGTAGCTTCCTCAGGATGCACACAGAGCGTGTCCACAGTGCTGGCCAGGTATCCAATGTGTACAGGGAAGCAGGAGAACTAACCAGAAGCTGAGTGCTTAATAAAATATACTGTCCAGGATCGCTCCATACGCTGGAGACAACGTAGCAATGATAATAGAAACCACTTGAGTGAGCGATGACACGTTTTGGGTTGATCGTGACATCAGAGCGTCAAAATAATTGGTGCTGTTGTTGTTGTAATAATCCAAATCTTCCTCCGAGCTGCCCGCCTTGGTACGGCGGTAGGCGGACGCGTACCAGCCGTCCGCCGTTAACGCCACCGCCACCGCCGCCCCGGCTGCCGCCGCCGCCGCGACGCGCACCGGAGACGAGCGTCCCGTGGACCTGTAGCGGGAGCGCGTCCCGGCGCCGTTATATTTTCCCGCGTTTGAGCTGCGCGAGGAGGTGCCACGCGAGGAGCCCCTGGAGCCACCGCGACCTCCTTTGCACAGCACGGGCTCACACAGCAGCATGGAGAGGAGGAGACACGTCCAGCAGGACGCCCACAGCTGGTTCATCATCTTCATCTCGGAAAATTCTGTTGTAGCAAATGAGACGAGACATGCCGTTATATCATTGTTAAATAAAATGTCTTGTGATATGCAAAATCTAGGCAGTATTATCCTTGTATTACACTCACGTATGTACATTGATAAATTGGCCTAGAATAAACAGTAAATAGGCCCTAGAAAATAAAGATATTGAGAGGATTGAGAGGATGAACATTTCTGAATGGGATGTAGGCCTGTAGCGTAGCCTACATAGGTAAATAGGCACTAGGCCTACATTTCTCTGTTAAATTAATTCTGTATTTCAGCTCGAACAGTGTTTCAATTCCTAATATGATGAGCCTAATATATCCTACTATTCAATATTTGAATCGTTTGTGCCATTATGGGGCATGCAGATGGTCAGAACAACATAAATTAGCCCCTTCGATTGTATCCTATAAAATCCACGTCTCGGCGAAGAAAAAACATAATGTTCACAGCAATCAGTCTGCACTCCTCAACAAGGGGGATGCATGTTCGTTTTCTAATGCATGCATTGTATTACAAATTAGCTCACCATACCATCCATAGACCATTCATCAAAACGAATGATCAACACAGCGATCATATTATAGGCCTATCATATACCAAAACAACTAGGTGGTTCTCACCTTTTTCCGATCCTCCTTGTATATGTATGGGGACGGCACAGATGAAATAGGGTGATCTAAAAGCGCGCTCACACGGATACTTCCTTGAGCGCGCTGCGCGCCCCCACGTATAGTCGACCCTTTAAGACCACTCGTGTGTTAAAAATGCTACAACGTGATCTGGGTGGGGAGGGGAAATCAGGAGAGGGATCATGTAAAAATAAATTCACGTGCAAAATTTCTGTTTGGCACATCTGCTTAGAAATAACGCGGTCCAACGTTGTTCACACCAAAATCATGTTTATTTAAGGCCTGTACAGCAATTGTTTTATCTATACCTAAATTGTAGTTGGCAAGCAGCAAATAAGACTAAGCATATATATGTTGCAGTATGTAAAGGTAAAGTATATTTTGTAATAATATATAGATTGTTATGTGTGGTTTGGTCAGGTGTCCACTGGAAAGGGTGCCATTGTTTCGGAATACAGTAGGTGGCGGTAGTGAGTCTTTAAAGCTGAGTCTTGCTTTCTAAACGAAGAAGGCTCCCATAACTCACGCAAGTTCATTCCATCTCGTCCTTGCAACCATGGCGTTGTTGTGTCGATCTGCTGCTTTGCTCTGCAAGTCTGCTGTGACAGCCCCGCTTGCTGTCTCTGCTGCACGCAAATACACCACAGGTATGTTGTGTGTGTGAGTGTGTGTATACTGTCATACCTTATATTGATTGTGTATGTAATGTCTTTGGGGAAAATATGCGTCATGATTGTGCGACGCCTCGATAAGATTATGCAGCAAGTATCGTACACGTTTAATTTACCAATTTATATTTGTTTATTTGCACAGTCAACAGTTATTCCACTTTGTTGTTTAAATGTGGGATGCCTAAGTCGACATGATCCCTGAGAGATACTCTGTTGCAGTATTTTGGAAACTGCAAGTGCACTCAGTTGGCCTTTCCCCCACAAACCAAACATGTCAGAATTTTTTCTCCTTATCGCCTTCTTATTGCACGCTGTTTCTTTAATAATTAACCTTGACTTTGTTAAAGTTGGACTTCATAAGTCAAGGCTATCCTAAGGGTCTAAGGGAGAGGTCATCCGAGTAGAGCAGTTTATTTGGCCCCCTGACTGTTTATTCGGTTGAAAGCCACATCTTAAGAGTCTTGGTTTAGGTATATGAGACTGCGTGCCGTTTTGGTTGGATCCAATATGCTACAACACCCAATTAGTTTAATACAATACAACTGTCAACCACAACAACAACAACAGACATGGCAGTTCTTATCAAAAATGTCTCACACCATGAAGTTTCTTGAGGTATGTGTGTATTAGTGGTGCTGCATCCAAAAGCTTCAATTGTTTCTGTTGTGTTTTTTTTCGGTGGACTCAGGTGCTGCCACGTATGACTACATTGTGGTGGAGAAGCGTGGCGAGAAACAGAACGTCGGTTTTATCCAACTCAACCGACCCAAGGTCCTCAACGCTCTGTGTGATGGACTCATGCTGGAGGTGGGGAAGGCTCTGGACGTTTTCGAGGCGGACAAAGACATCGGGGCTGTTGTTATCACCGGCAGCGACAGAGCCTTTGCCGGTGAGGATAGAGTGTAGTGGTGCCTGCTGCACGCCAGTCCATCGTCTTGTATACATTCTGAACGGTCAACCTACTACAATAAGGCAGCATATAAGAAGGACAGGACATGTCGATTCATGTATACACTGACCTATACTGCATATAAGCTAGAATGTAGCGGATAACGTACTGCTATGTCGGTACTACATTATTGTAACCATTAAGTAATGGTTAACAGTGATGTGTAACACACAGAATAATGTGTATATTATATATATATATATATTTGTAATCTTTATTTCCAGCTGGGGCAGACATTAAGGAGATGCAGAACAGGACCTTCCAGGAGTGTTATGGTGGTAACTTCCTGGCCCACTGGAACAGAGTGTCTATGTCCAAGAAGCCTGTGATCGCTGCCGTCAATGGATTTGCTGTGAGAATTTTTTTTAATATAAAGTCCACTTACTCTTTATTTAAATGTATGTATTGAAGATAAGACGGTACTTAATTTATACTATACAGGAAATGTTTTTATTATTTTGAACGTCCATTTTCCCTGTTAATCATACACTTTTTTTATCATTGTTTCTCTATTTTTGGTAGCTGGGTGGAGGCTGTGAGCTGGCTATGATGTGTGACATCATCTATGCTGGGGAGAAGGCTCAGTTTGGACAACCAGAGATCCTGTTGGGAACCATTCCCGGTATTTATAAAAAATTTAAAAAAAGCCACCTTTCTCATATTGTCTATTAATCAATCTGGTCATTAATGGAGAGCCAATCCAGGTGTTCCTTCATCTCACCAGTGTTGACCTACAGGTGCGGGGGGCACCCAGCGTCTGACCCGCGCGGTGGGGAAGTCCCTCGCTATGGAGATGGTGCTCACTGGTGATCGGATCAACGCTCAGGAAGCCAAGCAGTCAGGTAAGGGAACCCTTTGTTTTGGTGGACCGTGGTGAGACACATTACCATAGAGCGTGCGGCCAAAATACAGGATTGAATTAAAAAACAATACTTGTGGTTAATCTGATGTTAACGGTATGGTACTATTAATTTGACCTTTAGTAAAATTTTACTCAACCTTGAGTTATTATCAAGATGAGATTAGATAAGATAAATCAGTTTGGGTGTCGCTGACCCAATATGCTGAATAATACATTTCCATTTGAATCTTCTGTATCATGTTTTGTATTCAGGCCTGGTGAGTAAGATTTGCCCAGTGGATCAACTGGTCCCAGAAGCCATCAAGTGTGGGGAGAAAATTGCAGCCAACTCCAAGCTAGTCTCTGCTATGGCCAAAGAGGCTGTCAATGCTGGTGAGTGCAACCGCTCTGGAGCTCCAGTTCAAACCAACCAACTAAAAACCAACAATTATATTAGCACAGAACTTTGAAATGTTGTATATTTTTGTGGTTCCAGCCTATGAGCTGACACTGGCTGAGGGAAATCGCTTGGAGAAGAGGCTGTTCCACTCTACCTTTGCTACGGTTAGTATACATACAAATAAAAAAACTCATCTCTTGTTTCTTTATTGTAGAACCTAAAGCAGTTAGACTATTGCATAAATTGTATTTACTCAAAAGATGTGGCTTCATGTCCGCTAAATAAGAACTGTAATGTGATGGTTTGGTCTGAGAGGTTACTAGCTTGTTAGCGAAGCTGTTCGAGGCTTTAGGTGTTAACGGTTGACGTTGGTGTTTGTCCCTCCAGGAGGACCGTAAGGAGGGCATGACTGCTTTTGTTGAGAAAAGAAAAGCGGACTTCCAGGATAAGTAGAGAGACAGATTTCCCAGTGAGAACTGGGTCAACAGTTCAACGTTTCTGAGAGAAAGGGTGTTATTTCCTGCTGTGTAATTGGAAGTGATGCATACAAAATCAGGATTTGGTACTGGATGCACAAGACCTGTCTTACATGGGTAGAGATTGTGTTCACAATGTTAACCTGTAATATTGCTGTGTGGCGCTCACTCACTAACTAAATACCGACTTTGCCTTCTAATTTAAACACTGATGTAAACAACCATAAAGCTGATTCTTTGTTTTTGTGAGGGCATTTTTCTCTGTACATCTTGCAAATAAATAACTATTTTGGAATGTTGTTTCCAGGCAGGATTTTATTTAAATTGAATGATTGATGAATTGATGGATGATTTGAGATTATAAATACATTTGAGCCGATAATGTTATTGGCAAAGTACCGAAGCCTACCAGAGCGTATTGCTGCAACGCCAAGAAAAGATAAACTGATTAGTATCACGTTCAACAGGAAGTCTTTCTCGATATAACATTTTCATGTTATAATCACTTAATATATACTATATCTTGTTGCAACGTGAAAAGTTAGCTAATATTGTTATAACGTGAATTGTATATTTGTAGACCTTTTTATTTTAAGACAACTTGTGTTCATGTGGATCGTGAATTAGCCGTGTGGATATCATTTTAAGAAGCAGAAGTAACAAATATTTGTGGTACACGCAATGGGAATCGTCTTCTGTGGGTTATAAATAATAAAGTCCATGAAAAACATCCATACAAGTCCTCCTGCCCATTCCAAATAGCATATAACATTCAACACAATAACATCCCCAAGTTAAGACGATTAGATGGATGGATGTTGTTAACACTACTACTTAATCCTTTCACCATGGCTACCCCAAAAATAAAACCAGGCTTCCAGAACAGAAAAGACGAAGAAGACAAACATGAAAGAAGGGCAATTATATCACAAATTTTTCTTGTGTTGCAAATGAAAACATTACTAATTCCAGAGATAACTGGCTAGAGAGCCTGTCAAAGTATATCCATTACTGCCATCTATTGGACAATATAGGCTACTTATTATGGCATAAATATAACAGCAAATACCCAACGTGCATTTTAATCTTTAGTAGCAAGTCTGATTTTAATTAGTAACGAAATGGGGGTGGCTTATAACACTTGATTTCACACAAGGCTTTTAATATGATTGGCATACCAAAATCGTTTACCCTTGAAGTTGCCTGGCGCAGATACATCTCCGTCACTCTGTCACCCTGTCCCCGTACCTCAGCAGATGAACCTACCCTACAAGAAGCTGAGCAGCAACCTACTTTATTGGAATAAAGGCTGGCTTTCCTTTGGTGGTTTAATTTTATTATGGGAAATATGGTTTTCCATCTTGATAATGTCTAATATGTTAATAGCTAAACTGTCATAACAGTTATTCCATTTAATATATTCACTATTGTGACATAAGTGTATATGATGCTCAATGTTGCAGGTACATATTTTCATATCTCATTGTCTTGGACTTGAAATATTAGTACAAATTATACCACAAGAGAGTTAAGAGACTAAAATTGTAAATGTATTCATTTCGTTCTATTGAGGTGTGGCAACAGATTTGATGTGCTGAGGTAGTGGGGCCTCAAATCTCTGGTGGCTTCTCTGGTGTGTGTGTGTGTGTGTGTGTGTGTGTGTGTGTGTGTGTGTGTGTGTGTGTGTGTGTGTGTGTGTGTGTGT
>JAOPUD010000044.1:989257-1004111 GCA_027122715.1 Trisopterus minutus
TAGTAGCAGTAGTAGTAGTAGTAGTAGTAGTAGTAGTAGTAGTAGTAGTAGTAGTAGTAGTAGTAGTAGTAGTAGTAAAAGCTGAACACGGTTGAGGTAGTTTGATTCATTATACATTATGATTGACCCAGGAGAGTGACGACTATGATGAGCCCCAGGAAGATGCTGATGGATACGAGGATCCTCCTGCTCACAACGTGTTCACCCCGTCGTCCTCTGCATCCTTCTCCAGGGGCGACTATGTCGGTGAGGAACTCCACCTGAGCAGTAAATCGATCATTCGCCAGGGGTGGAGCACAAAAACCTGTCTGCATTCATTTTTGGAATATCTCATACACTGACTCACCCCTCACAACTCCTCAACACGGAAGTAAAATAAAAAGCAAAGAAAGAGTGAGCAGAAGACGTGCCTCCACCCAGCTCCAAGAGGCCTCTGGCCGTCACGACTGTTGAAAACAAGCAACACGCAATAGCAGCTGGAACACCTTCCGCTAACGGCCTCATTACTTTACCATGCTTTTCTGGTCAAATATGGATTTTTTTTTTTAATCCCTACACCCCAGATTGCTGCCCACACGCTGTAAAAAAAAAAAACAGAGCATGAAGCTGTGCTTCACACTGTTGATTTATGCAAATGCATCACAGCATGCTCCTGCTTACCTTCTCCAGACAGCTGCCGAAAAAGATCCAGCCGGCGTCCGGGGAAGCCTTGCACCTCCATGGCCTCCAAACCACGGCCCCCCGAGCAATGTCGCATGGCCGGCAATAACGTAATGCTTGATTTAAAGCTTCACAAAGCTTGGCTTCACAAATGAACCGTTAGGTCTTGGATTTACAGATATTTTGTATACTTTGTTTCTTTCTTTAAATAGAAACTGTAGTAAGCAATGTTTCATGGTAAGCAAACCATGATACACCTTCAGGTGTTGAGATGTCTACGGTTTATTCACGGGCTAATTTGTTGTAGGAGGATTACATTGATCCGGAGAGGGGTAACCAAGACAACAGCATAAAGCCTGCAGGGAAACTGCTAAAGAGTAAGATACATGACAGAGTGTCACTTTGAAAAACAGTTCAGTATCAACACAATGAGAATAACATGAGAATATGATATATGAAAATGATCGTATTCCTCTAATACATGTAGCAGGTGTAAATAGCAGCCCTGTTGTGTCAAAACCCCTGCGGAAACTCCCATGTAGTCCTGGTAGGTTGCACTTCCTGTCAACACACAGCTAACACATATTTTGCACGGCCCACCGGTTGCTGGAACGTGCATAATAATAACATTGACTGCAGAGAAATGGCAACACTGTAATAACAGCAACTCAAAGAGAGATCCTAAACAAGCTTTGTTCTTTGAGGATGGCCTCCAGAAACACAACTGCTACTTAAACTACAACGTGGGTGTGCATTAAAAAAATAAATGAGTTTAACTGTCATTAGCATTGGCAAGAGGTAAAATGATGGCAGTCATGAACATAAATATGCAAAGATTCATGAGTTTAGTAGATAATTATAATTACAAAGATGGATGTTTGTGTTTTTATCTTTGACTTGCTTCTGTTTTAGATGTATACGAAGTTACTCTCCCTGAGGTAGGTCCAGTTGAAAATAATAATAATAGTACTAAACATACATAATAATCAAAAATGAACTTTGGAATTGACATCTGGTCCTACGTTTTTTACAACTTAAAGGAGAATATTCCTCCAGTGAGCAGGTGAGTTTCACACTCATTTATCATTTTTATTGTGGCAAGTCCATTCATATATTGACCTATTGTGTTAGTAAATTCACCTGAAATATATTATTCTTGTCTACATGACAGATTTGCCCCAAATAGACAAACAAAACGCAGTATTTACATCCAATAGTACAAAAAAAGTCGACTAACATTTAATTTTTTCCTCTCAAGACTCATCAGCCCTCGTCTGGTAAGTAAGAGCAACTGACAAATCTCACTGACATTTAAATCTCACTAACATTTAAATCTCACTAACATTCAACATTATGATGTTGATGATGTTTGTTGTTTCTTTTTCCAGATTACTGAACCATCAGACACCGTGGCTTTTGACAAAGATATCAGTAAGCGTTAAACTAACTCAACCCTTCAAAATCCATACTCATCATTAATCAATCAATTCAAATATATATGCTTTAATGTTAATGCATCATGGAATTAAGATTACGAGTCTATTTTCTAAATTAACAACACACAAAATAATAACTGAAATCTAATTCCAGTGATCAATCAACAATTAATGAAAAAAAAATTGTCTAAGCAATTTTTCGTCTAAGTCTAAGCACCGATAAGGACCTACGACTATTACCAAAACCACCCCGATTTTTTATACCTTAATAATAACATACCAAATGAATTCTATATCCCTATAGGCCAAACAATTCCTAAGATGAGCCATGGCCAGCTACTGCCTCCCAAGGCTTTTACAGCTGATTTCAGACCACCCATGTAAGCAGATTGTATTACACATAATTTGTTATTCTACAAAGTTGGGTAGTCCTGAGTCAGCGGCATCAGAACGAGTGGATGTGATGCTGTTCCACATAGACATTTTGGCTATGACATGAGAGGTTGATTTTTGTTTACCCCCACACTGTAGGATTCCTCTTCCAGCAAAACCAAACTCCCGCAGTAAGTAATAGACCCTTCTCTTCTCTTAGATTGACAACATGCTCCTCCCAACCTCTTGGGGCCATGCCACTAAGTCAAAGCCCAAAACCCACCTTTGACCGTTGGAGCTGATAGCAGAAATGTAACTTGTTTCTCTGCTATCTTAGGACAAGCTGATCTAAGTTTGATGGTTGCAAATGGATTGCAGGACATGGACGAGGTTAACTAATTTCTCAACTCTGTTCTTGCAACAACTGTCACAAGGTTTCAACACAACACACTCCAATTCTTTTTTTTTTTTTTTACAGAAGTCGGACATTGATAGACAACCCTGGTACGCCAATATGTGCGGCCGCAAGGTTGCTGAAGAGGTCTTGATTCAATCCGACAGGGTCAGAAGATACCATATTATAACCATCAGCCTAACCACAGTCATACAGTTGTTCAGCAAGCCATGAACCAAGAACAGTGATGTGATTATTCAAGGTGTGTCTCTTCCTGGATCAGGATGGCTCCTTCCTAGTGAGGCAGAGTACTGGGCAGGATGCTCAGCAGCCCTACACGTTGGTGGTGCTCTACAAGGGCAGGGTGTACAACATCCCGGTGCGCTTCATCCAAGCCACGCAGAAGTACGCACTGGGACGGGAGAAGAAAGGAGAGCAGGTACAATCAGACATGACATTTGGGATAAGTGGAAATAGTTCATATTTTAAAGACAGATTGGTTGGTTCTGATTTACCTGGTACATAAAAAGACGCCTCTGTGAAGATATTCTATTAAAGGAGGTTTGTGCAGTGCAATGATTGGTTCTTGATGAAGCAATATCACACCCGAGGTTGTGCTGTTATTTTGAATATCCGCAGAGCTGTGTTTCCTCTGTAGGTACGAGACCGCAGGCCCAGTTCCAAACACGACAGTTCTGCAAGCACCATTCTTTTGTTAACAGTAATAAGCATTCAACAGAATATGATTTGTTGGTTTATTTCATAATTGATTTGGCTCCACCATCACAAATAGTTCTCAACAGGACTGGGACTGGACTGTCCCCAAGTAACACATCAATATTTTCCTGAACACTAGCTTGCTGTGTGTTTCATTTCACACCTGTAAAGCTGAGTATAACATGTATAGTTAAAAGTCGCAGTGCTCTTATCCTCTATCAGCATTCATTGATTGTCTCTCGTCCATTCAAATTACTTGGTCAGAACTAATTGTGTTGGATTTGCTCATCATTTTGAAGTTTTTAGCTTACATTTTATAACCGTTGTTTTCTCTGTTACTCTTCAGTTCATTCCATTGATATTTTTTTTTTATTTTTTATTTTTTTTCTGATGCACATAACATAACACAAAATGACGATAATGTGGTTACATAATCACAACAATCCTGAAAGAATGTAATCTGGAATCACTAGTCGGGTCAATGGTCCCTTTCAGTCAGACACAAGTCCAAAAAATCTCTTTGCTCCAACGTGTAGCATCTAAATTGGATTAGCCCTTCGAGAAGACAATGTGGCCGGTTGGGTCTAACTTCTTTCTACTCTGTCCCTTTAGCATTTCAACAGTGTCTCCAAAATCATCGAGAACCACCTTCAGAATCCCCTGGTGCTGATTGACAGCCATAGTAACACCAGGGACATCACCACACTACGGCATCCAGTGAGGCATCAGGTGGTCACACAACGTTAATCCAGACTGGTACATTGGCAGAATGTTGCCTCCTCATTGACTCTGATGCATCAGACGGCTAATTACAAATCGTTATTCTGGGCACAACTCCTCAAGCGGTCCATGCTGGAACATTTGCCAAGAATTGGAGGGATAATAACTCAAGCTGTACCTGTTTGATTTCCACTTAAAGTGCAGCAGCGGTGTTGTTTCAAATAGCTGCACAAGGCTGTAAGTAAGCCAGGACTGGTTGATATTACCACAAATCAAACAGAACAAGTGAAATACAGCTTCAAACCCCATAGAGGTCTGACCTGATAACAGTGCCATCACCATTTACTGTGGACATCAGAACTTTGAGTATATCATTGCTAAGAGGCATACATAATAACCATGAATAAGTGTAGTGTGTGAAATAAGGATGGTATTGGTTTTGGGATGTGAAGCTATTAATTAATGTTTTTGGTGCATTCTAAATTATGTTTTTGTTTGATTAAAGATAATGTGTGTTTTATGACTAATGTGTCTACAACAATGAGAAAACAATGAATTCACAAACTATGTCCATTTATTATGGGGTTTAACATGTAATGCTGTCATTTGTATGCAGATTTAATGCATAGCAAACTAAATACAAATACTAGGCACTTGGTGAACCAAAATTCTCAGGTAAATATTTTGTACAGTACCTCTCAGAAAGAATGTACAATTATAGATCCTTTGTAACTCAAAAAAAAATATATGTACATATATATACACACATTGTCAATGATTGATCAACTCATCTGCTGGGCTTCATGATTTGGGTTAAATTTGTCCAATGGTCCTTTGCTCAATTATCTTTTCCTGTATATAGAAGGATTATTATACAGCAGATGGACACAGGCTGAGATTGTCATAGGCCTTATAAAAAGGTGAGGTAATGGGAAGATCTCCCATAGTGCAATTTAAAAAATAGTTTTTCATTTCAAGTATAAAAATCAAACGAAAATCTAATTTAAATGATCAAGAACTACTTGTGTTTAAAATCCAGATATCAAAGCCAAATATTTGCTATTTACTGATTGACATTCCATACCACAGGTTAGTTTTTAGACATTGTATTCTTTGGACTATTGACTGTCAACAGAAATATTCTATAATCAAAAAACAGACTTTGGAATTTCAATGAATCCAACAACCTTAAAAAATTAAAACATAAATAAAAACATGAACGAATAGTTTTGGTATTTCCAAGTAAATTGGGGACCCTGGGGTCCCCCCTGCACACATATAAATATGCTCGCCACCACAATGTACAGCTGACCCGTATGTCAGATCGAGGCGGCATGGCACTTGCATATCAGTGTTTCATGAGATCACTTGCAAGACAGTGTAAATAGATTAAATATCTTAGCCATTGCCGTGACCAAATAAAAGCAATTCAAGACCGATGACTTCCACTCCCAACTTAATGCAGTATTTTATTACAAATTCTAAAAATATATTCACCCTCAAACTACTTGGGGGAGGGGAAACCAAAGCTAATGTTTAAATGACCCTGAGTATACAAATTCTCTAGGAAGCTTAACAATGTATTTCTTCTCGTTACTAGTTTGCACTTAAGACATAAAAAAAGAAAAGAAAAACAAGCCATCGTCATTGTTTCTTCTCTTGCAGTATCACATTTCAGTGTTTCAGTGTACTTTTTCCAGTGTGGGCGACATTGTCAGGTTCTTCACAGTTTGGCCCCTTCCACTCCATCAGATGTCGCTGCCGGTGGGCGATCCACAAGTCCTGGCTCACGAAGCCTCGTCCGCAGAACCAGCAGCGGAACTTAACGACGGGGTCCGTCGCATCGCCCGCGCCGCGGACCACCCGGTACTTCCTCCTGCTCGTCCGCCTCAGCCTCAGCTTCAAGAGGAACCTCTCGCGCACCCTGCTCGGACACCATGCGGAGGAGGGCGAGGGAGGTCCAGAGGATAGCGGCCTGGAGGGTGGAGCTGCAGCCCTGGCATCCTGAACCGCCGATCCGTCCGACGACGAAGAGATGGTGTCCAGCGTTCGGTGGGACAGCACCACCCTCTGCACGTCGCCCTTGTGCTTGTGCACCGCCTCCATGAGCCGGGCCACCTGGGGGGCGTCTGCGTCCGGGTGGTTCAGCACCACTACGGGCTGCTCGCCGTGGGGCCACTTCACCGCCTGGCGCGGGCTCACGGGGGTCAGCTTCAGGGTCCTCTCCACGGTCCTGGGGGCCTCTAGCCAGAAGAGATCACTGACGCCGGCAGTGGGGCCTTTGGACGTGGTTTGACCAGGCGGGGGTCCATTGTCCTTTGGCGGAGCAGGGTGGGTGCTTGCCGACTGGGAGGAGTGAGCTGGGTGGCCTGCACCTACAGAGGGGGGAAGAATATGAGGGAGAAAACATATTTATAATTGAGGGAAATATACATTTATGTTTCCTGCTATGCTCACAAATTATATACGTTTATATTATTTATTTTGTCAAATATATATATTTTTTTAAATGCACCATTTAATTTCCAAAAAGATTACTATCACAGGTGAGGTTCACATGTATCATCTTACCCAGTGATGGGATTAATGGTTTGGCAGCATGGGAGGATATGGCGCCATTATTCCTAGGCGGCTTCACATCGTCAATAGAACTCTCCTTTCTGCCCGGCACCGTGCGGTCCACACCTCCGTTGTTCCCTGCCGATACTCCAAAAGTGGCAGTGGGAATATCTACATTTTCAGCCAATCCATTGGTTGAGGCAAACTGACTCTTTGGCTTCCCATTGACATCTGAGGGAACCAAAATGTCCATTGCGTGAACGTTCCCATTTCCGCAGCACTGCCCCTGTGTCACTGAGATGGGTTCCACCGGTTGGCGCTGGGACTGCAGTGCGATGGACTCCAAGGTGCTGTGCAGATCAGCCTTTGGAGCTTTGCAGCATTCCTTCAGACTTAGTTTAGCGTTATCTGCCGATGGCTCGTTGACTAGAGTATGCCCTTGCTTCTCGATGGATGGCAGCGAGAGTAGCAGCCCATGATTGTCGCCTGCTAGGCAACCATCCGGTGGCAGAAGGGGGCTCTGAGACATCCACTGCTTATTCTTGACTGGGTCCTTCTTCAGAACTAGCTTCAGACCAAGGCCTTGTAGCTGTTTCACCAGCGCCTTAGGTCTGCTCTTTTCCGTCCGGCAACCTCTTCTGCTCCTATATTTACGTTGTGCCAACATACGGTTATCTCGCTTGTTCGCCGTCTTTGGCTCTTTGGAGGCAGTGAGTCCATCCTCACAGGAGTTGTCACATTTTATCTCAATGCCATTTCTACTGTGTTCCTCCACATTCTGATGAAGCCTCAATTCCTGATTTTCTCGGTTTTCCTGAATGGGACCACTCTCCGCAGACTCTGGCAAGGCCGCGATGGAAGGATCCTCGTTAATGTTAATTTGAGTTCCTGGGCAGTGGGTTTGGTCATTGCCTAATTGAGGTTGACCTCTGTTTGGGTCGAATACACAATGAGTGTCGAGAGTGTCACTCCCCGAAGGAGAGGTTTCCATCTTTTCTGGGGGCGTTGTCTTTTTAACGTGTGAGCCAGCATTCTGGGGAACCTTTAGCTTATTTTTGACCATGAGGACATTGAGATCCTTGCTGCTGTTTGACATCATAGCGTTCTCTAACTTCGGATGCATGTTTATGTCCGGAGGGAAATTTGACAGCACACTCTGGAGAGCTTTGGTCCACTTCTGGTCGTCCGACTCCCCAACTGCGGATCTCACCAAAAACTGTTGAGTCTCCTCTAAGGTTCTCTCTGGGCTCGATAGGCTGCAGTATTTGTCCAGGAATTCTCTACCGGGCATAGAGAGGCAGTCTTTGGACAACCAGCACATGTCCCTGGCTGTATTTCGGGTCACTCTATTCCTCATCTTAGGAGCCGACTCGTGTGGATTGTTTTTAATATGGTGGAGCTCCTTCATGTTCACTTTCTCGCCAGCATGGACCGTGTTCATGTGCTTAGTGATCAGGCGTTTACTGGGCCCTTTGTAACCGCAGTACTGACACTGAAGGCCTTGACCAGATGCTTTAGATCTGACTGGTTTCATAAAGTCTATTGTATGAAGTGAAAGGTCCACTTCACCCCTTTCTTCCATAGGCAAGTCATGAAGATGCATATGCTGTAAAAACACATGCACTTCACGGGTGGAGAACTTATCACACAGTTCACATGAAAATGTGCCCTTTTGGCAGTGACATGAAGTCAGGTGTAAGCAGTACTCCGGCAGCGTTCGCTGGACATTGTCTTTACAAATGTTGCAGCTCGGAAAAGTGTCCTTGTGGCTTAATAGATGAACCTGAAGGTAGGAGAATTCATGTGCTCTAAAAGAACAAACATGACAAGAGAAATCGGGCAAATTTCCCTTGTGGTTCTCCTGAAAGTGTCTTGCAAGTTCTTTGGGAACAAACTCCAAATTGTCATTGCATCGTGAGCATTTGAACCTGAGCATAGTTGGACTGTTGTGTGCCTTATGTTTTCCCCGCCTCCCCTCGTGGAGGGGTATATTTGACGGAGGACAGTCTGTGTTTGTCTCCCGCCGCTTCGCTATCTTCTTTGGTCCAGGCTTATCTCGACCTTGCATTGTTGGGGGCTGCATGGCAGTCTTCCTAAGGCGAAGTCGTTTGTGCCAATCTCTTCTCTTCTTGACAAGCTGATTATCATCTCCTGAAGATACAGCCGCACACATGTCTGCCGAATCCATTTCTAATCAGCTATCTGGGGAAGTAAAAAAAAAAATTCAATGCATGACATTGGAGAATAAATTGCTTTTGACAGAGGGTGGTCCATGTCTAGAATCCTGACATCAGTCAATTTCAAACGTAGCCTATTGATAATGGCCATATAAATTGAGTGATGTCTATGTAAATGTGATTTAATAACCTACCCAACTCAAAAACGATTGTTCGCAATTAAGTCCAAGACAGTATAGGAGTATGTCCCTTTCAACCCATGCGCTATGTGGCTTAAACGCCTTAACAGAGATACCGTTATGTAGACCGATTCTGCTGAAACACACAACTCGATTATCGATTAACCACCAGATACGCGGAATATGTTCAATTTAAACCACCTGTTCACATCGCCCTTCTACTAAAACAAAACCGCCTCGCCATTAGTTGCACTTCAGTCAAAGTCAAAACAAAGTTGCAACACATCAGGAGACACGCCGATGATCAAACAAACGATTAATTAGGGCTTCGTCAAATACGATTAATCCGGCGGGCATCCCGGCGCCGCCATTGTGCAATCTGTCTTAACCACAACAAAGTGATGCGACGGTCTTTGTGACCAACAAACGCCCCGAGAGGAACGTATTAACAAAGTGAGACACAAGTTGTGGCCCGCGATGGCTTCGCCACAGTGTCCAACAAGTCTGAAACAGCACCGTTCTCGTTCGGAAGGGCACCATTACTCATGGGATGGACGTTATTTCACTTCGCGTTGGAGTTGGTTTGAATTAACATGACGCACAAGAGCTTAAAAGACGGAGTAACGCAACAAAAAAAAGCGTATGGCCCAAACTAATTCAGATTCGTTTACTTTGCACGAAGTTAGCGCTGCAGAGAAAGCTCCCGTCAGTGTCGATTACAGACGAATATCCGACGTTTACATACTTCCCTCGGTGTTTTTACCTTTCTTTTGTAGAGAGCTTGACAGCTCAGCGAACGGCAGCCATGATGGTTTCATCCGGGGATTACAGCCCTGAGCTCCTTACTTCCACAGCCGGAGAGTAGAGACCGTCAGTGGTGAAGACTCGCTCATAGGACAGGCCTACACAATAACTATTTCCAAAGTGTCTATTCAGCTGGATTGATCGAGCAAAACAGTCCCACGCATTATCTTCCAAATAAAAAAGGCAAATTAAAGCTTTCTAAATTGGTATTAACGTAAAAATAAAAGGCTATGTATCTACATGTTTGCGGTTGTCTAAAAAAAACAATGGCCAGATATTAGGAAGGTTTACAGGGTGGGTAAAGAGGGTACCTCGCGGGAAACGGTACAGACAACCACTGGGTGTCCCGAATAAAGGCTTCAAAGTCTCCCCTAGTGCCTGGAGGAACACTTCCGCCGTGTTTACAGACCACTACCCCCACCCCCTGCTCACCCTCACGGCCTGTCTCTGCTCTAACCGGGTTTCAATCTGATGTCTAGTTTTAACAGGGTTTCATCCTGGTGTCACTGTGGTTTGAGCAGGGTTTGAACCTGGTTTGAACATAGTTTCAACTAACCCTATCCCAGGGTTTCAACCATTTTTTTCTCCGTAAAGTCGCCTGACTGCAATTTGCTTAACAGAGCGGCCGTACAAGTCATCACGAAAAAAACCTTCATGAAAGACGTCTTTTTAAAACCTCCCTTTTCCTTAATGAATGCAAATGAAGCTACTGTTGATTGATTTCACTATACATAATGAATTGTGAAATTATTTTATGGTAACGCATTTACATGTTTAAGTTGATATTGTATCTAACCTATGCTGATTGCTATTTCATTTAAATATGTTACTATTATTGCATTTTCAAAAACTTTAAAATCTCCCTAAATAGAATAATAGTTGTATACATATATTAACTCAATTAAATTCTTTACTTACTTTTTAGAATTATAATAGCCTATATTACTGATATGATAAGACATAGGACTATTGGACTATTTAAGGTGCAGACAATATTGAACCTAGGAATGGACCAATTGACATGACAAGGCACTCCGTATTGTCATGTCAATATGTTATAATAAGTTAGATAATAATGCATAATACAGTCTATTAAACAACATGAAAGAGATAAGGCAGTATAACATGGGTGGTCGTAACATAGGGTCATCTTCGTTGTCCAGAAACAGTTGCATGATGCTGGGTGTGCAGATGGTGGAGGGATGAGCCATGTGGCTGAATGTGCTCCTCGCCTGCCCTAGCTCATCCTGCAGAGCCTGGGAGGGAGTTCTCCAGGATGGCATGGATCTTCTTGTCCTCATCCACCACCACCTCCAGACTGGCCAGCCCCAGCTCAACCACTGAGATGGCCTTCCGCAGCAGCTTGTGGAGCCTGCTCCTAAGTCAAATAGTCAGAGTCTAGTGTTCAACAACCTGATAGCTTGGGGGAAGAAGACGCTGTTTGATTGAGTCTGGTGGTCCGTGCAAGAATTCTCTGTTAATGCCTGTCATTGCAAATCATTGTTGACTAGTGACTCTACCAGGTTGTCCTAGTGTGACTGTCTCTCTAGCACTATAAGGTACAGCCAGCAAACAACTGTAAAAAAATGTATTATTAGATGTAATATTGAAAACAACAGTCTTTACCTCATCAACCTACATCCCCTTATATATGCTTACTTTATTAATTAATTATTTATAAAGGAACTTAAAATGTATGCATGATAGTAGTTGTAGATATTTTATCAGGATAAGAAGGCCTGCTCATGCTTTCCAATTTATTTCCTATTTCAATGCTTCGGTCCTCGGTCAGAGGTTAAGGATAGCCATAATTGGTCCTCTTCTTTTCAAATGATATAAGTAACGAGCGAACAACTATGGAGAGGGGCTCAAGAGGCATCTATCGCTTTTGACTATTTTACTCATTCCATCCGTTTCATCTCGAGGCCAAGCCATTTATAAAATTTTTCCTATTCTCCTTTTTTCCATTCATTGTTGAGGTGACAACATACTGACGTCGCATTAATTATCAAGCGAGACTGGCGACACAGGGATGAATTGGATTCGACATGTAATCTGACCCCACCCGTGATTGGACATCCATCCTAGTTGTAAGCGAACTTCTAATTGGCTGAAGCGTGACTTCTGCTCTCCTGCTCGTTGTTGTGTGAGAGTAGCCGTGTTCATCGAACTCGTGCTAGCTCTAGAAGCTCACCGTCTCCCGGTACTTCAACATCGCCAACAATGCATGTGACAATGCGGCAAACATAAAGTTAAAGTAACGGTTGTTTCAAGTGAAACATTGCTGAATAACCGCCTCACTTTATGTGCGAGCCGGGTGAGTGGAGTTTGCCTGCAATAACTATGTCTATCTGTCGTAATAGTAGAAATACATTGAACGAGTGATCTGAGTTCCAGTCCACAAACAGATTGCTGCATGCGAGAAACCAACAAGCTCTGGTATCCTCCGCACATGCAGAGTTTGTCATGATGATTTTTGTTAATTAATTAATTAATTAATGAACTGCCTTTGATATTTCCCAATGACAAGGATCTAGGAAGTGTTCTCATAAATGGAGCTTGAGGACCAATGGTGGAAAGGACATCTTGCTGCTGATATCTACCATGCTCTACGATACAAAGTAACAAGACTCATTATTATTATTTTTTTAAACGGTCAAGGCAGTTAACTACATCACCGACACGCCATTCATTTCTGATAACTCACTTATGTTGTGTTAACAGGAGCTCAAATTGCCATCCTTCAAAGGACAGTCTCCTCAGCTGAATTTAAGAAGATATTTCGCAGACCTCATAGCGGTCGTCTGTAATCGCTTCAGGCTATGTCCGGCTGCCAGACATCTTGCAGTTTACCTGTTGGATCTTTTTATGGACCGCTATGATATCACTGTGCAGCAGCTTCATATGGTCTCCTTGTCATGCCTTCTTCTGGCCAGTAAGTATTACAATACATGTTTTACTGCTTTCATCGTGGTGCTTGGTCCAGTAATGCATGCCTTCATCACACTTTGGCAAGAACAAATTCAATCGAATATCAAGAGTTTATTGATTAGGATTTTTCATTGTTTCATTGCAGGTAAGTTTGAGGAGAGGGAAGACCGGGTGCCCAAGTTGGAGATGCTGAACAGCCTGGGATGCATGAGCTCCATGAACCTGGTGCTCACCAAGCAAGGCCTGCTGCACATGGAGCTGCTACTGCTGGAGACCTTCCAGTGGAACCTGTATCTCCCAACCGCGGCCCATTTCATCGAGTTCTACCTGTCCATTGCGGTGCATGAAGCAGACCTCCATAATGGCTGGCCTATCGGCTGCCTGGACAAAACAAAGCTGTTCTTGGCTAAGTATGCTGACTACTTCCTGGAGGTCTCCTTACAAGGCAAGCAGCTGGCAATGCAATCACTGAATGAAGAGGGAAAGCACATTAGAGTGACACAAGTATCTAAATGCATACATGCATACATTTATTAGATTTTATCTTAACACAAAGTGAGTCTACATTGAAAGGATAATCAACTTCAAAATCTATTTTGAATAAAATGTGTACTTTTTTTTTTCAAAATAGTCAAATCAGTTTCACAACAGGAGACAAACCTATTTATAGTTAGATGTAAGATATGCAATATAACCAAATCCTTTTTTACCATGACCCTCGGCTAATAGATTTGAAACTTTTAATTTCCTCAACGGCTGCACGTACACACAAGCTCTGTTCAAGCATGCTGGCACACTCCGACTATTACTCTGATCTAAACCCATGCAGATTTGGCAGGCACACGCCGACCTGACAGCTGTACCTTACCCCTGTTGAAAGCACTAAGGCCCCGCTTGTGTCACTTCCTTTCCAGACCATATGTTTCTGTGCTTCGCCCCATCAATGGTGGCTGCCGCGTGTCTGGCATCCTCCCGCCTCATACTCCACCTGTCCCCCACATGGCCCCCCCGTCTGCAGCGCCTCACAGCCTATACATGGGACAACCTGGTGTCCTGCACCGAGAAACTCATGGTGTGAGTGTCTCCCGTCAGATCACCCTCTCACACTAACCGTAACACTTTGAGTTTGAGGGTTAAATCCGTTACATGGCATGGTCATATGACAACAACGACTTTGTCTTGGTTTTACAAATTGAAACAGGTGTTAACATGAATGGGCAGCACTTGGACTAGAGAAGATCTGCTATTCATGTCTTAGTGCAGTATTTTATTTCAGTGAAATACACTTGCCTCTCCAACAAGGATTAGAATCCTATTCTACAGCATGAACCATTGTTAAAGTGCAACACATTGACAACTGATTCTGTGTAGGTCTCGTCTCCCTGCACGATTGTATTTATGACAGGGAACATCTCATGTGGTTTTATTCCTAGTGCACATGACGGTGATGTCAAAGAGGCCAACAAGCAGAAGGTTTCTCCACCAAGCCTCCAGCAGCAGCAACAACACCAGCTAGCTTCAACTCCCAACTACCACACTTCAGGGCAGGCCACCCCCGTTGCCCAGTACCTCCATCGGCCTGTGATGCCCTACCCCCAGCAGGCCCTCCCACCGGCAGTTGCCCCTAGCCACAGGTCCACTGCCTACCTCAACCAGCCTAACAGCCTGCCGGCTCCTATCACCCCCCAGCAAAGCCACATCCCCAACACTACCACCAACCTGGAGCCAAAGGCTAGCATGTCTAATCGAGCCTACCAGGTTAGCCTTAACTACCAGTGTGCTGCTCCCTGCTTCGATAGGTGATCGGTGACTTATAAGCTGGAGGGACACACTTCTGTGTGTGTGTGTGTGTGTGTGTGTGTGTGTGTGTGTGTGTGTGTGTGTGTGTGTGTGTGTGTGTGTGTG
>JAOPUD010000044.1:1014274-1031690 GCA_027122715.1 Trisopterus minutus
ACGCACGCACGCACGCACGCACGCACGCACGCACGCACACACACACACACACACACACACACACACGCACGCACGCCCACACACACACACACACACGCACACACACACACACACACACACACACACACACGTGTCAGTATAGATAGAATATGGACAATGTAGGCGGGACACGCTATGATTGACAGTATGGGCGCTAACTCTGGGTCTGCTGTTTGATTGGCTCTTCTCATAGCTGGTAGCCAATCAGCTTCTGCCTGCCATGGAGGAAGTAATAAATGCAAGATGGCTCCTCATATAAAAACAGTCTTCGGGGTTGCCTTCAGCGTGCGACAAAATTACTCTTTACATCTTATTAGGTTAAAGTATCTATCTGCAAGTATTTCTGAAGGTTAACCCCAGCTACACTTTGATATGCGTATAGTATTTGGCGATATTGTGTGAAAGAAGATATACGAAGAGACAAGAGGGACAAGTTTGAAGCCATGAAACGCTAGCGAACTGGATGCACGACCCAGAGCAGCGCAGCCCTTGTTGGCTACAGCTAGCGTGTCACTTCACCAAGTAGTCCCAGACAACACACACACACACACACACACACACGCAAACACACACACACACACACACAGCACAAGACCCAGTCCAAAGTTCTGCTGTCCTCTTGAATGTTGGAGCACGGAACGGTAGCTGAACTATCTGACCATGGCTGTATCGAGGTAAGATGCACTTGATACTGGTTGACTTGGTATTGTGCTCGAGTTGCTAACTTGGCTAACTAGCCTAGCTAACTAATCGTTGCCGGTTAGCCTCAGATTGGGCTGAGGATGGCATGGCCAGGCCGGGTTGACTTGGGCCTGCTAGCTTTCTATGTGTAATTTTAAGTCTGATTGACTCGGATCACAGTTTAGGAGGCTACGTTTGTTTAATGATTGTCTGACTGGACCGCACGTTCTATAGATCACCACAGTAAACAACGTGAAACACATTTCCCTTTACTTTTCTCTCATGGCCACCTGCTAGTGTTGCTACAGTGGGAAATCATCTTATTTCTCCATCACTTGGCACTTGTTGTAGAACATTGGTCTCCTGTCAATAAATAAATGACCCTGCGCGCTTGTTTGATCACAATATATACTTGCATGTAGGGATGCAAATTAGTGTTGTCGTTTGGTGATGACTGACCTGTCATTTAGCTGTCATTTAGCATATACCTTATTTTGAATAAACTGACAAGAAACGTTAATGTTTGATACTTTTTGAGATGGTTATTATTTCCCTGCCCAGTTCATTTGTTGGGCTAGTTTAAAGTGTATTGGTTGGGTGAAAGGAACTAGGTCCACCAGTCTCTAGTCTTAACTTAAACCCCTCTCTATACATTGTCTTGCTAAGGATCTTTAGGGAGTGTATAGTTCAAAGGATAGCCTGCAAGTTATACACATAAAATTACATTTTCAAAGTTGTAATTGCGTATTGTGTAGAATGCAAATATTTGTAATGTTGGTATTAATCATTTGTATGGAATTACCCAAGCACTTTCCCAACACCTGAATGCAATAGTAAATATTTACTTTGGTGCTTATTATTTACATAATTTATGTATTATTTGCATCAACACTGTGCTAACAAAATAATGGAAATTTCGGTGTTTAACTCCTGATATTCTGTTTGTAGACTCGATCGTTTATTTATCCTGCTGGACACCGGAACAACCCCAGTAACCAGGAAAGCAGCGGCCCAGCAGCTTGGAGATGTGGTCAAACTCCACCCACATGAACTCAACAATCTCCTATCAAAGGTGTGCCGAGTGTGATACCCTTGCATGGACATGACTTTTCCATGATATGCTCAGTATCTGCCATTGTCACTGTACACCATTGTCGACTGACCCACACTGTTTTAGTTTTAGTTCAACACAGCTTCATCCCTGTTCGGTGACAAAAGAGAGGCTGCACAAATGCACAAACTCCACATATTCAGCAATTTAACACAGCATGCAAGTTGCCCAACTGGTGGGCATCAAGGCATGGCTATCAAGGCAGCGTTTGTCTACTCTATCAGCTGGTATAATTGAAACATAAAATCAATTAGAAGCATGTGTTGAGTAGAATAATATACACGGTGAACATTGGTGTGAAAATTTCTTTTTTTTTCTTCAGGTTTTGAACTATTTGAGGAGCCCAAACTGGGACACCCGCATAGCAGCAGGGCAGGCAGTGGAAGCTGTGGTGAAGAACATCGCAGAATGGGACCCGGTCCCTAAGCCTAAGAAAGGTAAGCACATCAAGCACAGTCTTGTCAATCAAGGCACCTTTTCCCCGAAAACATGTTACACTTCACATCTATGCCCCATGATATGAGGTTTGGGTTGGATTGCTTTGAAACGATGATGACAATGGTAAAAGCGACTGCATTGAATCTACGATTGATTTTCTATGGACAAGAGAAGTTGCTATGGTTACTCTTTTCTTTCAGCAACCTTCAAGGTTGAGTTGAATCAAACTGTCATCACGTGTTGCCCTGCGACCTGCATAATCAATGAACAAATATTTGTTCTTGAAAAATACATAAACTTCAAGTGACATCATTAAGCAGATCAATTATGATTTTTTTCGTTGGCGTTGATCAGGTGTTTTTTTTGTGCATATTTCAACGATCAAAGCATCACAATTCTTAATGAGTCATTTTGCATCAATTTCCACACTTTTATAGTTGAATAATGTAGACCTCACTAAATCAACATCATTTTTGCTATCAAATGTAGCCATGACCATTCCCAAATCATCTTTAATGTTTAAAACCATACAACTCTAGAAGCTTAGGCAATGTAGTCACTGATTATCATTTGACAAATAGTTGTCAATGCGTGTCAACAATTTCAACTTCCAAAGCCTGCCTTCAGTACAATGGGTGCTGACAGTTTTGACAAGAACTTAATTAAACCTTTTCTATGTCTCCTTCATGGTGCTTTATTTAGCAACTCTGTTCTGTTTGGCCACGTAGAGTGTTGTGAAGACCTGTCTCCCGAAGAGTCTTCATGTGACCGGTTGAGTTTCTACCATTTCGACATCTCGCGGCTTCTCAAACACGGTGCTTCTCTACTGGGATCTGCTGGGGCTGAGTTTGAGCTTCAGGATGACAAGTCTGGTAAGATAGTCCCTCACATTCCTATTGGCCAAACTCGGTTTAATCAAAGCCAGTACTTTAATAATTATCATGCTCATCCCCAACTTTTGACCTGTCATGTTGATGTTGATATTTTCTCCCATTACATCGAGTACATCAACAAGTATATTAACCTATCTTAAAAAGGTTGTGTTAGAAGTTACCTTGCCAATACCAACTCTTGATTACACTTGATGACGTGCAATAAAGGTGGTGCTCCATTACCTGAGCAAAAGTGAAAAAAGTGAGTGAAACGCCAGCTTGTCTGCTATCAGACGCGTTCCACTTTCTGCTATCAGACGCATTCCACTTTCATTTGTGATATTTGTTTTGGCCATCATGTTGATGGTGACTGTTGTAAGCATGCGATTGGCTAACACAAACACAAACAAACGTGTCTGAAGGTTTTTCAAATCAACATTGTGTAGATTGGCCTCGTTGGAAATTCCCTTTTACAAATCCCCTTCCCCTTTCATCCACTCAAATGTTCTTTGGTATCTTTGAAACATCTATGAAACAAAGCGTACGCCCCTACAGTTGTCCCACAGAAGTTCTGCTATTTCACAGTAGGACTGCTAGGTTAGAAGTTCTGCTATTGGAATGCTGGATCAAAAGTTCTGCCATGGCATAGACTGAATGCTGGGTCAGAGATTAGTTTCCTCCAAAAGCAACAGTGTGCGCTGGAACCACTACTGTTCACCATGAATTATGTGTTTACTGCCCTGGCTCTCCATCCCTCTTAATCCTGCCTCTGTCCTTCTCAGGGGAAGTAGATCCTAAAGAGCGTCTGGCACGCCAGCGAAAGCTCCTCCAGAGAAAGCTGGGCCTGGACATGGGCGCGGCCATTGGTATGGACACGCAGGAGCTCTTCAATGACGAGGACCTGGACTACACTCAGCACCACACTAAGGGAGCTGCCGGATCCAGCACCTACAACCATGCTGTGAGTCACCTGCTGGGGCTAGGACTAAATGTACTCTCAGCCAGGGAGTGTCCACAGTAGACCACTGGGTCTAAAATAGATCTCGGACTGAACATCCTCAAAATACTTTCGTTTTTGTTTTGCAAAGATTATATTTAGTTTTTTCACCTGGTGATTTAAACCGGTGATCCCCACTCTCAAAAGAGCCAGGAAGTCCCAAAATAATCTTGGATACAGCGGGGAAAAAAAGGTTTATCTTGGAAAACGCTGCTGTCTGTACATTTGTCAACAGTTAAGTTGTGCCAGTTCAGCAGATATAGTGGCAGAATTCATGGCCTGATTAACCTGGCAGCGTGAAACTAGATCTGACAAGCCATGCACGGATATCTGAACTAATACAAAAGAAAAGTAGCCCATTTTTTATCTCCAAGGGGCGCTTTTTTTATTTTGTGCACAAACATTATAAATCGGACCACTTGCTTGCACACTAGGTATTTATGTGCTTGCATTTCAGCTGCACCGTCTGCATTTTTATACAGTCTGGCCCATTGTAGCCACAACTAAAAATGGCATATGTAGGGGTGGATGTTCAGTGCACACACTGTGGATGGATGCATACATGACAGGGTATAGGGGTTAAGAAGTTAGATTTGTGACTGAACATTTAACTCAACTGACTTCAGTTCACTGGCCTGGTTCTCCATCTTCTAGAAAGCCGAGGTGTTGCTCTATGTATTTCATGGTCTAGCAGATTTGTGGGATTCAAAACTTTTATGATATTAAAATAATGATCCTGTTTGTAGTGGTGTATGTCATATATTGTAGGACACACTTACTACTATGAGAACCAATAGTTCAGTAAACCTTTAAGAATATAACATTTAAGTTTAATTAAATTCACCCCAAATTCTCATTCTCAGCCCATGCAGGCAGCAGAGTTGATTGACTCTGAATTCAGGCCAGGCATGAGCAATCGACAACGGAATAAGGCTAAGCGGATAGCAAAGCTAGTAGCAAAGCAACGATCCAGAGACATGGATCCAAATGAGAAAAGGTATGTTGGTCTTCTGTGGAGCAGAGCTTCAATCTTTTTCCTGTATACATTTGTTTATCAGACACACTGATATTAGTATCATTGAACTGTCAAAGCATGTCACACAATAGGCTGTGGAAATGACTAACCAACATGATGTACTAATACCCTCTTTTAGTAACGACAGCATTGATGCTGAACCTGAGGAGAAGCGAAGAAAAACATCAAATGTGGTCATCGACCAATCGGCATCAGACGTTAAAGTCGTAATCGACAATGTTCGGGATACTTCTAGCAGTCTTGAAGAGGTAAAGGACGTCTTCTGCGCTGTCTTGGATGAGTCTCTTATGGGATGTTACCCTTTAGAAAATCAAACGTACAAGGAATCTCGCCCAAATGCTGATCTTTGCATAGGTACAGGTGTCGTTTACAGTGGAGAGGGAAGACTTAAACATGTACTCTTTTGTCTTTGCCTCCAGACACAGGAATGGCCCCTGGAAAGCTTCTGTGAAGAACTCTGCAATGACCTCTTCAATCCCTCCTGGGAGGTAAACGGCATCATCCACTGGATGGTTTTTGACATTCAGTTCACATCCATAGCACATCTGATAAGTACCTGGGTCAATATTTGATGCCAATAAAGTGAAGTTGCGCAAAGAAGAGTTAGGCGAAATCTCCAAATTGTTATTGTGGGGGTAGGGGCTTTACCCGTATACGATTTTATTCTGCAATGAACAGGTTTAAATTCATTTCGAAACGGAGTTGATTGCAATGTTGAGGAAATGGTTTGCATAGGTTGCAGTTGCTGTTGATTCTGGACAGTGAAAAGGGGAGGCTTTGGTGTTGCCTAAAACATTACCATGCTTTCTGGTTACAGGTCCGCCATGGTGCTGGCACGGGGCTTAGAGAAATACTCAAGTTCCACGGCCGCGGCGGGGGCAAGCTGGTTGGAAGCACAGCGGAGCAGGTGCGGCAACCTTTTATTTGGCAGTTTTCCTTTTGGTCCCTCGCTGTATAACACTACGTGATATGATGATTCATGCCTTGTGTTTGGTGTTTGTAGATGACACGTCAGCACCAGGAGTGGCTGGATGACCTTGTGATCCGACTGCTCTGCATCTTCGCACTCGACCGATTTGGGGACTTTGTGTCCGACGAGGTGAGCGTCTCTGGCCGGCAATGAGCAATAGGCACCCGCAAAATTGGTCTAGACATTGTAACCCCTCTGGCAGGACTTGATGGATGACCATATCCAGAATGGCACACAACTGGGCCCATTAATCAAAACGGCTCGTACTACAGAACCTGCAGTGAGTTTCTGTACCCCTCCCCTCCCCAGGTGGTGGCCCCTGTGAGGGAGACGTGTGCTCAGTCGCTGGGCGTTGCTCTGCGTCACATGACGGAGAGCGGCGTCACCAAGACTGTGGACATCCTGCTGAAGCTGCTCACTGAGGACCAGTGGGAGGTCCGGCACGGAGGCCTGCTGGGGATCAAGTACGCCCTGGCCGTCCGACAGGTACCGTATGTAGTGAGAGACGGAAGGTGGAGATTAATAAAATCCCCATTTCCCAAAAGCTGACATTTGAGTGGAGACGGCCAAAGCCTGAACAGCAATATAGCCCCGCCCCTAGAGAGTGGGCGCAGCCTGCCTGGAGTGTTTTTATTAGTTGTTGTTGATTACATTTCCTCGTTGTGCTGAGCCTGTGTTCCCTGTCCCAGGACCTGATCCCGGTCCTGCTGCCCCGGGTCCTGCCTGCCATCACCGAGGGCCTGCAGGACCTGGATGATGACGTCAGGGCGGTGGCTGCCTCCTCACTCATCCCCGTGGTGGAGGGCCTTGTACAGTTGCTGCCGAACAAGGTCAAGCCAAATGACAGCCCCTCCTGTGTCCCACTGTACCTCTGCACTTCCTCTATAAGAAATCCTGCCTTCTCTTGTTTGTTCTGAACTGCTTCCCTCTGCCCCCAGGTGCCCTTCATTGTGAACACGCTGTGGGACGCCCTGCTGGATCTGGACGACCTCACAGCCTCCACCAACAGCATCATGACCCTGCTGTCCTCCCTGCTCACCTACCCCCAGGTCCGACAGTGCAGGTCAGTCCCCCTTCTTCCAGACCAATGTGGTGATGCCACGTTAAGCCCCTCGTCGTTTTGTGCAAATTAACCAAGGTGCCCTGTACTGAACCGTGCTCCTGTCGTGTCCCTCCCCAGCCTAGAGCAGTCCTTGACCATCCTGGTCCCTCGGGTCTGGCCCTTCCTGAGGCACACCATCTCCTCAGTCAGACGCGCGGCCCTGGAGACCCTCTTCACACTGCTCTCCAAAGCCGACCAGGTGAATTTTTTGCCGTAATACAATTATTTGTCAGTTTTTAGTATAAATAACACTGGAACTTACCTTTTGGCTAAGATTTATTTACCTTTGTGTGGCAGGATTGCGCTCTGTGGTTGAACCCCATCCTCCAGGATATGCTCCGCCACATCTTCCAGTCCTGCATACTGGAGAGCCACCAAGACATCCTGGACCTCATTCAAAAGGTTTGCTGTATTTATCTCTCCCAGCACACACGGATACGTCTTCTGCACAGTGCCCTTTTTACGTGTTGACGAATGCCACACCTCGATGTTGCTGGCTCCAGACAAACAAGACTGTAGCCAGTCTGCTCTTTTTTATGTGTGGCTTAAGGGAGTTCTCCATTTGAATACCGGGACTTGCTGTGTCACCACATCCCTGATTTGAGTGCAACCGAAAGCCCTGCGGCATCATTTCTTCTTGTATACTTTGTTTCATTTTATATCCTAACCTGGCCTCAAACTTTCCTAGTTTGTTGGCATGCAACACATTGTGTCCCTAATGGCTGTGTGGTTGTGGTGTAGGTCTGGATGGAGCTGCTGCAGCGGGCCCATCAGCAGTTTGTGGTGGCAGCAAGCTGTCCGTGGATGGGCGCCTGGCTGTGTCTCATGATGCAGGCCTCCCACATCCCCATAGACCTCAACATGCTCTTGGAGGTCAAGTGCCGCTCCAAGCAGGTACAACTGGCCATAATGCTTTAAAAGTTTTGACGGTCTGCATTTATGGTTCTCTGTTCCATCACTCATGTCTCAATGTTTTGCTTTGAAGACTCAATTCCATAGTCGTTCCCTAGTCATTCTGACACTGCACATGGATTTTGACTGCAATTCAGGGTTCTCGGCTGAATTGACTTGAATGCTTAATTGTCCGTCTCCAGGACAAGGCTGGCATTAAGGCCCGTCAAGGAGGCCTCCCTCAGGTAAAGGAGACGGTGCAGGAGTATATAGCGGGGGCAGAGACTGTGACGGAGGACCAGGGCACCAGGGATTACGTAGTGGTCCGCGCTCGCCTGACGGCAGCCAAGTGAGTCTGCTTATTTTGTTCCCCCTGCATTGAAGGGAAGCGATTGGAATCCCAAGGCAGGTCTTTACAATCAAACCCTGGTTTTACTGTGGGTTATTCTTTTAGTTCTTGCACGGTGGAGGAGTAGCTAGCCTGTGAGTGTTCTTTCAGACTGTAGCATGGCAGTGAGCCATGGTTTGTGTAGGCGATTGTTTTTGTTTTTTCTGACTGCTGACTATTTTATCTTCTCTCTACTTAACTTCTCTCCCCTCTTTTTTCTACTTTACTTAACCTTTCTCTGCTCCGCTCTACTTTACCCCTGGCTTTCCTTTCTACCAAACCTCCCTCCTATTTGAACCCATCTTGCCTCTGACTAACTCTCTCCCTCTATCCTCCTCTCCTCTCCTCCGCCTACGCCTCTCGCTACATTCCTCCTGAGGCAGATTGCTTGCCGCTCTGTGTAGGTGTATCTGCGACCCGCAGCTCAACGCGGCCTCCCAGGAGATCCGGCCGGCCGAGTCCCTGGGCCAGCTGCTGCTCTTCCACCTCAACACCAAGTCGGCCCTGCAGCGCATCGCAGTGGCGCTGGTGCTCTGTGAGTGGGCCACGCTGCAGAAGGTGGGACAAAGTACCTCTTTCTTTTTGTTTAGTTTGAGTTCGGGAGGGCTTTAAATGGAACAATTGGTTGAGTAACCGATGGTAACCATTTGTCAACATTTCCTTTAGTCCTCTAGAAAGTTCTGTGGTTTTGGATGCAACACAATTATGACTTAAGTCATGACTTTAAGTATTTGTAGCTTAAAAGACATTTTCCATGTGGTTTGGTTCATAAACCCACAGTATGCCTAGGAACAATAATCCGAGACCCTAGTAAACACATACATTGACTAAGTAACTCACAAATGTTTTGTCTTAAATAACTTTATTGTTTAGAACTTATGCTCAACCTTTAGAGATTGAAATCTCAATTGCGACCTGAACATGGCTCCAACGCAACAGTCAACCCTTGATAATTCTACCGTGCCCCCCCCCCACCCTGTCCCCTCAGGAGTGTCAGGTGGTCTCGGTCATGGTGCAGCCTCGTCTGCTGGCCATCCTGTCCGAGCAGCTGTACTATGACGAAATCGCCATCCCCTTCACACGCATGCAGAACGAGTGTAAGCAGCTCATCGCCATGCTGGCCGAGGCCAACATCGACGTGCCAGAGCGCATCAACTGCAGTGTGTTCACCATCGACCAGGCCAACGAGCTGGTGAGATGATAGAATATGAATATGCTGATGCACCACCTGCATTACGTACGTTTCCATTGGCAAGCAGAGTTAATTGCATTGTATCCCAGCGGAGAGTTCTGGTCAATTTCAAGCTGAAGGGAAAATCGTGCTCACCCCCCCCCCCCTCCCATCCCTTGTTTCCTAGGTAACCAGCATCTTCGCCGAGTCCACGGCGGAGCTGTGTGCCCGGCAGCCCGCGCAGTGGCAGCAGCTGGACGGCAAGCGGCAGCAGGCGCACGCCACCGTGCAGGAGACCAGCGGGGAGTGGCAGCGGCTCCACCTGCGCGTCCACCTGTTTGTGGCCTGCGCCGTGGTCAACCTGCAGGCGCTGCCCGACAAGCTGAACCCCCTGGTGCGGCCGCTCATGGAGGGCGTGAAGCGGGAGGAGAACCCCCTGGTGCAGGGCTACGCCGCCTCCTTCCTGGCCAAGCTGCTGCAGCAGTGCGCCGGCCGCCTGCCCTGCCCCAACACCAAGATCATCAAGAACCTCTGCACCTCGGCGTGCGCCGACCCGGCCGTCACGCCCTCGTCCTCCTGCCCCGTGCCCCCGCCGCAGGAGGCCGTCAAAGGTGACCGCGTTGTGTGTTGTGACTGGGTCTTCCCAATCGGGTCGGGATTCAGGGATAGCCCCTCCAGAATACTCCTGTGAGGGAGGGCGGCCCCTTTGTGTATCTCGATGGGCTGCTTTGATATTGCGTCGAGCCCGTCGTGACTTTTGCCTCCGTGTTACGGGCGGAGACGTTTAGAAAATCCTTGTTCATTAAGAACCGATCCTGACGTGTTTTGGTTCCACCCATGCCGGCGGTGAGCCATCTCCACCACTCTTTTTTTTTTCACTAACTTTTAGACGGGTAATGCTCATTATCACATGCATGTGATGAACAAAGTACACCAGTGAGGATTTTTAGTGGACTACATGGTCGATGGGGAACAAATTGATGCGCTTGAAGTCAAGCTCAAGCAATGACAAACTCATGACCATGTGTTATTTCCACCCCTCTTGTTGCTAGTTGGTGGTACGGAGAAAGACTGCATGCACCACAATGTCAGCAAGACCCGAGGCATCATCACCCTATACCGGCACCAGAGGGCAGCGTTTGCCATCACCAGCAAGAGAGGTCCCGCCCCCAAGATCTCCAAGACCTCTGTCGATTTTTCACCAGGCGGCGCAATTGGTACAGACAATGATGAGGTAAGAATGCAGGCTTGAGATTGGGTTAAACAAACACTTTCTTCCATTTTCTATGAAAAAAAAATAAGGCTTTTATTCATATGGTTTTCATTGTCCTCTTCCAGACTAAGAGGCCGTGCCTGATTCAGAGGCGAGGAGCAGAGTTCTCGCTGACGACCATCGCCAAGCACTTTGGCGCAGAGCTCACCGTCTCTCTGCCGTACCTGTGGGAGAACATGGTGGGGCCTCTGAGGACTGCTGTAGATGACAATCAAGGCATAGGTACTTTGAACTCATACCGTTGGACTAGTGTGTTCAATCATCAGCCCCAAAGCCTCTCTAGGGCTGGTCTGACCTCCTTTAAAGCAAGAGGTCCAAATTCCAATACCTTGTCTCCCATCCTAATGGGCGTATTTGGAAAGATATAATTGATAAAAATCCTAGGAGATCAAATGCCAATGCATTGTAGACTAATATGGGTGATGGGCTGTAGATATTTTTCCAGGAGTTATGTCGATTTGGCTGTCCAGTTAAACCGCGTCTGATCTATTGTTCTAGATGCCCCGGCTCAGCTAAAGCGCGGAGATGCTGTAGCCCAGGAGCTGATCAACTCTCTGCAAATACTGGAGGTCACAGCCAGTGCCATGTCTGCAGAGCTCAAACCCGTGGTATGACTCACATCACATCACATCACATCACATGCTCACCGGTCACAAACTAGCAAAACTAAAACTTGGTCTAGATAAAAATGGGTTAGAAGTCACAGACCCCCCCCCCCCCCCCAGTAGCATTTAGGAGGAAGGAGGACTCCCTAGCCTCTTTCTAACGTAGCCTATCTCCTTTTGACCGGTTCCCTGCAGTTGCTGGAACACCTGCCCCACCTGTTCAGCTGCCTGCAGCACCCGTACACGGCGGTGCGCCACATGGCGGCGCGCTGCGTGGGCGTGCTGGGCAAGATGTCCACGCTGGAGACCATGCACCTCTTCCTGGAGCGCGTGCTGCCCTGGCTGGCTGCCATCGAGGACTGCACCAAGCAGGAGGGCGCCATCGAGGCCATGGCCTGTATCCTTCCCCCCCCCCCCCCCCCAGCCCCAGCTAGCCCGTCTGTGAGATGGTGGGGGTTTCAAAATATGTACGACTAGTAGTCTCTAGTCAAACTCGAGGCCGGCCGGTTCTGCGTGCTGTCGTGATGTTGTGAGGTGTTTTTGCGATTGCTTCAGTGTAACATGTTTATAAAATGACATGGTAAAAATTCTTCTAACCCCAAAGAAAAGTTATGTTTTTCCGGAGAACCCTCTAAATTCTCTTAGCCATATAGTGTATGTGAGAGCAGGAGAGCGATCCTTGACCGCCCTTCCCCAGGTATAATGGAGCAACTGGAAGTGGACATCGTGCCGTACATCGTGCTGCTGGTGGTGCCCGTGTTGGGGCGCATGAGTGACCCCAACGACAGCATCCGCTTCATGGCCACTCAGTGCTTCGCCACCCTCATCCGCCTGCTCCCCCTGGAGGTAAGACCTCAGAATGCATCTTGATATCTTTCTGATGTTTATATAGACAGCATTTTTTTTTATTTATATTTATTTTAAGTATATATATATTTTTTGTGTGTAATGTTTACGTCTGCATTTGCCTCTGGCTCAGGCAGGTATACCAGACCCTCCAGCCATGTCTGCAGACCTGATTCGCCAGAAGGCCAGAGAACGCCACTTCCTGGAGCAGCTGTTGGACAGCAGGAAGCTGGAGAACTACAACATCCCCGTGCCCATCAACGCTGAGCTCCGGAAGTACCAGCAGGTAGGCCCACATGGGTGCCCCGGTCGGTTACCTTTCCCCCCCGCTCCTGGCATCCATTACACTATGGAAAGTCTGTGCTCTCATACCTTAAGAGATTGTTTCCCTTGCCAGCTCTTGAATGATTTATACGTTTCCCTTCCACTGGTTAATGGTTGACCCAAGAGACGGGGCCTGCTGACTGCATGGGAGATTCAAAGGGATGAAGAGATGTTTGGCTCTGCCTGCGCTACGCCTATAGCGGCATGCTAGGGGCTGGGCTCGACGAGCCATCTGTCTCCCCGATAGAGCAGTGCAGCTGTTTCAGTTAAAACCACTGGACCCCGTCTGTGTAGCCACGTAATGTCTGGAGAAGTTTATGGTGTGTGGAGATGCTTCTGTCTGATGTAAGCACATTCTCCAAGCCATATGGAATTGCGTATACGTTGGAGTGGGGAAAACCGATGATGCAGTAAACCACTTAGTGCGCCTTAACGTTGAACATCTTGGGCTGTGTTGTATCATCAACGATCAGCCACACCTCATCCTCCTGCGGATGACGGTCCACCCCTTTCACCATGTTCTCCTGTCTTATTTATTATGCCTTACACGAGCTGTGTGCATGTGCCAGCATTCTAACTAACTTCTATATCCTGTTTCGTCGACGCCGCCATGCCGGGCCTATTGAGCCTAGTCAGTGATACACCACTTTGTGCAGTGATGCGAAACGCCACAGAAAGAAGACATTGTTTCACCTCCAAACCTTCCTTACTCTTACTTCTGCCCGTGAACCGCCTTCTATTTCTGTAACTCGCGAGGTTCGGTCGAAACGTATGTCGAACACAACGAGCGCGCTTTGCCTTTCCCATAAGGAGCTACCAACTGGTCTACCCTTTCCTTCGTCCAGGACGGCGTGAACTGGCTGTCCTTCCTGAACAAGTACAAGCTGCACGGGATCCTGTGTGACGACATGGGCCTGGGCAAAACCCTGCAGTCCATCTGCATTCTGGCTGGGGACCACTACCTCAGGTAAGATGCAAAAATGGCACACACCTCTCATTGGCTTGATGGAGATCACAGTTCCTGAAAGGTGGATCTGTGTAATACATGTACTTGCACATGTGTATTGTAACTTCTCCCTAAACAAAACCCCATTAAAAGTACCAACGCACTCCTAATGATGGGTGTGTGATGGAATTATGCCGGTAACTTGTTCTAAAACGCACAATTATTATCTGCAGAACGCAGGAGTACGCCAAGACCAAGGCAGCGGGCTGCAGTCCCCTGCCCTCCCTGGTGGTGTGCCCCCCCACACTGACGGGCCACTGGGTGGACGAGGTCAGCAAGTTCTGCCCCAAGGAGTACCTGAGTCCCCTGCACTACACGGGCCCGCCGCTGGAGCGAGTCAGGTACAGTAGGAGCCGGGTCGCTTTCGGAGGCGGGTGACTCACTCGTAGACCCATTATTTTCAGAGGCCTAATTCACTCCCATCTTCTACAGGTTGCAACATCAAGTGAAGAAACACAATCTCATAGTCGCGTCATACGATGTTGTAAGGAACGACATTGATTTCTTTAAGTAAGCAACACTTTGTCTTCTCTCATAGTTTGATTGGAATTATTCATGTTGTTGAACAATGCATCATTTTAATACTCTTTTCTTTTCTTCAGAAATATAAAATTCAATTATTGTATTCTTGATGAGGGTCATGTCATTAAGAACGGGAAGACTAAACTCTCCAAGGCCATCAAGCAGCTGGCTGCTAACTTCAGAGTCATCCTGTCGGGAACGCCTATCCAGGTAAGGCAACCTCTTATTGTATTAACTTCCCTAAACTTAATTAAACATGTCTGCATGTGTTATTGTATTTTTTTGTATTTCAATGTTTATTTTTTCCTTTCCCCTCTGCCACCCCCAGAATAACGTGCTGGAGCTGTGGTCGCTGTTTGACTTCCTCATGCCGGGCTTCCTGGGCACAGAGCGACAGTTTGCTGCCCGCTACGGCAAGCCCATCCTGGCCAGCCGCGACGCCAAGAGCTCCTCCCGGGAGCAGGAGGCGGGTAAGTGGAGCTGTCCCGATTCACACTCATAATAAAAGTCTTCAAAAGATTCCGCTCCATATTCTGGGTGAATACAGCCTTAGAAAAGTAGTCACCTTGAGCTCCCATGAAGGGCAGTGAAATGCTGCGATCCATCAAAGGAAATTGCACAAATGTAAGCCGATCACTCTGATGATTGGTTCCAAATGATGTAAGGGGATGCAATCAGAAACAGCGCTCGCATTAATTAACCTGTGTTCCGCCAGACCTCTCGCCGTCCTTGAAGATGAAGTGTTAACGTTTGGTCATTGTTCCAGCGGCACAACGCGCCAGTCCTCTGACTCAGTCCTGCCCTCCTCTCCTCTCCTCCTCCTCAGGTGTGCTGGCCATGGAGGCCCTCCACAGACAGGTGCTGCCCTTCCTGCTGAGGAGGATGAAGGAGGACGTCCTGCAGGATCTCCCTCCCAAAATCATTCAGGACTACTACTGTAACCTGAGCCCGCTGCAGGTAGGCCGTGGCCTCCTGCCCAACCTTGATGCATGCCAAATATAGCGCATTTGTGTCTTGATTCAGCTCGGGATAAATCATCATTACCATTTTGGTAGAGTTTACTATTTAATATGATTTATGGATTGGGCCATCTTGAATATGGCTTTCATGCTACTGACCTTCATGGCACAGAACATCTATTGTTAAACTGGTTTTGTAGTTTCTTAGGTAACAAATGCTTTTGCTACGGTAGCATGGCCATTATAGTCCATACGCAAACCCAGCCTACATGGCTCGTATTCCCGGGAGGTGTTGGGAGTGTGTTTGACACTGTTTGCACTCTCTGCCTGCAGGTTCAGCTGTACGAGGACTTTGCCAAGTCTCGAGCCAAGGTGGGCGTGGAGGACACCATCTCCATGGCCTCGCAGGACGAGGAGGAGAAACCCAAGCTGAAGGCCACGGGTCACGTCTTCCAGGTACAACTTGTCCCATGTCCCTTTTGCAGTGGTTCTATTACGCATCACTTCGTCTTGTTTTACCAACATGGTGTTTACAGGATTTTTCCTGTGAAATGGGAGTGATTATTTTTATTTTCTACTTGGTGAGTTGAGCCATGCATCATGAGGTTGTGTGTGTGTGTGTGTGTTGCAGGCTCTGCAGTACCTGAGGAAGCTGTGTAACCACCCCGGGCTGGTCCTGACTCCTCAGCACCCCGAGTACAAGCGCATCACTGAGCAACTGGCCATTCAAAACACCAGCCTGCGTGACATCCAACACGCACCCAAACTCTCAGCACTCAAACAGGTACATAAAAATAACCCGGAGGTCCGCTCTGTCAGGAGCGGGGCCCCACTCGGATTACTCGGACCAAGAGGAACTCCCTATATTCTGCATTGGCTTCTCCCGAAAGGTCTCTCGCTCGCATGTTTGGCTAACGTGCCTCTTGTTCCCCAGCTGCTGGTGGACTGTGGTCTGGGCGGCAGCGGCGTGGCCGAGGGCTGCACAGAGGCGGTGGTGGCCCAGCACCGGGTGCTCATCTTCTGCCAGCTGAAGAGCATGCTGGACATGGTGGAGAAGGACCTGCTGAAGCCCAAGCTGCCCAGCGTCACCTACCTGAGGCTGGACGGCAGCGTGCCGGCCGGCCAGAGGCACGCCATCGTCTCCAGGTATGACAGGATGTGACACCGCCCGGGGTGTTGTCTTTTAATAATGCATGCATGCACGCTCGGGACGGCCACTTCCTCTATAATCCAGAGGCTGTGCCGTGCTTCCTCTGTTACCGTGGTCATCTGGAAACCTAATGCAGTTTGGTCCCTTTTTTTTGGAGGAAATGATTAAAGCTAGGGTAGGCCGTTTGGTAAAACGAGCCAGCCTGAGCTACATGTTGAAAGTATCCAGCTGAAAAAATCCCACCACTCCCCTAAAACGTGTGACTAGCTCAGTAGCTTTAGCAATAGGACTGCAAACCCGTTTGGGAGACTGGTCATGCACAATGGTAGGAAGGCTATCCAATCATTTAATTCGGCCTGAATAATTCTTACGGCCCGTGACAGCCAGAGATCCCTGATTTGATTTATGATCTGGATTCAAAGAACAACGAGGGCAACGGATGGCCTACCCCTGCTTTAAGCGGGGAGGTGAGTCTGGGCAGTCCAGGGTTGTGCGATTCCCCGGACGCCACCCCGCCCAATGACACAGAGTAGCGTGTGTTCACAAGAGGATCTGCAGAACCACTTCTGTTTTCAGTTCCTTGAAGGATGGTGCAGCCTTTATTAGGATGACATTTGTCTTGAGGGCAAAAAGTCCTTGGAAACTGATACTCGGTCACATGATAGTCAGGCCGACATACAAATATCCCCATTATTTATTTTTTCCCTGTTTCATTTCCTCCAATCCTCAAGAGGGGATTTCTTTTTTTTTTCCTTTTTTTTTTTTCCCCCCAATCTCATACTTACTTTATTGACTTGTTCTCCGAATCCCATCGCTGCCGCGCCCCCAGGTTCAACAATGACCCGTCCATCGACGTGCTGCTGCTCACCACCCACGTGGGCGGCCTGGGGCTCAACCTGACGGGGGCCGACACCGTGGTGTTCGTGGAGCACGACTGGAACCCCATGAGGGACCTGCAGGCCATGGACCGAGCCCACAGGATAGGACAGGTGAGCCCTCTTGCGGTTCCCCCCCCCCCCCCCCCCCCCCCCCCCC
>JAOPUD010000044.1:1071368-1092887 GCA_027122715.1 Trisopterus minutus
CACACACACACACACACACACACACACACACACACACACACACACACACACACACACACACACACACACACCGGTTAATCCTTGTTTCTTTCCGAAGCGCTCCGTTTCCAAGGTCATTAAGCAATATTCAATATTAATCAATATCAATTCTATCTGCCATTTATACTTATGCTATTCCCCAAATATCCATTCGCTGTTCAAGAATTTCCATAGGCATATTCTGTAATGGATTTAAACCCCCCTTAGTCCATATGTTCCCCCACATAATCAACATGCAGAGCTGCGTCATATGTTCGTCCAATGTTAAAAGTATATTACCTTTATCGTTCACCTTTAGGGTCGCTGTAAATAAAGCTATTTCTGTTTGCCTCGCCTGGGTTTATGTCAAACGATCTACCCTTGTGTGGAGATAGTCAGCAGTTGCCTCAACAGCTGATGAACTGCGGCGCATGGACGAACAGCAGAGGATCTAGGGAGTTGTAGTTCCTCTGTGATCCACCCCGCATACTCGCAATGTAATTCCGAAAGTACCAACGTGATTCATTAAAAGCTCATTTTAATTCGTTTAAGGAATTTTCATACCTTTATATATTTAATAATAAATCCATATAGGCTATAATACACTTTTGAGATCAAACACAAAAAAGATAGGCATCTAGGCCTATTGCAATAATATATCACATCCTGACTAACTTGGACAGGCAGACAGACAGACAGTGAGACAGACAGACAGACAGACAGTATTACAATTATACTCAAAGCAAATTGATACCAACAGAAAACTCCGGCCTGTGTTCATCAGATCCGTGTATATTAATGTGAAGGGAGTAATTGGCACATACAACGAAAATGAAAGAAATTCCATGTCCTGAATCATTGTACAATAACGTGCCATAATGAATTTCACGTTTGCAATTTATATTGAGCAAGAATAGCATGGGTATCTAGCCAATTAAGCACCTTACCGCTATATGAAGTGTTCTGTAGCCATAGGTGTAACTTCATGATGGTTGCCCCGGTAAAAAGAGTTATCAGCTCTTGAGAGGATCTGTCGGGGTGGTTCAGATCAACAATTTTATGTTTTGGAGACGAGGGAATGCGATATCTGTTTGAACTACATGTCCCGTGTTGTCGGCACAACACATGGCGCTTCAAGCGTCAACGTCGTCGTTGTTTTGATGACGCCCCACGCCACGTCACGTCGCGCTCACCCAGGGGCGGGCCGTCCACGCAGCGAACGGTCATGCTGGTGTGTTACCGTTTGAGCTAAATAACGTCATATCGTCGCCGATTCCCATTATGTTTTGAAATTAGTTGACAGGTCACGAATGTGTGATATTAAGAGTGGGATGACCGAAGATGGGCCGTTTTTAGGGTTACACTAATTGGCAAGCGCGCGGCTGACTCCTTAGCAACACAAAGGCCGATTTAGCCTGTTAGCTTCTGCGAGCTAGTGATTGACTGCCACCGCAAGCTGCGCTAAATTAACGAGCCGGCCCGGCAGTGTTTTATAGTGTAACGAATTCAACTTCGGCAACTTGCAGATAGGTGACTTGTTTCCATCTCTTGATAATGGCGGATCAGAGTGCCGTGGTAATGCAGCAGAACTTGGACAGGTGAGTTCGAGCAGAAGGCCGGTTAGCCTCCGTGAGCTAACGCCAGCTGAGCTGGAAGTTACACTTTGTTCAAACATTTCTTGATGTGGCTCATGTGCTTCTAAACCTCCCATGCATACATGTCCTCACTGTCCAGGTGACGGTGCAACGCGGTCCTTGTGGCATGGGCATCTTCTGGGAATGCCTCCAAACTGAGAAAGTCAGGAGACAGTCCCGGCAATACAACTAGCATGTTGCATTACTCTTGCGTTATGTGCTGTTTTATGAACTATGAGTTATATACGTTGCAATCGTTAACAGTTATGCAGTTTCTTATAGGGAAGTTACTAATGCAATTTCAACAGAAACTCCCTCAGGCAAATGCTCGATTCACAGATTGGGGGGTCGTTGCTGTGTTCAGCATCCAGAAATAACTTCTGTCCTACTGGTTCTGACATGCCAGCCTCTTGTCATATAATTCGTCCTCTGTGTGGAACATGAACCCAGTTTCTGCATTAAAGCCTTAAATCTCTCAACAGGTTTGACAGCAAGACCAATTCGGTAAACATTGCTGTAAACGCAAGGTCAGCTGATATGCTGTTTTTACTGAGTAAACCTGGCAGTAGTCATGACGTCATGACACTCTCTTTGGAGCGCAATTATTGGAACTACAATGGATTCCAACTCCGAACAGCCATTCACCTGTACTTTTTTGTAACCAAAGTGAACGATTTGGATAAAGGGCTGTTTTTTTTTTTTACATCATAACTGTGCCCTTCTATAATATATCAGTAAATGTATGTCCTTCTTGGAGACATGTGCACATAAGTCTGTCGCCAACATTTATTTTATACAACAATCCATGTATTGGTTTGACCAGACCAATGGTCGCCACACAACAACATTGCTCCAAAAAGTCATGATCTTTCTCATTCTGAAATGCCTTTGCAGAAGTCTATTAATGGAAGTTTGAATTAGGAACTGAGAAATATGCTAAAATAGTGTTGCCAGCCTCGGGCTTCCAAAATTAAGTTCAATGTTGGGTAGCGTTTCTTGTCCTGAAGATTAATCTAAAATTAAGCTTGACAAAAATGGCATTAATTTCTGCTTTGTGCTGCTCTTCCCAAGTGAGCGGGTGAAAGTGAGCACCTGCCAACAATAGCGTGACAGTTTGACATTTTCTGCAATAAAGGGAAGTTTAATTTTCATTTTGATGCATCACTTCTGCGATAACTCATTACATCAGAAAATAAAAGCAGACAGCCGTCAACTACATTGGGGAAACTAACTCTTTATTTAAATTGTTAATTGTCAGATGACACACGACATTGTTAGGTGATGGTTCAATTCACTTTTTTGACCTAGTTGCATGTAGCACTCAAGTTATTTGACCTGTGTAATGAATAATGGATGACTTGATAGCTTGACACAAACCAAACATTGACATTAGGTAGCACGACAAAAAATAAATAGTCCAACTTTAAAATCAAGCCTTGGACTGGGAACATTTCCTTACGGTGTTTCTTTAACATTATGTCTGTACTCTGTGTTCTAGGCTGGTCCTAGACCTACAGTTATGTGACCACGTGTCTTTGTGCTCAGGCAATAACCCCTGGCTGTGTTTTGAGAACAGATACCAGGTGGATGTATGCCATGGGCCCTTTTTGGCTGTAGAGCCAGCCAGCCAGCCAGCCCCTTTTGGTGACAAACACATGGCTCAGTAGGTGCTTATCTTGCCTGGCCAAAAGCTGCATACTTCCCCTGCGATGCATCTGTCCAAATCTAATAGAGGTAGATACAGGTTCAAACAAATCATCCTGACCCTTTTCACAAGTCTTATTCTTCACTTCTCCCCGTCTTATTTTCTTGGCGTGATTCTGATGACTTTATGTGGCATTATTCAATGTAATTTGCGTGAATGTTCTGTGCAAACATGTTTTACATTTCTCTTGCAAGCGATCAAAATCAAACATAATTGTCATTGAGCTCTTATTTATAGCATCCATTTAGAGAGGGTCAAGTTGTCACTTTCACATTGACAAAGGACAATGCAGGTTCTAGTTGTTCATTTCCTCTTCCCTTTTACCCAGCAAGCTTATACTACAGTTCAACTGTAAGCGCCCCCAACTGGTTTGGAGTGTAAATTATCTGTTCTGTTTAGCTGTTGATAAATTGTGGAACAACGTAAACATTGTGAAAGTGAAGTTTCACCCTCGATAACAGTCTAACTCTTGTTTCACTGGGCTATTTTATGGCGTACAGTCCAAATCTAGCATGTTCTTTGATTGGCAAGCTTGGCCCTCGGCTTATCGTTATCATACTTTTGTTGTAGTCTACTCATGGATAGGCCCTCTAGGTATTTAAAACTTTTATTTTGATAAACTTCCCTGGGCCCGGACCCACTGCTCCTGTGCTTTGCTTTGTGCCACTGGACCTCCAGTTTTCCCACAGTCACGTGTCACCGTCCATTGAAAAGGCTCTTTGTGGAGCGACCAGGGCCCTTCTTAAAGAAGTGAAGCCTGACCTGGGAGACGATGAGAAAGTGGCAGGGCTGTACTCATCTTTGTATGCAGTCAAAACACACAGATGTCTATTACTTCTACTGTGAGGAAGAATGTCTTATTTTTCACTTTAACCCTTCATTTGGGATTTATTCATATAGACTCTTAAATGTTGTCCACATTCAAACTTGCCATCAGCGCATATAAAAGAAATATGGTCGCAAAAACTCATTATGGATTTGTCTCCAGAAGGAGTCCATTATGTGTTGCATGTCACATTGGGCCAAGAGTGCAATTTGAGTTGCCTGTGTAGTTGGGTTGTAAATTCAGTGTTCTGGCAAGGTCTTGAGAGGCAGCTATTCTGTCATGTCATCTCTGTGGAAACCTTCCTTACTTCATCGAAACTGAAGGTTTTTAAGAGTAAATGCTATTTATTTTTTTGTCTTTTGATTGTGTCCTACAGAATTGCCTGGTATTCGAACAACTTGGGTTTACTTGAGATATGCCATTCCAGTTGAATTTTGTGGATCTAAACAGATAGTTTTGCATTCAATGTGAACATATTCTCTCCAAGTAAGAATGGTGCAGTGCACCAAGTCTCTCATTGTATTTTCAGTCCTGCGAAATTCAAGGTTATTTTTCTGGGGAACTCTCGTGACAGGTGTTAATCTCCATTCAGTCCCCTTTTGTAGCATATGGCTTTAGCTTATCTGCTGTTTTCTGAGGGTTCCCTTCAGCAGGTTAGAGGCTACAGCCAGCCAGAGATTATAGGGTTATATTAAGAATATGGTTTAGGGTGGTGGTCAAGATCATTTCTTGATAATGAACATGGTATGATTTTATGGCACTCGGAAGAAAGCACACACATCAATCAAGCATAGATCATCATCCTACTGATTATCATCCTTCATGCATTGAATGTGTGGCTCCTCCAGCACGTAATTTAACCACAGTCTGTGGTAAGAGAAGTAGCTGTATATAGTATCAGTCGGCTTGAGAGAAGGACTACAGGGGCAGTAGCTGGAGATTTGTCCGATGAGGCCGTTGAGAGAACTGGAGGGTTAAAGTTTCCGAAGGAGCCCCAGATTGATCATTCGGGACGTAGCCTCGCCATGTCACCGAGCACCCTGACCTCTAGGCACCTCTCCTACGGCGTCATGTTTAATTCAGCACCAGGGTAGTATTGGAAAATCAGGCAGCAGGCAGCAACCTGAGCAAAGAATCCAAGCTGACTGTCTACTGCCTTTCACAGAACCACACACCCATCCGCTCCCCCACACAGGCACACACATCCAATCCCCCAACGCACTCAATCCCCCACAGCCGCAAATAACAGGCCACGCCATGTGCCCAGGACAGAAAGATGACCGAAGGCCAGAGATTTGACATCCATTATTCAAGTGTAGGAGCAGGCAGGGTGAATTATACATGGCAAATAATAGGGCACTCTCTACAGACACATCTTGTCCCCGCTCAGCCCTGTTCTCTGGATGATGAACTTTTGGAGAGGGATTTAGGCAGTGTACATGTGAAAGAAGCACAGGGCCATTCAATCATTTAATTGTTTTCTGAACTTCATGGTCTAGAGGGTTTTTTGTTTCCATTTCAAAAGGGCTGTGGTGTAGAAGTTGAGACGACGTTTCCAGGCACTGGGGCTGATGAATGCTCTATTGTTTTATTTTCCTTGTGAAGGTAGAGAAGTGCTTGAAGGCCTTCTGAACATACCTGTTGTGTTAAGATGGGGCAACAACTTGCTGTATATGCCTTCTTTGGTCAAAAGCACTGCCGTCCATTTCTTCAAAGAGTGCCGGTTGTCGATGCCTTGGGTTCCTTTGGCCTCACACTTTCTGCAGACCGTGCTCTTGAATCCTTGGTATGCTGTCAAAAGATGACGTTCCTTGCTAGCCCAAGTCATATGGACATTGCCAAAGCAATGTCCATATGCTATGTCAGAGCTCAGTTTTGACATTGTGACATATTTTATAAGATATTATTGGCATATTGTTAATGATAAATAAAGGGTGTGAGTATTGATTGAACAGCCCTACTCAGCTTATCTATTTTAATTTATACAACTGGTTTATGGAAAGGTGTGTGTAAATTCATCAGTTTCATTCATCCATTGAAATGCCGTCGTTTTAAGGTGTTCCGTTTAATTATGGTAATGAGGAAGTAAATGTCATGTACAGATAGCTAGGAGAATGTTGAGAGCAGCTGTTACACAGCCAAATTATCTCCTAGCAACAAGCTTGTGGTCGACCCAAATTACTTTGAAATTGGATTTAAGAGAATATCCAGGGGCAGTTAGGACTTCCATATTTTATGCCTAGTTATCACCCTGCTTAATGCCACAAGAGTTATGGTTATTCCTCATTAAAACAGGCACCTAGATAGCCTTGAGCCTCAATGATAAGAAACCTACATGTCCTGCCAGAACTTGGACACAAATTTGTATGGGAGCAGCCACCATTGACAAGTCCCTCTGTTTCTGCATTATCAACTGCTCAGTCTTATAAATATTTATCGTAGTCGAGTCACTCTTTTTCATTAGGAATGCCACTGGTCCGGATTCTGGAGGGCATGCAGCGTAACACGGGTGGGGATCCAGCTAGCCACCAGCTTGCTGATGATTAATTATGGAACGGCAATATAGCGTCTGAGCCGGAGAAGTACTGCAGTAAGGTCAGCTCACTGGATATCCAATATACTCCCAGATGTTGGAGATGGAGCGGCTTTAATTCATCACTGCCGCACAGGGCTGAAACCAAAAACCCCCTTAGTCGTAGAAGCCCATTGTCTGCCACAATTAGTTTGAGGGTTGCATAGGATACTGGCCAAGATCTCATGGAGCGCCATTCCAATGTGTAATGGGACATGGTATATTCTAGCTGTCACTTAAATAAATAAAGGGATGTTCTGTAAAGGGTTGTAAATTAATATTTGAGCTGCATGAGATAGAAACATTCTGGTCATCTGTCTAGGTTTCTAGTGCTACAGAAATGAATCCCTACACAGACACCCTGTCCTAATCAAATCTATCCTTCGGCTACCGTCAATTCAAGATGTAATCCGTTGCCGTGGTTGTTTCCTTATTACTCGTTTTTCTGGCTATAGGGTGTCACCTTGGGTTTAAGTTCAACAGTTCAACATTGTTCATGCTGATTGTCCGGTCTTGTGGGTCAAGGTTCATCCTATTGTTTGTGCATTGCACCTGCCTCAGCAACGTTCCAGGTTTCAGTCTGTCCTTCATTTGGGTTGATTGAGTGCTGCTCTGATATTGCTAGAGCTGTGGCTTATGAGGCCTAAATCAAAATGGTAATCTGATACAGATAACAATAGCTTGTAGGGTGCAATAGCTTGAAGGTGTTAAGGTTTTGGCTGATAAAAAAAATAAATGAGTGGAGCCATTGGAGTGTTTCTGTGTAGGGTGTTCAGTCTAGTGATCCCAGAGAGACTTTGATCACTACTACCTGCTACTATGAACATTATTCCACGTACAGTAAAAAGGCACAGTTGCCACTATCAGAATTAACTTCCTGCCAAGTCTGGTTCAAGCTACCGCTTTGACTTGTGTTTGAAGAGTGACTTTGTGTTGCTGACTGCCCACTTTTCCTCTGAAAGAGGACATTTAGGATTACATTACGTTGCCTCTCTATCTGTCTGGCACTCCCCCTGATGGCTTTGGACAGTGCAGTCACAAGCGTTTCACCCCCACTTTGATTTCAGCTTAATTTACACCAGACCATGGCCTCCTGAATATGAATTGCGAAAGTTTTAAAGCATAATCCATTGCTTAAGCTTATCTTGTATTTGCCATTATTTCCACTAAAATGGCAAATAAACCAGTGTAGTCAAGTGCAACCAATTAAACAAAATTTTTCGCAAAGTTGACGTTATGAAATAACTAAATTGTGCAATGATTTGATCCACAAATTTTGTGGCAGAAACTGTCATCTCCAATCCCATTCCACTATCCAACGGTGTCTTTATCTTTTCCCCAGGAGCTGCTGGGTGTGCTTTGCCACAGACGAGGATGACCGGACGGCCGAGTGGGTCCGGCCGTGCCGCTGCCGTGGCTCCACCAAGTGGGTGCACCAGTCGTGCCTGCAGCGCTGGGTGGACGAGAAGCAGCGTGGCAACAGCACGGCGCGCGTGGCCTGCCCGCAGTGCAACGCCGAGTACCTCATCGTCTTCCCCAAACTCGGTGGGTAGCCCGTGACTCCCCAACCCCCTGACTTCTTTACCCCGGACAAAGCTTCATTCACCGCCAAAAGTCATTAGAATAAGATTATCACTTTCCTGGCGCCATGTTGAACGTGTTAAGCCTTGAGATTATATTAAGAGGTGCCTTATTGGATACTCTAACTTGCAGGTTTGCATTAATAATTGAGTTGCAAGATGCAGGGCCTTTTCTCAGTTTAAGATATATTTAAACAATTCCAGTGCCACATCATTTGTGTGAAACATTATAAAGTAAATAAATAACAGTATAAGAATGAAAAAACTTTAGCAAAAAAAAAAAAGGCAAATGTGCCAAATGGGGTGTGAATTAGTGCCATTTCTAGACTAAAAAGTTTTTATATTTTTTACCATGTAATGGTATATAAAACCCATTGTTTAATACATTTTTAATTTGTTAAAACCTTAAGGGCAATTTAATCGATTAGGGATTAATCATTAACATCCCTAGAAGGGACTTAAGTGGAAATGGGATGTTCAATGAGTTATCTCTATCCATGCCCATGTTCGTAGTAAGCATGTTACGTTTGGAAGTTGCATTCAAGTTGGCATAACTATGTAGGTTTCTTTTTAAAAATGAAGGAAAGTGAATAGTTCTCCTGAGTGACACTCTTTAGTAGGCAGCAGCTGTAACTAGCACCAGCTCCCGAATCTGTTTGGTTTTTCATGCCCGGCTACATGTTTATTTACTGGGCAACCGACGTCATCACTGCGGTGCAGAGTGTAAATATTCCACTTCAGCCTGACGGGCATTAGAAAGGGCTCTCGTGCAGTGTGCGGGCAGGCTTCATGCAAAGAGACAAATGGCAGTTTGGAGAAAATGCTGCTGTAATTAGCTTGACACGTCAGAGAGAGACAGGGGGGCTGTTTCTACTTAGTCATCTGCTAAACACTTGCCCACTGCAGCCCTGCCTCTGGCCAGATTGTGGGCACTTTCCTTACTCAATGTATTGCCCTGCTTTTTGTTTGTACAATCAGTTAGAGGTAAGAGGACCTCTAAATAATTTGTTTTATTTTTGCTCCAAACAAACATTTTTCAGTGCGTAGTCGATGGTGAATAATGACTTGCCAAGCTATCGTTTTAGGATGGAAAAATACATATGCCATTGTGTCTAAGACGGAGGTCCTGTAGAGAGGTGGGCAATAGGTGTAATTTGAGAGCAGAAGACAATGTGTTCACGTGGGGCTCAGCTGGTAAACAGGTCTGTGTATATTTATAGGAAACCGAGCTGTGCCGTCAGTCAGGTTGCCTCGATCTGCTGGTTTAGCCTGGCTGTCTTCAGGGCTTTCCTCTTTTGTTACATGACCTTTCATGCATTTTCAGAGAGCTGCGTTTTGCACCTGGCTATGTTTGTGATCCCTCAATCACCAGAATTAGTTATGCAGTTTAAGTCGGCTTAACTGCATTCATGGAATTATAAAATGTATACTATTGGCTCTACTATTTCTAAAATAATGAAATGAAGTACATTATTTGTTGGGTTTAAAAAAAACAATGAATTATTCTATTTCTATTCTATATTTTATTTTTTCTTTCACTGTACCCCCGGAGGACAAACGCATTGGTTCATATCTTAGTTAGGAATAATGTTATATATCTGAATGACATTTAATTGGCATTGTGCAATGTTTCACCAAATCAAGTGTTGCTGATTCCAGCATCAGGCTCATAGGTTGTTTAAGAAGCCCTGCCGGTATGTTGTTTTTCTGTTAGCACGGTGCTACTTCATTTAGAGTTCTTGTCTCGGCCCGCTTCTTTCACCCACGGCCATCAACAGCCAACCAGAAAAAGAGAAGTTGCCACAGAAAGGTAAATGTTAGTTTTCCAGCTCATCGCCTAGTTTTTCGTCTTCATTTCTGCTCAACGTCCTCGACTGAGCAGCTGGTTTGGCAACCGCCAATGTACAGCGGTGTACATTTGGATAAAGGCTTCCTCTCTTGGCTGAAACGTGTCATGGCACACATGAGGACTCGTGATGTGTGGCTCATTGTCCCGTCAGGCCTGGCCACGAGTGACCGGAGACGTGTGTTGATTTGGAGTCAGCTCTGTTGTAGTCTGTCTGGTTGCTCTAAAACATCAACTCACACAGTTTGAGGTTTGTGGTTGCAGGCTTTGTGTCAGGACTGCCTCTTGTTTGGTTCGTTGAGATGAGGTCTGGCAAGGCTCAAGCTCATCTTGTCGCAATCATCGGGATGGTGGGAGAGAGAGAGGGCACAAGCGGATTATGAAATAAAGATTGAAATCGGAGGCGCTTTCAGCCGTGGAAATTGAGTTTTGGCTTCATCTACAGAAATGAGGCCTAACGATGTAGTGGAGAGATAGACGAGATGGTCTAGCGGTGGACATTATAAGCCCCACTCCAGTATCATTACATATTCTACATATTCATCTTACTTATTTTTTAGTTGTTTAAGGACTTTTAATAGCATTTTCTGGGATGAAATATAGATTCCACCATGACACCATGAATTGTTCAAACAATGGACTAATAAAGTAGAAGTCACTTCCGCTCACTATTACATAAAGCTCCTACCCTATCGTTTTTACTTTGCACAAGTAAACTTGATTATATTGGACCAACCTGTTTTTCCCAGTGAAGCATGACATTCTATGTCCTTAGCCAGTGAGATACATTGAGGGAAAGGCGGTTAAACCTGGCTGGAGGGGGTAACCAGACGTGCTCTCGCTGTTGTTGCAGTTTATTATCTGTTTGGATCATAATTAACAAAGCTAGGGGGGCGAGATTAGAACAATTAGTGTTGTATTGTTGGCTATAATGGACATTTTTTTCCTGATTCCAAATACTGAGGGACTGGTGTCCTTTTGTTATATCTGTCCTTGGACGGGAACATTTGCAAAAAAAAACAATGGTGGGTGGCATGCTAGACACCAAATGGGTTTATTTGAGAACAGCCTCGTTGATGTATGTAAAAAAAAAAAATAAAAAAAGCAATCCCATTTCTCCAATCCCTTTGCGGGAGCAGACGGTAGAGGAGATGTGCCGGGGGGACGTGCAGCTGGGAGAGTGGGGGAGGTATGGGGAGAGGTAAGAGACGGGATGGAATGAGGCCGGGGGCGGAGCCCAGGGGGCTTGGAGAATGACACAGCAGAGGGGGGGGGAGGGTGGACGGATGGTGCTAGACTGCTGCTCTGCGGCTAAATCGTTAATATCTCCAGCTTCTAAAAATAGCCCCAACCCGACGACCAATCAGATCAGGGATGCTGACACCTGGTTCAGCAGTGAAGTCTGGCCAGCTTTCCCAGACTCGTCCTTCACCCCTGCTTATATCACTGACTTTTTACGCAACACACGCATGACGCAGCATCGTTCGGACGGGACCACGGGGACACTGCTGGAGCCGAACCGGCCCCCGAGGTCTGACGCCAGCAAGGCATGGCGTGCGATGGTTGCGTCATAATGGCTACAAACTCTAGCTGGAAAATGTCTGAATTTGCTGCTGGTGATCATTGTTGCAACTCCCTAGAAGTGCTGCCTACCTTGAACCTCCTGAGGCGTTTGTTCAGGCCCGATTTTAGAGCTGACATCCAGAAACCCATTATGAATTTACATGTCTGCTGTGTTGAGTATTGTTGACCAACAATTTGTATCGAGAGGTAAATGTACGATCCTTAATTCAAAGGCCCCATGCGTTTTCAACTTTAATGTAGCGTAGAGAAAAACACCAATTACGACAGTGCACTTTTAAGTCAAAACAACCACTGGGCATGCGCCATGGGCATGTGAACTCTGTATTCATGCTCTTTCTAAAGGTGTGGCATTAGTGTTACACTTCATCAGAGCCACCCACTTTATTATAGACTCGCTCGCCCTACGTGGATGATTAAATTACAGTCTATCATTAATATCACATGTTGACAGTCCTTCGGAGGTGGCCTTAGGAGGCTGAGTGATTTTCTCTGGGTTGCTGTGGAGGCCAGCCCATTCAACCAGGCTTGACAGGCATTACTCACACTGGGATCCCATGGGCGGGCCCTCTGTCTGCTATAGGATCAGATGGAGGCTCAACCGGAGCCAAAGAGCACTATTTCTATTAACCTGCGGTTTTTATTGCGCTCTGCGGCTTAACACGGCCGTGATGGAGGTGGGCGTCACGGCTGGCCACGCACGCACGCACGCAAGCTGGGTGGTTATAAGCTACGCTGCCCCCTCCCTCGTTTCTCCATCAGCACCTGCTCCGGAGCCAGAGCCAGCCCATGAGTGGCTTGGCTGGCGGTCTGAATGTGAGGACAGCGCGTCCTTGCCACGCCTCCTTCGCTGCTGCGTGCACAGAGTAAACAAGTCAGCTGACGCATCGTGCCAAACCGTCCCACCCGCTGTAAAGAAAGTCTCCCTCTCCCCCCCCTCCTCCCGCTCTCTCCTCCCTTTTCATTATTTTAATTATGGAATTTGCTGCCAGTGGCGAAAATGAATTGCCCAACTGGCCAGATTACCGATGGCCATTAAGGGCGACCTGGTTTGCTCTGGCCATCATGGCCTGATCCGCAGGGAGGAAGCGGAAGGGATTCTGATTGCGTCATCAGAATATGTCAGATTAATGCGCTCGAGCGGTGCAAGATCAATGTGCTTGGCGACCACTGGGGCAGTAAAGCAGTGTGCTGAGAAGTGTCTGGCTCGGCAGCAGGCAGAAGGCACTCTCTGCCCCTAACTTACTGTGGACATGAAGTTCTCCATTGTGCAATTAGACTCTACAACGTGCCAACCCTTCACCACTTTGTCCATGTCCTTCAGTAAGGGTAATGTAGGTATTCTCTGCTGATTAGTCTCCCAATGTCCGGAGCGCTCACTTAAGGAAATCAGTTTTGTAGAAAATGTGTGCGAACATTGGCAGGGTCGTGGGTGATTAGTGGTGAGCACAAAGTTTGAAAATAAGTCCCGACTTGTTTTCAGACGCCTGAGCCCATAGCCTCAAAATAACCCTTGGTTCTAATTTGAGAAAACCACCACTATTAACGTACGTCTAGTGGGCTGACACACTGACTCCCAGGGCAGCCCGGCAGAGCAGCTTTCATACGACACTAATTCCCTGTTCAACCTGATCCGGCTTGTGTGAAAAGACAAAAAGTGGCAAAACGTGGGTTGACACCATTTCATTAAAATGACGCAGAGTGCTTTCTGGATGAATTATGGATTATTTCTTAAATGGGTCATAGGGTGAATTCTCTGAGTCACCCTGCTGTGGCCGGTAACTCTGTCGTCATTCCTCTATCGGTCCCTGCCCTGTCAATGATGCGATGTTGGTTTTACGTCTGTTCTTATCAGCTGAAGAGTTAATCTAGGCTGAGAATATGAAGAGATGTGATTACTATGGAGCAAGTGGTTAGAAGTGAAAATGTGTCCAGCTATGATTTCAAAATGTCTCACTTTCAATGACCAGTTGATTGAGTGCGGGTAACAGATGCTTCAGGATCCAGTCTGAAAGCATTCAAAATGACCAATATTTATAGTAGAGTATAAATAATGTTAATATGTACAATTATTGAAACAAATATGTAATATAACCTTTTGATGTAATATTGGAACATGTTATATTACTCCTAGATATATTTGATTTCTTCATTTGTCATGAAAAATGTGTAAGGCATGACGAATGTAATGTATGCTGAAAGGTTCCATTTCTCTTCATACGGCGTCACTCCCGAGTGTGTAACTGCCAGGTGTGGCCCTAATAGTGTTTGCTGCTGTCCTTCACTAAAGCCTTCTCCAACAGCGGTGTTTCTGCCCTCAGCTTCATCCAACTCCTGAGCTAGTTATTATTAGGCTCTGCGTGGGACTGGTGCAGTGAAGAAATCCGGTTGCCTCCCTGTAAATATTGCGTGGTTTTCCTGGAGTTGCCCTTGCAATCCCTGGGTGGAGGACATGGATAGGAGGGTTGCTCAATGGCCTCAGGTGTTTGTAAGAAGGGACTTAGTGACTCAAGTATTATTAGTATGCTATCAGGCTAGAGCTTAAACTATGATTTGATTTCAGGGGGGAGAAGCACCTGAAATAACATTGCTTTTTTTTTTTTATGCATACCGACTTGCATAATGGCCTGTACAGTACAACTGTGATCAGACTCGTTGTGTGGATGCTTGTAGATGATGCCTGTTTCAAACCAGGGAAGGGTAGATGGGTTGTGTTTACAATAAAGAGAAGGATGATGTCCATAGTGCCATCACTTTTCCTGAGGGGTATTATTGCCTTGCTCTGAATTTGCCATGGAAACACAGATATTCACAACGTGACTCACTGTGTGCCATCAGATTCACCAACTGAACTGAAACATTTTGGAAGTACATGTTTACCTTAATCATCATTTGGGGTTAAAGGGATTGATTGAATGGTCTGCTTGGAGTGGGCGTCAGGTGTATCTGGTGGACGTGTGCTGGGTCTAACGGGGCTGTCTGTTCTCGTCCCCCGGCAGGCCCCGTGGTGTATGTGCTCGACCTGGCCGACCGACTCATCTCCAAGGCGGGGCCCTTCGCTGCAGCAGGCATCATGGTGGGCTCCATCTACTGGACGGCCGTCACCTACGGGGCGGTCACCGTCATGCAGGTGGGTCCTTACAGTGCCAGAGTAACCTCAACAGCAGGCAGTTGACTCAGCATGCATTTATACGTTTTTTTTATTATTCAAATTTAAACTCTAAAGTCATGGCCATATTTTTGTGTTTAACAATGGATGTGCCGCATGGTTCTCAAAGAGGCTTTTCTTAAGTGTACGTACGCTTTTGCCTCTTGATCCTCTGTAGCTTTTAATTTCCAGATCCCATTCGTATTCCTTCCTATTGTTGATCTACTCTCTACACACGCACACGTCTTTATTTGTCCTTAAAACGGAAAATGATTTAATTCGGGATGCGTCCGCCCACAGCAGGATTGAAATTGCTGCATCATTGTTCTCTACTCGGCAACAATTTAGTCTTTTGCTGAAAATGGCCCCGAAACCATTTAGCGTTGTGCTAAATTCTGCTCCTCCTCTCGCCAACCACCCCCCCCCTCTCTTTCCCTTTGGTGGCCTCCAGGTGGTGGGCCACAAAGAGGGCCTGGACGTGATGGAGCGGGCCGACCCGCTGTTCCTGCTCATCGGCCTGCCAACCATCCCCGTCATGCTGATCCTGGGCAAGATGATCCGCTGGGAGGACTACGTGCTGCGCCTCTGGAGGAAGTACTCCAACAAGCTGCAGATCCTCAACAGCATCTTCCCAGGTGAGGGTGAGACGGCTTACTTTTTTCTATTACTAATCTATTTCTGCTCTGCTGGCTGGGCCTTTTTGTTGCACGCCAGTCCAGTGTTGGCCCTCTAATCTTCAGGGATGGGTATTGGCAGTGTGTGGGCTGTCGGCCATCCAGAATAGTTAGTTTTCTCTTGTCTTCCGACCTTTGTTGTCCTTTTTGCTGCCTGGCGAGACGCTCCGTACCTCGTCTGGACTGCCAAGACCCACCTTACATTGAACACGCATATTCAAGATATCATGTTATATCTCAAATATGTATGTAATGAATTGAACCGTTTCAGAGACTAAATGGGACTGGAACTATATGTCCTCGTATCTGTCCTTGTAGTGACAACCTTATTTTGATTTAATGTTAGGACTGACTGTCTAACTGAGTTTTGGTGCTCATCCTGAGTGAAGATATGTTATTAAGGCTGTAAAATCAAATCTGGGCTGGCTGAAATTTGACCAATCGAAAAAGATAAAATGGACTTAATCTCTAGATTAATTTAATCGGCCACAGTGTTAGCTTTTTGGGCAAGTGCTTGGTCCGAGTCCAGCTTGGTGACGGCAGAGCTTCAGTCATTTGAAGCAGGTAGCACACCAAATATAAAACACCAGTTAGATTAGATTAGTCTATTAAACCATATGTTTATTAGAACTTTTTTTTTTTATTTTTATCAAAGAATGTTATTTCTAAGTCAATATAGTCACACTAACCCTCACCCTCAAATGACCACAAACAAACAGCCTTGCTCCAAATGGTCTAGTCCTTCTCAATAGACACAGGCACCGTAACCCCCACCCTGTGTCCATATGCAGGGCTAGGCTGCCCAGTGCCCCGCATCCCAGCGGAGGCCAACCCGCTTGCGGACCACGTGTCCGCTACGCGCATCCTGTGTGGCGCCCTGGTATTCCCCACCATCGCCACCATCGTGGGGAAACTCATGTTCAGCAGCGTCAACTCCAACCTGCAGAGGACTATCCTGGTCAGTGCAGCCCTGCAACCACACACACACACACACACACACACACGCACTCCACCCATCAATACACCACGGATCTACCCACACCCATCCATCTTCCCATACACCACCAGTCCACCCAACCATTTTCTCTTACTCAGACCCCAAACAGGACTTTTGTCCTGTTTGTTTCATTACAGCAGTGGTCGAGAAAGTCCCTGAAAGGTTTTCCAACCGCGAGCCCCACGCGGTGCGCGCCTGAGGGCCAACCGCCGTGTGAAAACTAATCAGTTTTAGCGGAGGAGGCAGCTCGCCCCGTCCTGACCTTTCCTGCCCATCGTTTGGGGCGAGACAATGGCGCTCCCCCTTCTCGGCGGGGACAGCGCCGGTAACTGGAGCGGCGGGGCTCATGTGACGGCAGCTGAACCCTCTGTTCCCCTCGACAGCCGTCTCTTTGAGCAGGGAGGCCAGCCATACTCGTATGCATTCTTAAACAGCGCTACTCAACGAAACGGGTGGCGTGAAAACGGAAGTTTACAATAGATGGATGGAGCCAATAGACAAAACATGCTTGAGTGTCTAATAATGCTCCCCATCTCTCTCTTGTTGTACACAGGGAGGCATCGCCTTTGTGGCCATCAAAGGGGCGTTTAAGGTGTACTTCAAGCAGCAGCAGTACCTGAGGCAGGCCCACCGCAAGATCCTCAACTTCCCAGAGCCGGAGGAAGCCTAAATGGGTCCACGGTAGGGGGGCTGGGGTGGGGGGGTGTTGATGGGTGAAGAGCAGAAGCACCGCTGCAAACGTCAGACCTGAAGCCAGTGACCGGGCCCTCCCAACTTCCTTCTATCATCATATTCATCACCCCGCCCCCCTCCCCATTTCCAGACACACAACCCACCTCCTCCATCATGTCACCGTGCTGCTGCAACCGACATTCAACGCTAGGATGATCACCAAGCCAACCGCCATCGCACTTGTGTTTTTAATAACTGTTTGACGCCACTGTGAGGCGAGGACTGAGACGTGAGACTTTTGAGGACCCCACTCGGCACACGCTCCGGGCGCATGTTGCACAGACACACGGACACACGGACACAAGCGCTTCTCTCCAGGAACGTACTGCCCGGGTGTGTTGCTATGTGTAGAGCAATCACTCGACCAGTACTTTATGTCAACTTGTATGAACGTATTTTATGATGATCGGGAAAGAAATGACGCCGGCACATGTATTTAGAAAGTTTTATAAAGAAAGAAATTATTAATAAATTGTTTTATAATGTTTGTTTTTTCAGATTTAAAAAATCCCCTTTACTAATGTAAAGGGGAGGTGTCAAAGAGAAATATTATTATTTTATGTGTTGAATGTATTAGTGATGAATAAAATGTGTTAACAATTGAGACTTAAATGATTAACCACAACTACCAAGCATTATGCTAAAGGAAAACTAGCCGCTTCTTCTAAACCTGCGCTGGAAGGCTGAGAGCGTACATTCTCTAACTATGTCCATGTCTTCATATTAATCTACTGGATCCTATTGAAACACGACCACCAATGGGCTGCTTAAAAGCTGGCATTTCAGACACTTACTTAAATGTAAGGTTTCGGATTATGCGACATGTTCGTAGAGGCTGGCCCTGTTGACTCAGGGAAGAGAAACTATTGTGAGATTATTTTCATTCTGTGAAGAAAGCTCAGAGGGCTGTGCTGACTGGATCTTTCCATGACACCCAAGATGGCTGCAGGGCAAATCGGTGCACCTCACCAGGTGATGGGAAGCAGGCACAGCGCGGTCCCTTCCCAGAAGTGTTTTCTTTCAGAGCCTGTCCAGTGGCGTTTTCCCCTGGTGTTTATGTTCAGCTTTCAGTTTTAAGTGCAATTTCCTTTTTTTTTCCCCCCCTCTTGTTTTGAAATCGTTTGACTTTCGGCTTGAGTGTGAGTTCAAGGCCAGGCACGGGTAAAAGCCCTCTTTGAACGACTGGTAATTATGTTAACATCTGGAGCAGGACATGTACGTCTGATTTAGGAAATCCATCAGTGGCACTTTATTCTGATGTTGATCATGTAAAAGATTTCACATTTCTTGGAGCAAGGATGTCCTGTATAATAAATCGACTGCAAAGCTTTACGGACAACGGCCTCCTGTGTGATCTTGATCAATACCCACAAAAAAAAATTTAAATGCATGTGTGACTTAACTGGTCTTGCATACAACTTTAGGAATAAAATATATGATTTATCACTGAACTTTAACGTGATCTGTTTAACTAAGCTAGGAGCACCTTTCTGATGGAGCCATTAACACCCAAGAATGACTTGGAGGCACCTAAACCTCAAGTATCTTCTATATAGTGGTACCATGTAGGCTTTATTTCAGCCAGAGGGGTCTGATACCCACTGCCCTGGGATAGGCCCACTTACTTATCTGGAGGGGCTCTACAAGATAATGTAAAGATGTCCTTGATGCCAAAAGAGAATAGTTTATAATATGTTGGAAGAAAATACATTGTACAATGTGTACCTTCATAGTCAATGATGTGAATAAATGTATTTTTTCAAACTGAAGTGGATGTGTAACATTGTTGGGAACAATTTTAAAGAAGTTGCAAGGAAGAGTTCAATTACATCATTTATTACTTAGAAACAGGCGATAAACTACAGTGTTGCATCACTGGATTATGAAAATTGAAGCAAAGTATGAACCTTTAATGCTTTAGTTCGTTATTATGTGTACACCATGATGTACATGCAACTTTTGGGTGGTTGGTGTGTAAAATTGGATTGCCGAAGGCTGGAATCATTGGGCAATGTTTGACGTTCTGTTGCTGCTGGTTGACAGAAAGTTTCCACCAGAATCAATCATTTCTGTTAACGTTGCAACGGATCATGCACGTAAGAGGTTGTGTTTGGGATCAAATCAAATTCATAAGACGTTTTTCGCTTTGGTTAGTCAAAAAAATTATAAAATGCTGGAAAACGCTGGAGGAGCTTTAGGTAAAGAACTATAAATAAGCATTGTTTTCATTTGTATTTTGAACACTGCAGATGTTCGAACTACTAGGCCTGAGAGAAACGGTACACGGGTGGATGAACGAAAAAAAATTACACAAAGCGGACTTTGCAGTGACAGCATTTCCCAGCCAGCAGTCTGTTGACTTGGCGAAGGCCGGTTAGCACCTGAGAGAGTCGGGCCATGCCGTCGGCCCAGCGTGACTGCGGTTCCCTGCACTGTTTTCTTCTAGGCTGTGTGAACGCGGCCCGCTGGGAACACAGCATGGGAACACAGCATGCAGACACGGCTGTCGTGGCATTGCTAGTCAATAGTGTGGAGAAAAGTGATTTTAACATTTTCAAATCGATCTCCGGATCCCAAGTTTTATTGCTTAAATGACGAAAGTGCATATAGGATGGTTGTTTCAGATCGATCTTTCTTCCTGCCATCTATATGTGTATTCACTCTGATCATAACGCGGGGTCGGTGCTATAGCTGCCACAGAGTGAGAGCAGCCTAGTTAAGAAGATGCGGGCTAAATGACAGGAGAGTAGGCTATAGTGTAAAGGAGGCAGATATATCTTCTTTATCCAAAGTCTAAGTCTAGACAGCCACACACTGAAGTCACAGCAACCCTTAAGAAAGGCACACGCTATGCTCGCTAAAAGCAAACTTCCGAGCCTATGCAATAACGAAGACCACCGTGTCTTTAACTGGCCAATAAAAGGAGAATCCTACTAACGTTTTGACAGAGTGCTAGGGGAAAGGAAAAATGTCAATTAAAATCATTTTATTTACTGATAAAAACAAAAAGCAAGTAGGGGTACCCCTGAGATGAAGTCCATATATTTTACAACTCTAGAAAAACAAAATAAACAAAACAAAAAAGGTTAAAAATCTAAACTTTCAGGGGCATGCTTTTCTCAACCAAAAACAAGCAGATTATAGGAGCACTCCGATGGGGTCCCAGCATTTGACCAGCATACTAGCAAAGACATTTCAACAACCTTTCCAACCTTTGATTAAAACCCTCCCTCACGAGGCAAACATTCTTCAATACACATGGATTTCAATAAAATATAACTTCTGTCGCGACACGTCGAGCGACGGCGTTCGGGGCTCACCGTATTTGGGAGAGGATGTTCTTTGTGCCTCAAACGGTCGATACACAACATAAGTGTTAAAAGACAAAACACCAAAACGCAAGATAAAAAATAAAGACCTTCATGGGAGCTAATGTCCTGGATTGCTACAGCTTAATGTCCATCATGACAAAAACAAAGACAACCTATCGTTGCGCAGCATCCGTGTGATAGACACTATATTAAAACAGTTCTGCCATGACGTAATTTGACGTGTACATGTGTGTGTGTGTGTGTGTGTGTGTGTGTGTGTGTCTGTTTTCCTAAAGTTCCACCACGTGGAGAGGAGCATGCTCATGCATGCTCTCACCCCCCGCCCCCCCCCCCCTCTCATCCCACCTCTTCTCCACCGTGCTCCCCAGGTCCCGCCCAGGTGTTTTCCCCTCAGGAGATGTGGGAGACGATGGATGGGGTCGATGGAGGTGGAGTGGGTGATGGAGGGATGAGAGGTACGGGGGTGGTGGTGGTGGTGGTGGTGGTGGTGTGCTTCACAGTTTGGCGGCCATGAAGTTGACGTGGGGTTTAGCCAGCGGGAAGAGGGGCAGGTTCCTCTTGAAGTCCGTCATGTCCTGCACCACGGTGGGCTGTGGGGGGGGGGGAGGGGGGGGGCGACGACAGAGCACACCCAGAGTTAGCCAAGGGGGCTCGTAGGAAAGCAGAATCCTTCAGGTTTGCTCGCGTGCAACATGCCTTCTTATTCCATTCCAGTCCCAACATCAGCGGTGACAAAATAAACAGTGGAGGTAACAAGGAAGGTGGAGGTTCTTACCGAGGGTAGGGAGGGGGCGGGGGCCAAGGTGATGTCATTCTGGGCGGGAAACTCTCCCACGACGGGACCTGGGGGGGGGGGGGGGGGAAAGGTTACATT
>JAOPUD010000044.1:1106693-1118725 GCA_027122715.1 Trisopterus minutus
ACACACACACACACACACACACACACACACACACACACACACACACACACACACACACACACACACACACACTTGTCACCGGTACTCGCTCTAGCCACAAACTATTCATTAAGCAAATGCTTTTTATCCAAAGTCAAATGCATCTCGGGATGACGACTGGTAGAATAAAGGCTCTGGACCTCTGCCCTTGGACTGACCACACCCCCCCGTCCTATGGACGGGTGAAGGGATGGAGGTATGGATGGATGGATGAATGGATGGGTGAGTGAAGGAAGGAAGGAAGGGATGGATGAAGTGAGGGATGGATGGGTGAAGTGAGGGATGGATGGGTGAGTGAAGGAGGGGATGGATGGGTGAAGTGAGGGATGGATGGGTGAAGTGAGGGATGGATGGGTGAAGGGATGGATGAGTGAGGGATGGATGGATGAAGTGAGGGATGGATGGGTGGATGGGTAGGTGAGGACATGTGAGGTACTTACGGAGGCCTTCCTCGGTCAGGTCCACGTTGATGATGAAGAACATGAAGCCTCTGGCTCCTTCCTTCTGCCCGCCCACCAGCGTGTTCACCCAGCCTGACAGACACAACCACGGGTTCAACTTCTAAAGGCTTCCAACATTACACATGGGACTTGATTATTTTCATTGCGAAAACTGAAATACATCCTTTGGATTAAGTACACCAGTACCCTGGTTACTTAACACATCCTATTTTATATATATTTTTCATAATCTTTTGGTTGTCCCTTTCACCATCGTCAACTCGGTAGCCTACCTTTAGACTTGAGCTCCGATAACAGACTTCCCGGTCCCTCGTGGCCAATCAGGTGTCCCAGATAGTGCCCTGGGTTGGACTTGTAGTACTGCTGCAGATCCGGGATGGGGAAGGTCACGTACAGGTTCCTGATGTCCTTGATGGGGACGACTTTGTAGAATTGCTATTTTGGAAAAGCAAAGCAGAAAGGGCAACGATGCATTTTACCAAAATAAAAACAAATCCCTTTTTCAGGCGTCACTGCTGCGGCTGATCGTTTTGAAAAAAACAACTAAAAAACAACATGATTCCATTTAGTTTCCTGCTAAATATAAATGAGCTATTTATACATAACTGGTTACCTTAACCACTAGCTTTCTGGATGACGAGCATGGGCTTGCCATTGTCCACTCAGCATTGCAGGTCAGCCTTTCTCAAGCCCAAGCTACATTTCATACCGCTACTTAACCACGTCTTCCAGGGGGCAAATGTGTTTTTCGTAGGCGGAATCCGGAAGAATCATGAATATAAATGAGGGGATAGCCGGAGATTATTAAATCACGTTGGTTTAAATCCCTGATTCAATCCAAAAAGACTAAAATCTGTGATGTGACCGCAGGGTAGGTAACTTCAATTATTATATATATATTAAACTAACGTTAGTCAAACGCATTTCTCTGATAGGGTTATGGTTAGGGTTACTGTTAGGAGCCTGACAGGCTTCATGTCCAATCCTAGCACTTGAGGCCTACCTATGAAAAACACAGTCGCTTCCGGAAGCTGACCCTGCCTCCTACTGGTATCTGCCAAAAGATCAAAGTGTATAAAGTCCGGGGGGTGGGGGGGGAGGGGGGGGGACGGACAGAGAAGAACCGTTCTTTAATAACCACTGGGTTATTTAAGGTCTGCTCACCCTGAGGTGCTGCTCCTGGAAGGGGTGCTCGGGGAACTCGGGGACCGGAACGTTCTTGTTCTCCACCTCTCCGAAAAGCTTCACCACCATGGAGGTCAGGTCTTCTAGGGATTCTGCAAAACACAAGAAAAAAAAAAAGAAAAAGACCAATGAAAGTATAGCCTGGCATTCGGTGGGTTCACAGGGACACGAGTTACATTCTAATGAGATTTTTCTTAAAGGATTAGTGCGTCACACACGGCATTACTGTGCGGATTGCAAAGCTTGTATAAACAATGTATTCCCATCTTCGGAAAACCATCCAAACAGGCCGTCTGTATGGTCGTCTCTTGGTGCAGACGACTATGGAGACATTACGGGACCTAGCTCTGCACATTTCCATTTCTCATGGGTTTCTGCCAATATATGGCTATCACCTATTGCCGCAATACCATATATAAACTAACCTGGAGATAAGACCTTTAAACAAGCTCACTGAACCCGTGGTTGAAAGCCGCAACCAATAAATGACTTCCAATGTTCTTTTATTTGACTTTATCCTTAACATTCACCTTGAAAATAGAGAAAATATCCTGAAGACCTATCCATGCATGCATCCCCATGGCATTCAATTTGAATAAGATCCCAACAAGTAATTACCTCAACCCTTGTTTTACTGAATAACAAATACTGGCAATTACACGCAAGGGTTGTTATGAGAACTCTTAGTCTCACACACCTTTTTCTTTAATCCCCATGAGGCTGTGCCATTTGAAATATGCCTCATCACCGGCATACTTCACCCTGATTCCATTTGTGGGAAATTCATTTTGAATGCCAAAGCACAGACTTTGTCATTGGTCTCACTTACCTTGTCATATCCACAGAAACCTTACACAAAATACAAATGGTTGGTGCCGTGCCATAGCAGAGAAGCTAAGGGCATGATTTTCTTTTTTAGAAATGCAAATCCGTTTGATACTCAAGTCTAATGGTCTAAATGCAAAAGGCCATGACTTCATATTCATTCTTTATGCCTCAGCATATCACAAAAGCCAGTGAATCACAGTAGATCAGTCACTGTGCCTTATAATCAATCAGAAAGGTTGGCGGGTGACCATGTTTGGAGGCTAAAGAAGTAGCTTGATGGCATGGTTTATGGTCCTGTCATGACTCACTCGTTTTGTTTGTTTTTTAACCAGGGAAATGACTCAATTGCTCGACAAGAATATGATTGATGGAACCCACTTTCACTGCATTCAAGACCAAAAACATCTTTGTCTATATGCTAACTGATAAGCAAGAAAAGGATAAAGGTCTTAAATGGAACCACTGTAGCATTCTTAAGTGACTCAGCATATTTTCTGCATTTTATGAAAAGGGTAAAAGTGAGCCAGTGAAAGTATGATTTGCACCACTGTCTCCTGAAAACAAACCCCCTCCATCTTCTTTTGTTTACTGATAGAGAGAGAAGAGGAGAAATGGCAGGCCTCGAGAGTTTCTCCACTAAAAGACAAAGCAAAACACAAACAAACCAACAAACGACTAACAGGCTATTGCCTCTGCCGTTTTACAGTTCTCTTGGTTCTGAATGATTTAATTGCTACATAAAACGACCGGAAAGGGTGATCCAAAACAACCTTTGTTTGACATCGATTTGATGTTAGTGATCAGTCAATCATGATTGAATTGGAAAATGTATTCTTCACGTAAGACACACCACTATTGCATCCTGAATGGGCCCATAAATCACAGTATAATGTCCCTTTATTTGAACCTGGGCCGGAGTGAAGAACGGAACAGCAGATAACAGGTACGGCAACAGAAAGCAGCGACCCGTCCCTTTTAGACTACTATCTCAGACATAAACAACCCCATGCATCCTCTGGCCAGGCACGGCTGTCCATTGCAAGGACCCTAAAGTCCAGGGGCACAGAGCAGCAACTAGGGGCCCTCCTGTGAATCATTGTGCCAGGGGAGACTAGGCTGGAAGAGCCAGTTGCCCCATTTTTTCCTCGTCTCATCCCAGGGCCACCCCTTCTCCCTCAGCCCATTTCCCCCTGTGATCCCTCCCCTTCTCCTCACCTCTCCCCCTCAAACCCATTCCCCCTGTGATCCCTTCCCTCCTCACCTCTCCCTAACACGCAGAGGCCCATGAGGTTAGACGAGTAGTAGGTGGAGTGAAACTTCAGGAGCTCCTGCCGGATGTCCACGCCCTCCTTGGACGGCCGGGTCTCCAGGGTCAGTTTGTTCCCTTTGAAAACAAAGACAAAAGAAAAATAAATAATTTAAATCTATTAAGAAACTTCTCCAAAACACTTCCCCGCCCCCCCACAAGAACAGCATTAGTTCTGAGGCCATGTCCCGGTTAATAACCACTCACAGCAAATGCATTAATCTATGGTCGAGTCGTGTTCACATGAGATGAATCACCTACACTTCATGACAACCCAAATATAAACAAATCAAGAATGGTGTAAAATATTCACATGGGCCTCGCTCAGTTAATTGGCCGAGTCAGACCAATTAACCCAAACGCATCATGCTTACACGGTCCTCATTTACCATGACTGATCTGTGAGACCTTCCTGTCGTTTAAACAGGGCTCTACAGTGACAGCATGTCATTGCATTTGCAAGTAAAAAATATACGAGTAGCTAATAAAAAAAAAAGTGATTGTTTGATTTCACACTATGCATCACAGGTTGCTTTAAAAACAATCTGCCCAGTGCATTTGTGAATGTCCCACCAGATTGATAATGAATACATGGAGCGTTCCTGCTTCCTCCCATGAGTGAGCGGACACGGGTACCACAAACAGAATCAACACATTGGCATAGCTGCATTAGCATTACTGCCATAGTTAGGAGACCAGCAAATTATATACTAGAGAACAATGTCCAAAACACAGGGAGCTACATGGCCAACACAAATAAGGAATGTGAGAGGTTTACATCCAATGAGCCCTATAGGCCTACTAAAGAATCCAGACCTTAAACTATCTTACGTTTGAGGGAATACAGAGCGCAGTGTTCCATCAACTGTGCTAACTTCTTTAATAGCTTAATGTTTCACGAGTGCATCAATGTGTATTATAAACGTTTTTCACAAAAAAAAAAAGACACCAGAATTATTTTTATGTTCTACAGCCTTAAGGGCTGATTATGGTCCCACGGTCACGCAATGCAATGACCACGCAGACGCTTCGACGCAGTCGTGAACCTGTATGGTTCTGCCTCGTGTTTTAGTAAGCAGACCAATCACAGCCCATGCGGCCGAGTCGCCTCGACAGAAGGTCACAATTTTTGGGAGGCCCTTGCGGTGGACGCAAGGAGGTCCGTAACCGCCGGACCGTAACCGCCTTGCGTTGCGTGAACTTCGGACCATAATCAGCCCTTTACATTTTATGAGAGATGTGTCCCTTGACAGACAATACAAGTTATTGTATTGCATCGGATGCCTGAAAAGTAGGCATGCATTCCTCTATTTGGACGCATCTCAAAGAACAAAAGAATTGCAATGTCATTTTAAAATTTAGTGCAGGCCTCGCCTAAAAGAGGAATCAGGACAGTTGGGTGTTGTGGGGAAGGGGACGGAGGGGGACGGGCAGACAGACGCAGAGGAAGTAAAAAGGCAGCACAGCACACAGATGTCAGGGACGACTGTAGGAACGCTACGACTGTGCGGGCATGAAGACCCAAAGGAGTCAGAGCGCCCTGCCCAGAAGAGCACTGACCTGGCTGCAGATTTCTCTACGCACAAGGCGTCACTAGCCTGGTTGGGTTGCTCGGGCGCCCCCTGGGTGAACCTTAACCCGCATTGAGTTTCAGCCACTGTCGAGCCCATTGTTTACTCTCCCCTCACTGTTCTCACTTAAGGTGAGTGCGGGAGTGCCTCAGATCACTAGCCAGGGTAGCGTGGCGAACCAGTGGTTTTAAGTGCATGACTTTCACAACTTGTCAAATCCCATATTGTTCTGAGCAGGAAAATAAATCCTGCATAACTCAATGCTGCCATCAGCTGGCTGTTGTGGGCAGGAGGCCAGTGTTGGGTCGGCGTCGATTTGGCTCTCAGCGGGAACAGAATCTAAGTGCATGGCGGCTCTCCATGGCGCAGCACTTTGAACATGCCGAATGAAATGGAATGGCCGACAGCTTAAAAAGGGCTTGTAAAAATAAAGGTGCAAAGTAGCCGAAGATCAAAGGAAAGGAGACCTCGAGCAGAAGAAAAGGTAGAAGCCCAGGCATTCTGGCTGTGCGAGGCCACCGTGCATGTGCGTGTGAGCGTTTAGTTTAGTGAGTACCTGTTCCAAACTTGCTGAAGGGGTGGTCAGGGTTGCCGGTGGCCTTCTCCAGCTGGAACAGCCTCCAGGCGTCATTCATCAGGTTCTTCTCGTGCTCAGAGTCCACGGCGTTGACCTCGCGGTCCTTGCAGCTCTCGTCAAACAGCGGGCACAGGAAGAACTGTGCAAACCTAAATAACAACATGGAGTTGAAGGGCCAACTCTACCAGAGTCACAGGAAGAACTGTGCAAACCTAAATAACAACAACAACATGGAGTTGAAGGGCCAGCTCTACCAGAGTCACAGGAAGAACTGTGCAAACCTAAATAACAACAACATGGAGTTGAAGGGCCAGCTCTACCAGAGTCACAGGAAGAACTGTGCAAACCTAAATAACAACATGGCGTTAAAGGGCCAACTCTACCTGAGTCACAGGTTTTCTAGTTTCAAGTTGCAACTTGTTCAACTCAGGCCATTGTGTGGTTTGTGGAATTTATTAAAACTTTTATTGGGTCAAAAACCTGGTGCGGGTTTGTCTACATCTACTGTTAGCGTGCAAGTAAGTGCAGATGAAGAAATAATGGATCAGGAGTAAGGAGGAATAATCTTTGCATAAGTGGCAAATATGGGCAACTGGCATTCAAATCATCAAAGAGCGACTGAAAGCAAAGTAAATATTTGCATGTCTGCACAGTGATGAGCCACGGCATGACACTTAACACCACTGCCAGCTGGTCAGAGAACATCACCTGGGCAGAGGGAATAACAAAAGATGACAAGAGAAACAACCCAAACCATTGAACCACTCGTTGCCATAAGTGAGTCGATTCCCAGACTAATGATGGCAGATGTGAGAGCCCGAGATATAGACATACATGTGTGCAAACACCTGTTTTAAATCTTAAAAATGTAATTGAAATGTTCCAGCACCATTTTTAGATTCTTCCTTCTGAAAGCACTGAGGTACATTTAGAATAAATGCCGATCGTGATTTATGAAACAATTTACGAAATGGTTGCAATGACACAGCAGCGTCATCAATCTTTCATCATCTAAATCCACCGTCTCGGTCCACCCCCCCTAGGGTGCCGCTGGCCTCCTGGAGCTCACCTGCCACCAGGAAATACTAATCAGGATGGGGGGTGCACAGCAGACACTCAATCATGGAGAAGTAGGTAAGCCAATCTCTAACACAGGCTCATTTCAGACACTACCTCCCTCACACACACACACCTTGATTGCCACCTAGAGAGTGAGTGGGTGAGTGAGTGAGTGATACGAGACTGGTCTTGGTAACCAGAAACAGTGCGAGAGATGTCCGCACCTTGGAGAACTTCATTACATATTGATTACAAAACCTACCTGTCATGGTAGCACACATTTTGGGTAGTGGCACACCCTATTTCCTATGGCGGAAATGTTTAATCCAACTTTCAATTAGTTATTGAGTCACTAAAAATCGAATTCAAATGTATTCCATGACAAAAAAGAATGTAGCAACTAACCCTGAAGACAATGCTCAGATTATGTGTGGACACCTTAGAGTAAGGGTCTCAAGAGTTAGCCGTAACCTTAACTGGAGGCTAAATACTGTTGCTGTTTCGGGCCAGCCCTGGCTGTAGTCAGGTGTCAATGTGTTGTTATTGATGCTGCACTGACGTACGCCTGAAGTCAGAGTCCACCCAAAGTTGACCGTGCCTTAGAAACAAGAACATTCCACAAGAATTGTTGATGACTGTCACATCCAAAAACAACCAATTACACACACCTCACGCCATTTAAAGTCAGTACACATAATGGATAGAAAAATAATAGGGATCATGTGTTGTCCTGTAGTAGTAGTTTTTGGGGATGCGTTTTTGTGTTTTGTTGCTACCATCAGGCGAGCTATGAGATGCTATGTGAAATAGCTTTCACATAGCTTCCTCAGACCTTAGTTCTCCAAATGACATACCCTAGATCCAACCTGTTTAGCTGGTATGCTACATAAATCAAATGAGCTGACAAAGCTAGAATCCCTTTAACCTTAAAGATAGGTTGCAACTGGAAAATGCTTGTTCATGACAGGCATGAAAGCCATCATCTATCCCATTGCTTTCACCCTGAAAATGTGAGTGACCAGGAGATTCCTTAGCAGTCAATGCCATTTCAGTGCTTTAATTGGTTGATGCCTACTCTCAGCCCCTTCCACTTCATTTGCACAACTCCACCAAGGAAAGGCCTAGCAAAACTAGTGCAAGCCATGCAGCAAGACCCCAGGACAGGGCTACTGTACTGCTAGGGTTAGGGCACCCGTGGAAAGTGGGTTCCCAGCTGGAACCAGAAAATAGCAGGTGTTCCTTGAGTTGAAGTGTGAACCATGATGATGTCATAGGGCGAGTCATGTTCTATACTTTGTCCTACGCTGACGCATACTAGATTCCTCGTTCATGAACCAGAGTTAATTTGTTAAAGTGCTATGAGAGTATTCTTATCTTTAACACATTGGGTGGCCTCCCCGGAAGTCTGTCATGCATCACTGGATAATAAATGAAACAAACTTTGTGTCATGGCAACAAAATTGTATCTCTAGGAAATATCAGTGCTCATAGCTAAAAGGTATTACCACAGAGAATAACACGGAAATCTTTAAGATCGCCTCTTTACCAATCCGCCTAACACAAACGTTGCTTTTTGAAATGGCCCAGTAAATGCAACACCTTTGGTTCAGAAAAAAAAATTAGGTAAGGATGGGTGGCCTTAAAATACAATAGTGGGCTGGTGGATCAAATCATCGTAGCCGGGTAGGCTAGCCTCTAAATCTGCAGCAGAATCGCACACCTCTGACACAAATGTGAACAACGGCAATATCGAACCATGGTATTTTGGAATCTATGTGCGCCGTTAGGCAGGATCGGCACAACAAAGTGATTCTGCCAAATTACATTGGTAATGAGTTTTAGTGAAGCCAGCAAAGAAAGTGACGAATGGTTTGATCACTCAGACCAAGATTGTATTTAAGTCATACTTCCAAGGCCTCAAGTTTCCAAGCCAGCCCGTGTGAGTTACCTGTCCAGTGCTCCTTCCAGGTGCTCATGGGACACGTCAAAGTAGTAGTTGGTGTGCTCGCCACTGGTGAAGGCGTTGGAGCTGCCCGCATGCTCGCTGAGGAACTGGCTGTATTCGTTCTCCTTGGGGTACTTCTCTGTGCCCAGGAACAGCATGTGCTCACAAAAGTGGGCCAGCCCCGAGATGTTAGAGGGGTCCGATAACGAACCTGCAAGAGGGAAGAAACAGAAACCGAGAACCAGACAGAAGAAAGAGGTGGGCAGAGAAAAGAGCACAATTAAGGCCTGAAACTCGCTGACCTGGCCCTTGGCTGCAGCGCTGCGTATTTAAGCAGCAAGATTGGCATTTTTCACTGCCTACCTTTCATCAATGAGAGTAATCAATACAGCGAGTTTAAGACGCAGCATGACACTGGTTTCATTTGCCTTCTTGTCAAATGTCACAGCCTTTATGCGCATATGAAATTTGATACAAGAATGGGAGAAAGAATATGCATATGAATGTTGCTTCAAAGTCACATTAAAAGAAAGACATACTTTCCTGGCAAGCATCAAACAGAAAATCCTTGTAATTTATATTTATAAAAAATAAAACGGCAAATTAAAACACAGAATAAACATTGACGACTGAACTCTCAACAAATGTAAAAGGCTTAAAAACTAAACATACACATCTACTCTTAAAAAAGTATTACCTATTTGGACATCCAAGGCTGCTGAAGATTTGTCTGTGGTGGGGTCGCTGATGAGCAGGGCCCTCAGGCCGTTGGTGAACTCCAGACCTCTGTACACCCGCTTGTCTTCAGGGGAGCGGATGATGTCCCTCACAACCCTCTTCACCGCCGGGTCGGTCATTCTGAGGGGCAAGGACGACACGAGCCTGCACACATGCACACATGTGAATTCACAGTCCCATTAGGTCCAGCTTGTGCAGTGATGTTAACCAACATGCTCTGTATGCTAGCTTTGTCTACACTCGCAACCAAGTCGGTCTGCAACCGACTTTGTTGGTCGTAATGACCAACGTGATGACCTTGATTTATTTGATGTTGTTGTAGGGTGCAGCATGCGTTGATGACAAAAGTCATTACGTTCTTAATAGACAGACTGACACATACAGATACATACACCAATACCAACTTTAGGCCCCAACTCATGGCAGAGCCCTCACTGAGAGTAGTCTACAGACTGTCCGCAAGGGGCTGAGCAGATTGCAGAATTCAGTCAACTGGACATTCAGCCAAACTCTGGACCAAGACCATACACCTGGCAACACATTACTAGGAGAGCAGTTGCTGTTAAGCTTCCTTACATGCCATTGACGAATGGTTTATGCTGTTGGGGCATTACTCTCAACGTATGCATGCAATGAAACATGCTGTTTTCCATTAACATAGTATTAATGCATGCAATTGCCTCGGGGTGAGATAACACTTGAAAAATAGCCGCCGGGCTACCAGTCGATTTTTCAGACAAAGGCATAGATAGTATACATCTTGCCATCACGCTCACTTCAGAAAATGTCAGATATGAGCTACTAAAATGTGTACAACTAAACTTATTCATCTCGGTGGTTATGAGAATAAGCTTAGTCTAGAAACACATTTTATTGTTAATATCGGGGATCATGCAATGGCAACGTTAACTCATGATAAATAAAGTGTCGGTGAACTAAGCGTCCACTCATCAAGAAGAACCCTTATGAGGGACTTTACACGGCTTCCAATAGGAGTCATGCTGGCCGAGTGCAACATGTACCAGAAGACGCTTGATGGATGAGAGACTTCAACGTTACACGGCTGGTCACTGGGAGTCATGCTAGCCAAGTGCAACATGTACTAATCTAAAGCTATCTGTGACAACCGTTTCATATTCCATGATACATCTATAACCTGTTACACAATATGTAGAACATATTGGTCCAATCTACTTTTTTGTAGATATACTAAATTGCCTCCCATCACCATAACCTGACCCAATGTAGCAACAAAGCTAACGGGTGTTTGGTAGCAGCTCTAGGTTAACATGCCGGCTCTAACGAGTCTTATCCCCCCACCAAATGTCACCTCGCTGGCCAGCTAGCATGCTAGTTAGTCATATAGCAAGGTGCGTATCATATTTTAAAAGGCTAAGCAGTTTTGGTTGCAAATACTTACCTAGAATCCTGTTTAACGTAGAGACTCTTCACCGCCGGCAAAATATATCTGGTAAACTGGGCCGATCGGTGAATGCGCTGAAACATACTTCGGACCCATGGATAACAAATCCGCGATTTCAGAGCGCCATTTTTAGAAAGACTAGAGCAGACGATGCCAGAACCAAACGATGGTTAAGACAAATTGGAATATAAATCAATTAATATCAGTACTCGTTCATACAAGTATTTTTTATTAAGCAGATATATCGACGGGAATCGCAGAACGGGGACTCTTTATAGTTTATAATTCAAAGAACGAGAGAAATTTCGATTACTTGTCCTGTTCATTCATTTCAATGGAAGATATTTGCGACCCACATTGAAGAACTGTATAGCTAAAAAATAGCCACTAGATGGAGACCGATCTCCAACACAGTATCGTTGACCTTACCAACGTTATGACTAGTTATGATTCCAAAGTGAGATTGGCTACATGCTACATTGTGGGAGTCTGGGTCCCAGGAAAAATGACAATCCAGAAGACGATATATATATATTTTTCCTGTATTAGTTCCAATTTCCTATGTGAATGGTTTACCATCATGACGGTGGTGGGAAGGGCAGGGGCCCTCACCCATGTGGCCCAGGGGCCCTGTGCGATCTAGATCTGGCAATTCATACAGAGGACAGGGTGGTGGAGCTGTCTTCATAGGACTGTGATGCAGGGCTTTTTTGAGAAGTTGTGTGAAGAATGATAAGCTAGACAGGGCTGGACAGGGGTGTGTCGTACATTGTTTATGTTGGGAACTGTTTAGCTGAAAATTTCATCCAATCATCTTTCTCGTATACATACATAGGGCTCTCAAGTTTTGAACTGAGTTCAGAGTGAGATTTGGTCGGCCGCCGCGGTGGAAGGGGTGGG
>JAOPUD010000044.1:1118825-1130601 GCA_027122715.1 Trisopterus minutus
GGGTATAGTAACGTGGGACTGCATACAAATGTGTCCACAGACATGGGGACTAATGTATGTAATGAGCATTATTGTCCCTTAACAACATTTATATGCAGAAACAACACTACCTAAAAGGCTATTGGCCTAAGCAAGACCAGTAGAGGAATATACTTTTCCCTGAACTTTTGAAAATTATGAAAAAATTAGGCAAACACTTCATTATATATTTATGTGGCATTCAGTTCCATGCTTAAAATATATCTGTGGCATTCAGTAGGCAAATGCTGTGGTAAAGTGTGCAAAGTAAAGTGTGGTTCATGAAGCCTCTACTGCACTACTCCCCTTACTCACTTCCACCATTGTAAAGCGAATAATATAACTGGGGAAGGGGAGGGCGTAGCCCAGTTTGTGAACAACCCAGAGAAACGCAACGCAAATCCCCCAAAAAAATCCCAAAAAAGGGCATATCCGGGCAAAATAGGACGTCTGGTCACCATACATACGGGGAACCCATTTGATATCTACCTGTTCCCACTGTTATAAAAAAATATAGCGGCGCAACTTGGTGGGTGTTACCCTGCTCATTTCTCTGCGTGAGAAATACAAAGTGTGGCGTGTGCATGGATTGAAATGCGTGTATCACGCCCAATGCGCGACAGCCTGAGTCCTGTAGAATACAGCTAGAGGAGCGCCAAGGCCAATCACTTCCCTTGGGATACATAAAGTTATTACTTATCTAATCGTAAACCTCCTATGATCCAATATATTATATTCTTCCATGGAGGCCATGGATGAGATCCCCGTTGCACATAATTACAGCTGCAAGCAATAATCAGTGAATGTCCAACCTCCAACCTGGCTCAAACAAGTTATCCTGCATGTCACTACTAAGTCAATGTTTGCTATTATCCGATCCACAGGACCCAAAATCCACAATTCAATGAAACTGAAACTTTCCCTGCATGGGTTAGGGTTAGGTTTGGCCAATGCAGGGGGTTGGGGAGCTTATATGACCTTAAACGGTCGTTCTTAATAGTCCCAATGGGGATGGGATGGGTCATTCGTTAATTCTTTATTCGACATTCATCATTGATCGGTATGTAGGCTATAAAATGACACTCGAGTGGGGATGACGGGAAACCTGTTGCTCAAACGAAGGCCGTCCTATGTTTATTGAAATGAAAGGGGCATCGAGTACACGTGACACGAAGCGAAACCTCCTCGGTTGCGTTTGATTGGTTCAACCTGGTGGACTTTGACTCGCCCTCAAAAAATAAAGCTAAAAAGTCATTTAGAATCACTTTTCCATTCCGAGTAGTCTTATACCGTTGAACAGGTTGCAGTGGACACGTTACGATGGCGTCTGGAGGGAAATCGAGCAAGGATAAAGTGGTCGCTGTTGTAGGAGGTGGTTTGGTAAGAGGAAAATTAAAACAGTTACATATGTAGGCCTACTGCATACAACTGGAGTTTGCATAGAGCAGGCTATAAGTAGGTTATACAACTTAATATTAAACGATATTAAAAAATCGGTGTTATTTCTATGCACAACTTTTTAAAAGTATATTAACTGGTTCGGAGACGATTTACAGCAAATTGCTGTCATTTTTAGGTGGGAGCGCTGAATGCCTGCTATTTTGCCAGAAGAGGATTTCAGGTGGAGGTATTTGAGTCACGTGATGGTAGGCCTAATTTACATACCAATCTTTCATAACAATACCCCCACTGGCAATCTTTATATATTTTAATTCAAGCTTATAAAGGCAAACCTGCAATGATTCAAATAAAAATGCATTCTAACTTGTGCTTTATTTTTGGTCAGATATCCGTGAAGCCAAAATAGTGCGGGGAAGGAGCATTAACCTGGCCCTGTCCCACAGAGGCCGACAGGCCCTCAGCCGAGTGGAGATGGAAGAGAAGGTATGGATTATGGATTGGTTGTTGGATACGTTGATCACAATGCAAACGCAACCACTACCAATGTATGCACAGGGCAACAAGGCTCATTCAAAATGAGCTTTTCTTTTAAATATATCCTAAAATGAGATTAGATGCATACTTTATTCGTCCCTGTGGGGGAATTTCGTTATATAGCAAGTGTAATAGCAACTACACACAAATAATCACTCTGATTAAATCTGTGACACCTCATAAGTATTTATAAATGGCACACTTATGAATAGCATCCTTAGATAGCGTATTCGTACATGTGATTGTGTTTCCCTCAGATTGTCTCCAAGGGAATACCAATGCATTCCAGAATGATCCACTCACTCAATGGGAAGCAGGCCCCAATTCCTTATGGCAAGAAAGGCCAGGTAACTGTTTGTGCAATGTGTCGTGATGTTTGTGTTGTGTGCTGTGATGGCACCTTCCCCCAACCCAAGAGTCTTATAAGTCTCACTCAGGCCTGGTGAAGCTGCCTAAACCAGCCATCAACCACACACACTCCACACCATTCACTCACCATGACACCAACACACTATGCCACAAAATACCTTTTATATGTTTCACACAATATGACAAAATTGAATGGCATTTGAATTGAAGGTGAGAAGGATGGTATAAGTATGTTTCTTAGAGAGGAACATGTGTGTGTGTGTGTGTGTGTGTGTGTGTGTGTGTGTGTGTGTGTACGGCATGTTTTCTTTCAGCTTCGATTGACAGCAGTATTGGAAATGCACTTTCACTAATGGCTTGTGATAACTAATGAGTATTTCCTTTTACTTCAGTACATACTGTCTGTTGACCGGGCCAACCTCAACAAAGAGCTACTCACGGGTGAGTCCAGTTTTACGGTTAATCTTTAATAACTCTAGTTATATACATAGAATGCCAGGTTAACCAACACATTTAAATTTTCACCATGTAGTATTAGAATTGTGTGCTGCATTGCAAACAATGTGCACAATATTACAAAAGTGCATTGGTTATAAACTGAACTACAATAAGTATCTTTTTTTATGCTTTTATCAAGAGCAAATCAAAATGAGTATGGCATCTAGTATGGAATTCAAAATTAAACCCAGAACCTTTCGGTGTCTGGGTGTCAAACACACTAGCACAAGAGAAAGGTGAGCTTGTTTACTGCATGGCCTATGTACACACTGGGGGATAGGGAAGGGAACTAGGGAATTAGTTTACTGCTCTGTCACTGATCTGACAGAACTAATATTGACACTTTTGGGGGGGTGCCCCAAGCACAATGGGAACACCGATTTAATTGGTGGACTCTTCTCTCTGAACAATTGAAGTTATGTTATGTATCAGGTTATTAATGGCACTGTGTGGCCTTTATGACTTTGTCAATGTATTTTTGATTGGAACACAACTTTTAGAACGTTATTTTCTTATTGTGTTTTTTGTTTTCTAACTACCATGCGAATAAAGGGACTGCTGGAAGGGTCTTCTAGTGGTCTTTGCTATAAAAGGGAATGGGAATACCTGTCTTTATTTTAATTCTGTACTGTGCACTACATTAAAAGCTTCTGCTGCTGCTTGTTTGTCTCTGTTTCCATGACCAAAGAGGCAGAGAAATATCCCAATGCCAAGATGAACTTTGATCACAAACTGCAGGACTGGAGTCCTGACACAGGGCTGATGACCTTTCTCAGGTAAATGGTTGTCAGTCGCCCTCACACACACACACACGCACACACGCACACACACACACGCACTCACGCCCACACACACACGCACGCACACACACACAATAACCCATTAACTTTAACCTGGACAAACTGACAGACAAAATACAATCTCCAACCCCGGATTCTAACCCTTATCTGCTCTCAGTTTGGAAGAGCACATTCATTCCTATAATAGTCAGGGACCTGTCTGTCAATCTCCTTAAAGGAAAATCGTAAGATACGAGATGTCACATAGTGTATACAAAGCTGGCTATCATCGTCCCCTACCAATGTGCCCTTGTTGTGACTGGAGGGCAGGCCCGACGGCAGCAAGGAGTCGCTGCAGGCGGACTTGATCGTAGCCTGCGATGGAGCCTTCTCCACCATCCGCAAGCAGTTCCTCCGCCGTAGCCGCTTTAACTTCAGCCAGACCTACATCCCCCATGGTTACCTGGAGCTCACCATGCCACCCATCGCTGGAGAGGTGAATCTCCTCCTCTCCCCAAACCGCCAGACACCCCCACACTACCTGTTGTCGTTGTCTGGGAAGAAGTTGGCCTCAATGACTGACCTGCTCTGACAAAGGCAGCTGCAAAATGACTGATTACTATCACATTGCATTCTGAGAAAATAATATTGTGCTTGTGTATTGTGTTTTTATTATGTTATGTGCTATCTGTCTTATTGGGCGGCCCCTGTAGTCGTCTGATGTTTTGGTTGTTTTGCCCCCAGTTTGCAATGAAGCCAAATTTTCTACATATATGGCCACGAAACACGTTCATGATGATTGCCCTGCCAAATCTGGTGAGTTTGAGGCTTGTTCTACACCTGTTTTATTACCAGTTAGGCCTTTATAGCAACTATGTAATATAAATGTGAAAATCAATATGTTTTTCAATTATTCATTGAAATGGTTGCGACCAGGCTGGAGTCAACATGACTTGTATTAGTTAGTAACTCACACTAGTAGCAAGCTCTATGAACTGTTTAAACAGATGTGCAAGGAGACATAAAATATGAATCGAATATGAATATGATATCAGATGGTATATGTATATGCAGATGTGTACAGGAAGTATAAATAAACATGGCTGAGGATATGACAGAAGCATTATTAGTACTGAAACTAGAAATAGGATCATTGTCTCCAGGGAAATTTAATGATATCAATGAATCTACTAGATGTAAACAAAAAATACAATCGTGTGACTCACACACTGTACACTAATAAAATGAGGAGGATCTAGCATGGGATTGACTCTCATCCCCCCTCCCTCAGGCAAACAGGAGCTTAATCAAAATGTGAATCTATGACTCCTCATCTCTCCCATCTCTCCAAGCCGTGTTGATCTCCTTCATATAGTCTCTATCTCCACCCTTTGTCTGGCTCAGTTCCTCTCTGTTCCTCTTTCTGCTATTACTCTCTGACTCACAGCCCACACGTTTGTGGTGATAGTAATACACATTTCAAGTGTGATTTGCATTTGGTTTTATTGCATGTAATATTAAAAATAAGAGGAATGGAGATGGCTTAACTAAAGCACACTTGACTTATAGTTGTAACTCCATTGTGAACTAGTTTTGACCCTTCATTCCAGGACAAGACATTCACCTGCACACTCTTCATGCCATTTGACGAGTTCGAAAAAATCACCTCTGGGGACGAAGTGATCGAATTTTTCCAGAAATACTTTCCTGATGCCATCCCACTAATCGGAGCGTAAGTGACCTCCCTCCCTTCCAATCCTCCTCCCACCTAATTACATAAGGGACTATTGGATTATTTCATGAAGGTCTATTTGCTTACTAATACTGTTAAACTGTATATACTGTGCATACTTTGGACCATTGCTGGAGGGGCAACAGGAGCAAAAAAGGGATGGGATCCAAATGCAGACCACACTGTTACCGCTTGAGGCTGTGTACTTTGGGGATCGAAGCAGCAACTGATAAAGCGTTCAGCTACCCCAGCTAACCCATTCTGAATGTTTCCATTAACTTCTATTGCTTCCCGTTTTTCAACGTGAATGTGTTTGTATATCTCGTAGTGAGGCACTGAAGGCGGACTACTTCCGCCTGCCCGCCCAGGCCATGGTGTCCATCAAGTGTTCCCCATACCACATCAATGACAAGTGTGTGCTCATGGGCGACTCTGCCCACGCTGTGGTGCCGTTCTACGGACAAGGGATGAATGCAGTGAGTGAACCTGAAGTAATGAGTAGTAAAGACGGAATGTCAGGATCTTGGTCCATTGAACAAGTCCATGTACAGGAATGGATAAATTAAGGTCCATTTATTCCTTCATCCATCCATTCATTCAATGTCCATAGATGGATCAAGGGACATTTGACATTGGAGAGAAATGTCCATCGAGGATGATAAAAGTCCATCCTTCTATTAAAGTACATCCGTAATGATTTGATCGACTTGATCTATCCATCATGGCAATGTTTTGTTTTGTGTTTATGTTATTCGTCCAGGGCTTCGAGGATTGCATTGTTTTCGATGAAATAATGGACCAGTGCAACGAGGATTTCAGTGAGTGGATTGTGAACGCAGTTGAGACTAAGAATGCCAACAATTGATGCTGGTCTAATGTTGTTTTGTTTCCTTTATTAAAATAAGACAAGAGCTCCTTTTCTCCACTACGTGACATTCCAGGTGCTGTTCTGCCTGAATACACCCGCGTTAGAGTGCCTGATGACCACACTATTGCAGACCTGGCCATGTACAACTATGTCGAGGTACTACACCTGTTTTAGCTATTATAAGAGCATATTCTCATGCCAGACATTGCCTTACCTCGACAGAGATAACAGATCAAATCATCTTGTTAATGTAATGGAATGCCTTTGGTTGTCATCCAGTCCTGCTTAAAATTAACTTTTCCTGAACTGCTGAAACAGCTTTTTGGGTAAAATGAACTTGACAAAAAATAATGCACAAATGACTATAACTGCAATGGGGGTTACGTCAATATGCTTATGTGAACATGAGGCAGAAAGAGACATGAGTCAGGTGTCTACAAAGAGATCCCCCTCGTTCGTGGCTGTCACTGATGGTCAGCAGTTAGGATCTGCAATTTAAGACGGCCTTGGGAAGAAAGTCTTGTACAAGGAAAGATTGAACGAAGATGTCAACAACTTGTATTAAACGTGACAGCTGGGGTCTCTTTCTTAGCATCCTTAGCGCCCCTCTCTTATGCAAGTGTCCTGATTAAGAGTTGTTGACATTCTCAGCAGACTCTAAATGTGTCTCTGGCTGAAACCCCGTAGTGGTTATCTCCTCACACGTTCAGCTCCTCACTTTAGTCACGTTTTGTTTAAAGACTTGTTTGTTAGATGGTTAAAACTAACTTGGCTTATCTTTTGTTGTTCCTCAGATGAGAGCACACGTCAACTCCAAGTGGTTCCTCTTTCGGAAAAAGGTTGACAACATCCTCCACTTTCTCCTGCCCAAGACGATAGTGCCCTTGTACACAATGGCAAGTGTCGCCTTCAAACAAACCTCTGGAACGATTTGTTGCATGTTCACTTCTGCTGGAAAATCCGTAATTGTGTTTGACCTTTTGACTTCTTTTTTGTAGGTCACCTTCACCAGAATCCGATACCATGAGGCACTGCAGCGCTGGCATTGGCAGAACAAGGTGAGGTGTACTCTTCTCTACCAGAGTGTATAAAGCTCTGGTTGTTCTTCTGGTACCATCATGCTTTTCACCGGCCCTTTGCACTTTCACATTGCATTGCACACATTCCTTATAGCTTCATTATTTTTCTATTTGGCTGTAAGTTTTATTTTTGCTTGTTTGGACTTAATTTGAATAAATTCAGATAAATGTTGTTCTGTTGGTACAAACGTCATGCTATCCTTTTCTCACTTGAAATTGATCCTCAATGATCTGAAAACAAACACTTGGACAAAACATTGCAACAGACTTATAATGCATCATCAGCAATACAATTATTGAATAAATGCAAGATTTTTTATCTGAAAAGATTAAAGATTTGCACATGAAACTGAACTGTTAAATCTATTTTCCCCAGGTGATCAATCGAGGTCTGCTGGTTTGTGCTACAGGGGCCGTTCTAGGAGGCTCATACCTGATTATTAAACACCCTCCGAAAATACCTAGCATCCCTATTGAGAAAATGTGGGACCGACTGCTAAGCCTTAAAGTCTGAGTAAAAAAGAACCTTTCCGCAATTGGAAACCCAGAGTTCAGAGGTCATGCTCTGTTTTGATTTATGTGTGACACTGTTAATTGTTGCTTTGAGTCTCTTTGATATTCTCTTAAATAAAATTATTGGTTTGCCTCTTTAATGAACGTTTTTGGCCACCATCTTTTGAGCTTAGGAGTTTGTGACTATACCTGTACATCTCAAACCTTAACATTGCATCCACTTCAGTCATTGTTATACTTTTTCACCTATTTTTGCTTCAAATCTCCATCACTTTCATTAGTGTGGGGAAGGTCCAAGGGCCCTCTGATGTATTCACAGCAAATAAGGTTATTATTGGCGATGGAAATCCATCCATCAAGTCTATATATATCTGGCAGCCGTCGGGGGAGTGTAGATGGGATTTCGTTTGTCTTGGGAGCAATTCATTTCATTTAATTTCCTGGCCTCTTAATTCAAGTCTCAGCCGCCTCAGATAAAATGGAATCAAAACGCTAAAATTAACCCGTTCCACCCTGATAATAAAGATTCAATTTGAGGAAGATAACACACAAACACCTGCAGGTTTAGCCTAAAATAGTATCTCTTTATTGAACCTGTAAACACACAGAAAAAGCAACTGACGGCGAGAGTGTGAGCTATGCTCTGACTAAGTGCTAAGACGTGGACCATTAACTCCACCAGCTGTTGAACTGACGTGTTAGCGCCACAGTCACAGGTAGCAACACCACAGCCCTCCTACTCACCATACAATTCAGCCACTTTAACCTGGCTAAGGTAACGCATATGTGACCAACTTAACAGACCTCAGGGGACCAGCATTTAAAACCATGAAAAACATCCAAGCCATGACGAGTTAAATTGCACCTGAATAATTACCCATTCCCGGGTCTTATCTAACCTTCGTTACCTTTTATGATCCACTTGAAGTCTCTATGAAATACACAAGGGGAACAAGGTGTTCTTAGTCGTCGATCATCAGCTGATTCCGTCCTGGAAACTGTTCATGTACCATGAGCTAGTAAACTGTTAGGTCATTTGGACGGGCAGTGGAAGAGCGGTTGTGTCCCAGGTGAACAGAGACCATCTATATCGGGTCCGTGTTTCAAAGGCGTATTTATACACACAGAAGAGTAGGATGGAGGACGGGGGGGGTGGTCGGAAGAGAACTGACTCCCCTTCACCTGCATCACAATGGCCGCACTTGGATGACGTTGACCTCCGGGGTGACCCCGTCTGTTGTGGACGTCTTGCCCGAATGGTTGAGGTCGTTGCTGGCGATGATGAAGACGATGGAGGAGGTGCTGAAGGTCACCCTCTTCTTGGGCCGGTCCCGGCCCACGCGGGACATGACGCTGGGCCGGAGGGGCCGCTGGACCGGAGCCAGGGGCAGCTCGTTGATGTTGCGCTGGAGCCATGAGACGCGCCAACACAGCAGCTGGAGGAAGCTGCGTCGGAGCTGACGGGAGACCAGGGGGAGAGAGGAGGAGGAGGAGGAGGAGGTATCGGGGCGTTTTACAATGCCCTTGGCAGGATTATATGCATTATATTGCATTTTGTGCTATATGAATGAGATAAGTGTGGAAAAACACTTTCCACACCGTTTTTGGTGGGTCTCTTGAAGAGACTCTTTGTTAAAAAAAGAGACGTTTATTAAAAAGATAATCTGATGTTATGTGCCACCAGTATGTACTGCGTGTATCTTGGGAAATTTGATAGAAAATGTTGAAAGAAAAAGAACAGATAAGGGTATCCCCAAATGGTTAAGGAAACTGGGTGAAAGGTTTGCCATTGCCATTTGTGGCAAACCAAGTTGTGCTTGAAGACCATGAACATAACAGAAGTTGGTTGAAGCTGAAGCCATGTCTGGGCTTTGTTTGATAAGAACCCTGGCTAGGAGCTTACGGGAGGAATCACAGAGCGAGAGAATAAGGACAGTGTGCCAAAGCTGGAAAAGCAGTTGCTCTGCAGACCAGCTAAGCTTTTACATTCTTAACATTCTAAATAAAGGTCTTAAACTTTATTCTGCCGTTTCCTGGTCTCTTTCCTTGTAAGAGTTTAAGTGTTGTACTCTCCACAGCAGAAGATGAGGAGGAGGTAACGGGGAGCAGAAAAGAAAACCAGATAGCAATATGAAGGTTTGAAATGCACGGCCAGATTAACAATGAACCATTGTGCCTTTTTTGGCCTGTGACCCCATTTCTACTTCTGAAAAGGTTACTGTCTTCAGGCACGTCCTGGTGGACGTCAGCACATGGCTCTAGTGCATGGAGTAATTGTGGCGACAATCGTTTGGCATTCAGAGTGTATATAGAGGACGTCTTTGAAAACAACCTTTAAAAAAGCCAATGGATCATTATATATCTATAGCTTATGTCAGCAATCTCCCGCAAACCCATAAGCCCATAAGTGGGGTCCCGAACCCAAGGTTGGGAACCACTGCACTTGACTTAAAGACAAACTAGGCCTTATGGATAGCAGAGGAGATGCAAATATATGAAACAACATCTTTGTTTGATGGAAAAAGCAAAGTCCATAATTAAGAGAATTAATTATTTCCAAAAATATATATATATATATCATAACTGATCTCACCTTTTTGCTCATCAGTACATATATGAGAGGGTTGTAGGCTGTGCTGGACTTGGCCAAGAAGGAGGGAACGATGGCCATGACGGGGGAGATGACGCTCTGCCTGCTGAACGCCTCCATCATGGACACCACGGCGTAGGGCGTCCAGCACACCAGGAAGCTGACGATCATCAGCAGGAACATGGCCGCCACCTTCTTCTCGTAGCGCAGGATCTTAACAATCTGCATCGTCTGGAGGTCCTCGACGGAGCGCAGCTGCAAAGGAAGAAAGAAAAAAAAAAGAATGAAATAACGGGGAGAACAGGTGTCATTATTCTAACAGATCCCAACTAGTTACCCATAATCCATCAGCGCCTCGCAACACCTCAAAGAGTGGTGATGCGGTTGAGGGCAAGTGAGAAATGAGTGTATAGCAGCGTTCCCTTGATTGATGTGTATAATGTAAACCCTTTGTCTGTGGTTGAAAGACCATAAACAGACCCTGAACGACGAAGAGCGAAACTGGCATGACTTATTTAGATTTTTTTATTGCAATAGTTCATTTAATGCAATTAAACTCTAGTGTGATGTGAATGCACAATTTTGTTTTCCAAAAATGACAAATTAAAAAGGTATACACAATCTTTGTAATGCTTGTTTGGTAGTTAATTATATGATACTTTTTCCAGACTCATATTTTTGGTCATCGAAGCTCTTTGAGGCTGTTGAGTATAAAAGATGAAAGCCATGACTCAACCTTGGGATTCTCTCCGTTCAGTCCATGGAGACAAGAGTGAGAAAAATATTGAAGGATAAAGAGTGCTTCATTGCCAATCTATCAGGCTCTGCAACGACATACAAAGTGAATTCACACCTAGAGTCCTTTTTAGCGAGTTGTCAAAAGGAGGTGATATGTGAAATGGCAGCCATGCAATGGATAAATAGCGAAGAGTGGAAATAGATAGCAAAGCACATACAACAAACATTCATGGAGCCTATTTCAAAATGCATAGATATACATGTAAAGGTACGTTTTCTGTGTTTTCTTGTGAGCAGTCTAAATTCTCGTTCATTGTCAGATCATAGCCTACTCTGCAACATGCAATCTACGATTGAGCTTGGTCTGGCAATAAGCAGGCAACCAAAAAACATGATTGGTACATATGGATCAGTTGAGATGAACTACAAGGTGTGTGTGTGTGTGTGTGTGTGTGTGTGTGTGTGTGTGTGTGTGTGTGTGTGTGTGTGTGTGTGTATGTGTGATCCCCCTAGCTGACAAACACAGACACAGAAAGACAGACACAGAAATCTGCTTAACGACTATATGTAGATAGAACTCACCACTCACACACACACACACACACACACACACACACACACACACACACACACACACACACACACACACACACACAC
>JAOPUD010000044.1:1171230-1194135 GCA_027122715.1 Trisopterus minutus
TGTGTGTGTGTGTGTGTGTGTGTGTGTGTGTGTGTGCGTGTGTGTGTGTGTGTGTGTGTGTGTGTGTGCGCGCGTGTACGTTTGCAAAGATGTGCAGGTGTGTTAACTAGCCTATTTTTGCATACTGTTTTTGCCTTAATCGTCTGTTGTGATTGTCTAGAAGCTACGCTTGTAAATAAACACATTTTGAATGGCATAAGCGGATGCCGTATAAGTAACCCAACTAAGTTTTATGGATTTTAAAACAGGGATGTCTATATATGATTTACTCAATGTAACGTTTTTATTTGTTTGTATATTCTTCATTGCTGCCCTACTTTATTTTAATATTATTATGATTATGGCTCGTTCGAGACAACCCGTAGGCCTAACTCGTGTTTTCACAACCTTCTACCGTGAAAGAGCCCCAGGGAACGGCAGTCAAACCCGTAACTCACTACCCGCGAACTCGTACCAGATCAATACTCCCAGTTAAAGCTTAAACAATGGCGGCCTCTGTTGGTAGCCTACTATCTATGAAATCTAATAAATCGGTTGTTAGGACATGTTTTATGGTATGAACGTCCATATTGGTGGCATTTCGGCACGCGCAATAGTGTTAAATGCACCTGCGAATGTTTGGATCGGCGGTGCTCCCCCTGTCACATAGGCCATCATCTTACACGTGAGATAACTTAGTTTTTGAAGATAATTGATCGGTCACTCAATAGGCGGTGCTTTTACACAACTGAGACACCAAGGTGATAGAGCGACGCTGTAACAGACACTTTCGTGTCACAGCATACCCAGGCTTTGAGCGCAACATACCTCGTTAACACGCTAATCGAGGTTCGTAGTATAGCCAGAGAATGTATGGCCCACAGAGCCGCAGAAGGGTTCGTTGTCGTGACTTGTGACTTGCCTGGCACGCTACCAAGTCGTGAGTCGTGACTTTGGTTGAAATAAAGTGTCCCTGGAAGGCAGCATCAGAACAGTTTCCTGGTTGAAGGAACCGTCTTGAGTGCAAGAAGGACTTGACGCTCTGCCCCAGCTCTCTGAAGGAACATCAGTCCATTGATGAAACCTCAAGGTGCAGGTTCCCGCAAAAAAAACTTGAAGGCTTTAGGTGCCTGCAAACTGCCTCACCACCTTTTCCACAAGGATTGCTTTTATTCAGTCCTAGATATTCAAAATGGTTGTATTTATACCTTTATATTTACTGCCCAAATAATGTTTTTTTGCACTCAGAATTTTGCATGAAGTAAGATTAACCGAAGGTTAAGACATTATTTTGGAAACAGGTTGGACTTGCATGTCTTGGCATTCAAGTCCAACGTGTTTCCAAAATAATGACGTTCAGACATTGGTAGATCCTGGGGTCGCTGAAGCTCAGCTTGGAAGCAGCTGATGAAGCACAGCATCCAAGGCGTGTGAGATGGAAGGTCCTCCATGGACCTGATGGTGTGGCCGTGTCAGCTTAGGTGCATGGCTAATAGTGTCTCTATAATTTAATATAAGGAGATGCAATTATAGCAGCGGGGATTAAGTAATAAAATCTTAACATTACTACATGACATGAACATTATCAAAGGCATTGTGGTCCGTGTTTGGTTTGCTGTTGAATACGGATGTGTATTTTGTTTTGTTTAGTCATGTCTAATGGGATTGTGTTGCGAATGGGGAATGGAAAGCAGGTGGCTTGCACATCTGGCCAACATGTTCTTGATAACATACCTTTGATTCATAGAGCGTCTGCAGGATAATCGGTTGTTCTTTCATAACGTGTGATGCTGATGATTTAGAGAAAGCGTAGTTAAAAAATAACACATGAGGTAGTCCAGTCTTGCTCCGTCTTCTGTCAAACACCATTTTGCCATATAGTGGTGGGCATACTACTTGGTAATAAATAGGTAATTCCATTTCATACAGTAAATTATCATATTGAATATATATGATAAATCATACATACAAAAAACGCACATTTCTAAGGCCAGATGCTTAATATAATGTACATATATTCATATAGTAAATTGTATTAATAATACTAAATTGTATAACATTCTGTTCTTTACTTGCTCTATCAGTAGTAACCGGCGAGCTGCCCATCACTATAATAGACACTATTTTTTATAAATTGTTATTTACTAAATTATTTTAAATGTTTGCTTGTAAGTATAGGGCTATGGCTATGTGGCCTGTTAAGTCCCTTGAGACTTTAACTGTGATTAAGGGCTATAAAAATAAGTACAACTAGACACAGTTGAGGAAAACAATGTTGTTGCACACAATGAAAGAAAAATGTTAATGGTTAACCAGTGCAAAGGGTCGGCCACTAAATCATGGATTCCACAGTGTTGTGACACATTTGATTTATTGGAGAGAAAAAAAAGTTGGTGGTGTTGCTATAAACGGTAGCATTAAATCAAATAACTGTTGCAACAGAAACTAGTTTCTATACATCTCGGAAACTGTCATTGTGTGTTACTTCACAAAGGTTATTAGCTCTCCAGCAGTACGACCTCAATGGGGTGGAATGCTTTTAGTAAATGTTCCTGTGGGTGGTGCTGTTTAGTAACAATTATCAGGGCGAAGTTTTCAATGCGGTCCAACCGGAAATCAGTTCTGGCATAACCTGGGCCGTCAGAGGAGCGGACTAAACGTAAATACCTGTAACGAAAGCAAGACCACAACAGCACTAACATCTATTAACATAAATTATTATGCCATATGATTATTATTGAATGATGTTGGATTAAGATTTGTCATTGGGCATAGTCCATTGCAAGATAAGATATTCAGCACACAAATTAAAATACACACACACACACTGAATGAATGACCTGTATGTTTCCATCGTTGCCACATACCGTTCCCTCCGGAGAAGTTCCTTACTTAACAATTCTTTGCTGAGTCCTGGCATGACCTGGTCTAGCTGACTCAGCACCACGTCAAACAGCTCCACCTCCTTCATATCAATGACCAGGGGCTTACCAAATCTGTGAAACATCACTCACTCCAGTCAGCGCACGGTTTCCCAACCTTAGCCTCAGGGCTGAAATCATAGGCGTAGTTTTATGTTTGGATGCAGGGATTGCCCGCCCCAGTGCCTTTTATTTAAAAGGAGACCCATATAACCCATATAACCTTACTCATAGACGCAACAATGCCAAACCACTGGGTGTTTGACTTCCATCAGAACGCACACACAATTCCCCATACAAAAGACACAGAAGAGCACAAAAGAGTAAACGCTGCCTTTTTGTGTGTTGACCAAGCAGGGATAATATTACATGAGAAAACTTATAGGATATACAGGAGAATACATATTTGGCCGCGGTCGCCCTAAGGGAGGAAGGCCTGAGAGCATTGTATTCAAGTATATTTGGAAAGGTTACCCAGTGCCTGAATTTTGTTTTCCTTTATTTATAAATAAATACATTTCCACCACCAGTTGATGCCGAAAAAGCACAAATGATGCGTGTACCTCTAAATAGATATATGGTGAAAGGGCATAGTATAAGGAGCCATTCAAAATGAATAACAACCAGTGGTGTACTTAGGTCTAAAGGTCGTTTAGAGAGCAGATAGGAATCTGAACAGAGTTCGAGTCACAATCATTTTCTGACCTAAAACTGGGATCACAGGCCAAAAAGCTTGCGTCAATGCTTCAACGAGCAATTGATAAACAGCATAGCAACGGAAATAACAGGAAATGCATGACATACAACAGTCGCCATGGAGGTACCTGATAGCCCCCAGTAGAGCGACCCTCAGCCTGTCAGCCTGCAGGTCCTCAGGGTTCACAGCGTTCAGGTAGTTGGTGTCTCTGTAGCGGAGGAACGCCGCAGCCTGACCGCTGGGGTCTACCACCAGGGGCCACCTGGTCTCATGCAGAACACACACACACGCACACAAACACACACACACATGCACTTACACAAACGCACACGTGCACACATGCATGCACACATGCACAGGCATGTACACACACACACACACACACACACATGCACACTTACACAAACGCACACATGCACACACACATGCACACAGGCATGCATACACACACACACACACACACGTAGACACTCACGTGCACCCACACACACACACACACACATACATGACGCTCACACGCAAGGCACGCATGCTCAAACACACTCTTAAACATGAGTCTTAAACATCATTTGTTTGCTCATTCAATCAGGCCTAGCGGGCCGGTTTAGTTAAAAACACAGCAGCTAGGCAGCGCTCACACGTCTCCCTGACCTGCCGTCATGTCTGATCTTGCCTCCTACATCTTTGAAGAGAACATCGTCGAGATCTCGCACGCGGCAGCGGATTCCTCCGTTCTCCATGAGGGAATCTAAAGTCATGTAAAACATGTCTAATGACAAAAGGAGGTGAAGAACAACCGGCCACATGCTGTGATTGTATTGTGAAGTACACAGTGGCCTGCACCTCTGCCAGACCGCTCTCTGACTGCCAACTTGGCGAGGGACAGCTGCTCAGAGGCTCGCTGAGCTGCCTCCTGGGCGTTTGACAGCACGCCTTCGGCACCTCGAACCATCTTATGAAAGTGTAGAGCACAAAAGAGAGACACACACCCACGCCTTGTCATTATGAAGTTAAATGTCATTCGAAGCTACGGTTTGCCACAATCACGACTCCTATGTCTACTACCAGCGCCAGAGCCCCAGAGGCCCACTAACCTGTAGTGTGACTTTAAGGGTTGCCGGATCCATTCCTATCCCGGAGCACGCGTCATGCTCAGTGATCCGCTTGTTCAATTCGGTGCGGGCACTTTGCATCTGCCACACCAAAGATGGACGTGGGACAAGAGGTCAGACTGCTGACAGGCCGTAACTTGAATTCCGTTTTGGATTCCAGATGTGCATAATACCTCTCTCTGGCACCGCTCGTGTTCCTTCTGGACGAGCTCCAGACCCTGCTCGAGGCTGGGGGGAAAACAAAGGCCATAGTTGGAGTTTTTCAAGGCTGCAGTGTTGTGGATGGTTGCGCGCCGTTGAAACAGAGGAAACGCTGGCTATTCTTAGCCACCGTGCCTGACTCAACACCTTGGCATTCTGGTGCTGCTTCTACAGCACTGTACTGTTGTACAGGCATTACAAGCTGGGAAGTGTGAAGGCTATAGAATACAATAGGCCTGGAAGGAGGTCTTGCAAGGTAGAAAAAACAACCACTGAAAAGGACAATAGAGGGATTCAGGGGAAGACACACAACACAGACGGGGCCATGAGCGACTGCCATGCCCTTTCAGTGCTGTGCTTTACGACTGTCACACAGCAATAACTGCGACACAGTGGACGTTGACGCCATGTGACTGTGTACATTGATACTTTTAATGGGAGGAAACTATGAACAGGGCTTGAGGAATGCTGCAACGGGGTTAGGCGAGGGAGTTGTACAGCACTGTTTGTGTCTGGCTCGCACCCATCAGTCAAAGCCTCCTCGTGCTTCTGCTCTTCTTCTGCTCTCCGCTGCTTCTCCGCCTCCATCGTCGTCAGCATAGAGTCAGTGAGACTCAGGTCCCATCCTCTCAGTACACCTGCCACCGTCTCGCCTGGTGCCACCTGACACACACACACACACACACACACACACACACGCACGCACACACAAAAAGGCCAAAATGCCATACAGCGTCATTGTTTACACTATTACAGTAATAGCGTCATAGTTTCCTTACAGCCCGAAAGGCAGACCTAGGACCTGTTCCAATACCAATACTTTTGTTGAGTGCTTCGTGTCCATGCACTGACCATAAAAGTATATGTGTGTTCAAATCTGGTATTGATCAAGTACACCATATACAAACAAAATGTTTAACTAGACAATTCAAGTCAAGTATAATTTATTTATCTAGCCCTTGGCCTCTCAGGCCATATATTTATGACATTAGAAGGTCATGTAACTTTGTCCCTGTGCACTTTATTTGTTCTGTAGCAATAAAAACATAACATTTAGCAATAGATAATGAATCGCTTATTAATGTTTCCTTATTGTAAAGTGTTTCCAATAATAATACTAACCCTCGTCCTAATCATAGTGATATTGATTAACATTAATAATAATGCGCTTGCATTCATCCATATACTAATGTTGTAGCACCCAAGCTAGCTAAGGCACCACATTGATGATATCTATTGTCGAAGAACCGATCTAGGGGTGAGTGAGGGGTTCCCAGGCAGTCGCTTTCCCTCAAAACACACACCTTAGCGTGTCCGTGCTCGCGCACTACAAAGCAAACCAACAGGTCCCCTCTAAATTCCTCCCCTTTCCAAGCACACTGAACCCATTGTATGTAAAGGAGCAGGATTCCACCGGCCAGACAACAACACCTGCGGACAAAAAAGAAAGATAAACAAATCATATGCAAACAGCAACCTGCTCTGGCGTACAACCATCCTCAGCCTGGAGCCTGGGATCCCCACCCAGCTGCAGCAGAGACTGCACCGCCTCCAGATGCCCCCCAAAGGCTGCTCTGAAGAGCGGGGTTCGCCCAAACGCACCCTAGAGCACAAAGAGAACGAGGGAAAAAAATGACACTCTCATTACACCCTTGTGTGCAACGCGGTAACTTCCCGTGTATTTATAGAGCCTGAACTGCATTCTTCGAGCCAAGGTGTCTCTCACCCTGGCGTTAATGTCCGCGCCTTTCGCCGCCAACAGGGTGATAATATGCGTCTGACCGCCGCCTGCCGCCTCGGACACGGCATTGTTGCCATGGGCGTCTGTTGTGTTTACCGTGCGCAGCTGGCTCAGCCGCCGCTGGCGTTTTCCCGCCTCGTCGAACCCCACGCCATTCTCCGTGTCCCTTTCAGAGACCTGCGTTGGGATCATGCAGATAGGGTGGCTGACCGGCGTTTGAACACAGAAGGAGACGTTCGCCATGGGGAGTATGTGTAACATGGAATTAGGGTTTTTTCTTCTGATCATTTATGTTTTTATAGCGTACAATTAAAACATGGCATTGACGTGTAGTTGCCTTGCATAGTTCACACCTGCCGTCAGTGTGTGAATGCACGCAGCAATCACTGAATATGAGGAATACATTTGCTCTAAGCGCTTCGATTGGACCACAGGAGTTTGAACCCGCTTTATAAATCCAGTCCACTTAGCCGCCATCATGCTGCAGTGTCCTATTGTCTGAAAACCTAAAAGGATGTTTGCTCCATTGTGTGTGTGTGTGTATATCAAGGGTGTATCAAGGCACGGTCACCAACACAAACACATGCGTTGTTGTTCCACCAGTGCCTGTGCTCATCTACCAGGCTATGAGCTCATGGCTCCTCCTGGCAGGGCCCCGCCGTGATCTCACCTCCCTGAGAACGGCCAGGATTTCCTTTAGCACTCCGTCAAACGAGGCTTCCAGCAGCCGATTGTGGCGCTGCTGCTCTTCCTTCTTCCTCTTCCTCTCCTCCTCTTCCTCCTTCCGCTGTCGCTCCGCAGCCTCCCGCTCTCGCCGCACCAAGGCGACAAAGGCCTGGCGGGCGTGGTACACAGACACAGACACACACACACACACACACACACACACACACACACACACACACACACAATAGATATAAGATGAGATGAGGCCAATATTGAGGCAGATGTAAAACCCTTTGATTCATTGAGTTTCATATTACGATAAATATGTTGGATAGTTGTGTGAAAAGAGAAAGAAACAGTTGGCATAGTGGCCACTGTTTGGATTGCTTGAGATCCATTGTTACACCTATCTACTCTTGACTGGTCACACCCAACGATTCAGCAGTCTTCTATGGTCCGACAGTAATGGGCCTTCTCTCGCTACTGTGTGTCTGTATTTTTTCTACTACTCATCTGGTTCCCCTTTGAGTCACCTCAGCTTTTTTTTTTTTAAGCACTGCTTCCTGTCTTTCATGTGACCACAGAGCCCAGTGTTTCACAACAACACCTCCCGACTCATATGTAGATTCTTCTTGACACTCCTCTGAGGCTGTTTACCTGTGTTTTTTTAATTCCTATGTTCTCACGTGTCTAGTGTCCTACTTGTTTGAGTCACGTACACATAGGTAGGCATAAAGCGTATCAATCGATCAAAGTGAGGTGATGGAAAGCCTCTTACAACTAAACGGTGTATATTAATCTGATTTCATCAGGAATTCCCTTCCTTTTGCTTTCACACCGACCTCTTTCTCCAAGCGATCCATGAGCTCTTCATACGCCTCCTTCTCCCTCCGTTTCTGGGCTAGCGCCCGCCTGGCCAGTAGTTGGCGCAGGGCACACTGGAGGCCCAATGCAGCCAAGTCCTCTCTGGTACTAGGCACTGCCTCTGGGAACCCATAAAGAAGTTGTAACTCAGTGAAATCATGCTAGTTTGTTATATGGAATGTGGCCTTGAAACAGTGACAGTGGTTCTGCTGTATTGTACACACCTGTTGCGGTTGGCTTGTTTGCACTGAGCGATAAGCGTTCCTTTAACTCAACAACCCAACAGCTCCATTTTGTCCCGGTTTGGCGCTGATACACACGGTTTCATATCAGCTGCATTGTGTGTGTGCATATTTAAACAAGATCATTCAGAGTTGATATCAAGGCTTAAACCGTTCCTTTCAAATCAAAGAGTTGTTGAGACAAGCATGTGTTTCGTAAGCACTGCCGACTCTGACTGCAGATGGGCAGAGCAGTATATGCCAAGTGTGCAAGGTAGTGACTTGCTTCGGAGACAGGGGTAAAGACGGACAATCTTTCCTTAACAACTGCCTACAAGGCAGTTGTTATTCCATTATTTAAAAAAATTGCTGAGCTAAAAGTGTACATTGAAATTCATGCTTTCATTGAAGTTGCTCTGTCTGCTTGGGGTCATGCCAGGGACAAAACAATGAGGGATTGTCCTCAAGTCCTGGCTTGACAGCGGGAGTTGCATCATTGTCTTTGGTGGAGTTATATTCTCTAGTTATGCTGTAGCCTTCTCTTTATTTTCTCTGCCTTTTTTTCTGCTACATTCCATTCTTTATGTGACTCTTGGCTCTTAGATCAGCATAAATGATCATATGTGGGTGTGTTCATCATGTGGCAAGCCTCTAAGTTACATTTTCGAGTGAGTTAACGAGTGAGAAAGTAACCTTTGTAGGACACATTTTGTAACACATCGAAGTGTGCTGATTAAAGTAAACATACTTGCAGTCGTTGGCACAAGCCTCCTGTCAGGAGGCATTTTGCTCGCAGGCGAATTCACTCCACGATGAACACCTCGGGGCGCCTCTGACTTCTTGCTTTGTCCATGTTTAATGGCGGTTCCTTTAGTCAAAACCACATTGTTGTTATGATGTAAATCACCTTTATCATCCTCATCGCAGGGGATTCTCGTTAAAGGCCAAGGTATATGTTGCGATGCATAGACCTGTAATACTGCAGGCCTTAACCAGTAGCCCAACTTACCTGCCTTCTTTGCTCCTTTCTGCGCCTTTGGCCCAGTTGTTGTGTTGCGGGTGCTCATTATTATTCAAACCATGAAGCATATTAATTTAGACTTGAATGAACGGGAATTAGAATGTCGGGTCCTCTTGTCCCGCGTGTCAGGGACGTTGTTTATGTTTCCATGGCAACCGCGGTCACGCGGAGCACACGCGCAATGTAACAAATAGGCTATAATGATAATATAAACACGTAAAACATAAATAATATGCAGTCACTTTTAAAGTTCAGTCCAGTCTTTCTCATTTTTGTTTAGAATAAATCGTATTTATTTATTTCATTGATCTATTTGGGCCCATATCCTATATTATATGTTTTTAAAAAGAGCCCAATTACTAACTATAGGCTACAAAAAGAGTTGATGTGACGCACCGAATGTGTCATTGATTTGAGGGGACAAGGGGCGTCACCAGAACGCAGATGGGCAGAGTTCAACTGCGAGGAAGATATGGACAGTATGCGAAAATATCTGTGCGAGTCTTGTTCGAGGCGGGGCGAGAGTTTTTCAGGACCAGGGTCGCTCTCTGACTCTGTGTCGTACGTATTGCAAACATTCTAGCCAACATGCCTGGAGCATGACAATAAACTGGTTTTGTGGGATGATCAGAAAGCAATGCAGCAGAAACTTCTTTGACGAGCGCCGCTTGGACTAGAAACGGGACACGTTTCGAAGAGACTGCGAAACCAAAAGGGGGACTAAAAGCAGGGAGCAATAATGCCCGATTTAAGATGGACTGAGGGAAAGCTCGAAGATTACGTGTAATACAAGGTAATGCAAAAATGAGAAACATTTACAACCTCGAATAGCACTTGTAGTCTAGAGCGATTGTTGTATTAACTTTTTCATTAGAATCCAGGCGGCACATACTGTATATGCCTGCCTTGGATCTGACGATCACCGTGCGGAAAAAAACTTTTGTAACTCAGACATAGCCTTCATTTGATAGATAACAATGACTTCCGATATAACCAGATGTGTTTCTTCTGATGGACACGATCTTATCTTGCCAAGACCTCACATATGTCTTACACTGTTGAAATGCATAGCCATTGTTGTTCTTTCCAACTATGGCGAAATGCACGCAAGTGGAATGAACTTGCAAATGGAGACTTGGATTTTTTGACCAGAGGGCAGAGCCCCACCCATATCCATGTATCTTGTGTTGGATATTATCTTTCTTTCATGTACATGTTGCTTTTGTGTGGAAAATGTTACAATTTACTTTTGTTGGTTACACGGTTACAAGCTTTGCTTCCCAAGGCTCAAACCAAATGAATGGCCTACAGAGTCAAAATGATAGTATAGTTTCTAGGGGGATAGGTTTTGGTATTACAACTTATTACATCAGGGTACAATCAATGTGTTATTTGGAGAAACTGTAATCAATCAATGTCATGTCTGACCATGTTTTTTTTTGTGGTGCATACTTGACTTGACTATTTTGGGTTTCAGAACAAATAATAATGGCGCATCGATCCCAGTGTTCCTCTGCTGGGGATAATCCCCTGGACCCCAACTACCTGCCACCTCACTACCGAGAGGAATACCGGCTGGCCATCGACTCTCTTGTGGAGGAGGACCTCCAGGGCTACTACCACTTCCTCCAGAGAGCAGACGTGGTGGACTTCCTGTGCTCGCAGGAAATCGCGTATATCCAGAACGCCGTGCAGGTACCCCGGGAAGGGAACTATGGAGACCAGCAGCGGTGCCTGCCGGGTTCTGAAGGGGACAGTTCTTCAGACACCTACTGGCCGGTCCACTCTGACCTGGATGCACCGGACCTGGACCTAGGCTGGCCACAGCTGAACCGCTTTGTGGGCCCCACCGAGGTCACCACTCTGGTGAACCCAGCTGAGCCTGACATGCCCAGCATCAAGGAGCAGGCCCGAAGAATGATCAGGACCTCTCAGCAGGTAGGGCCCTGGTTTTCTTTATGTGGGCAGCTCAGAACAGTTGCAGACATAAGTGGCTCATAATAAGGTTGTCAGCTAGGCCAATGCTTTTATTGACCCCAAAGCCCCACTGATCATTTTGTGATTGTTATATGCCTTGTATGGATAACAAAGTGTATATGTTGTTTATTATTTATGATTAGGGAAAAATCATGCCTCCTTCTATGTCTTAGTTCAACCTAGTACATTTTATATTTTCTTTCGATCTTAATACACGTGTTTCACTTCAAACAATTACTGAATATTCTGTTTAATAGCCTCATTGAACAATGATCTAGAACTGCACTGCCGTTATCATTGAACTGAACTTTTCACTGAAGCTATCATTTATGTTTCATAATTAGTTGAAAAAAGAATCCGGCCTGTCCATACATGGCACTATCAGAATCAACATCATTAATTTGTATTAGTGTTACTGCTGCGGTTTAAAAAGTACAAGGAACAGGTTGAATCATCAGGCCTTGTTTTCTTCTGTGCAGGTGGTTGCCATAGTGATGGACATGTTTACAGACGTTGACATATTTGCGGAAATCCTTGATGCTGCCATGCGGAATGTAGCCGTCTATATCCTCCTCGATGAAGTGAACGCTCATCATTTCGTCAACATGCTGTCAAACTGTCGTGTCAACCTGGACAACATCCAAGTAAGCTTAAGAGACAATGACCCTTTTCCTTTTTGGTAACTTTATTAGCAGTGGATGTGTTCAAAGTCTACTGAAAAAGAGCTTGCATTTCGGCCATTTTGCCTCATTTTTACCTAATGGCTTGAACTGCTTGTGCAATGCTGCCACCTATCTGGATTTTTGATAATTTCAGAAATGTTTGTGAGCATGCTTTTCCTTTAATGTTCACAGTCGTTGCGTGTCAGGACAGTGTCTGGCATCTCCTACCAATGCCGCTCAGGGAAGATGCTCAAGGGTCAGATGATGAGTCGCTTCTTGCTCACGGACAGCAGGGCGGTGCTTAGTGGAAACTACAGGTAACAGCTTACAGTTACACTACGCTTACACTTACACACAACAGTTGATACATGGGACTGAGGCTAACTATGACTGAGGCTAACTATGATCTGGCCACATGCTGTACTTATTAAGTACTGATTTCTGTGTTATTTACTAATGACTGTATTGACTGCTTACTATTTACCATCAATTCATTGTATTTGGATTGGACTGTGTAGGATGTTGTGGTTTTCAGTGTCTGTCTGATTTAATTGACCCATACATGTATCTGTCTCCCTACAGCTTCATGTGGTCTTTTGAGAAACTACACCGCTGTTTTGCACACCTCTTCCTTGGACAACTAGTATCTAACTTTGATGAAGAGTTCCGGATTTTATATGCCCAGTCTCAACCAATGACAATGGACAATTTACCTGCCCCAATTGAGAGCTTTGTACCTGAGAGGCAATATTTAACTGACAGGTCGGTCAGAGAGTCCAGGAAATATGCTACAGTAGACAACCCTGGTCCAGATGAAAGGTTTAGACACAATTTTGATGAAAGGGGGGATAAAGACTGGAAAAATATGCCTCATAACCGGCATGAAAATATGTACATGAACCCCAGCCAGCAATTGAGAATTGGCCAGACTTGCGATCAGAGCTCTTCTCGGATGCCTTCAAATTTGATGGAAAGTCACAACTACAAACGACACAGTTATGCTGAAGGCAAACAAACATCTTATCAACCAATGCAGCAACCAGGAATGCCACAATTTGAAGGTCCGGGAAGGCGGATAGATGCAGGCTACAGTGCCTATGATAGATTCAAGAACCACCCCTATCCTCAAGTGGATCAGCATCCTGAGCCTGGCTTACCGCATGAGATGGAACAGCCTGAAAGCTACGACCTGGTACTTAACTACTTGTCATCAACAAGCAATGCAGAGATGGACCAGATGTCTGACAATTTCAACCCTGCAGCTGAATTGTCGACAGGTTCATCTCGTCCTAAAAGGCTAAGTCTTGGCAAACCACAGACCTATGAGTCCGCTCCATCGCCTCCCAATCAACCTGAGCAGGCGTCTAATGTGGACCGCAAGGATCCAACAGTGAGGCAGGGGCTAAGAAATTGGAGAATCAACTCTTACCTCAGCGCATGTGACAATGCAGGAGAGGAGGAAATGCCACTGCCAACTCATCAGGCTTCAGACCCCTTTGATGAGACACCTAACCCCTCATACAATACAGTATCGGGCCCTGATGTATCCACTGCTAAGTTTCCAAATACTCGTGAGTTCAAGGTCCCGGCAGCACCCAGACCTTATCCTAGCTACAGGAAATCCAATGTCCTCGAGCCCTCCGAGAATTACCCAGAGGATTTGCTGACGCTACCAGCACAAGCCAAATTAACTCCATCCACTTCGGAATCTTCATTAACCGAAGCAGATAAGACAGATGAAATGGAGCAACAGGAACCAAAAGACGTTCAGCCAGAGGAGTCATTCCGTAGGAGATATAACCCAGCGGTGCAAAGAAGCTCCAGGCTAAGATCTTCTCTGATATTCAGCTCTCAACTTGACCAACCGGTTTCTCAAGATATTAGAACTAACACAGGGAAACAGGATGAGGACACAGATAAGGCTGAAGGTCCTGAGTCGAAATTGCCCTTTGCCTTACAGGTTTTGGGTCAGAGAAAGACGTTTGCAAAAGAGCCTTTTGAATGGAGCCGTTTTGTAAGATCAGCCACTGTTGATAGCTCTCTGACAGAACCTTCCAAATCAGATGATGTCAGAGATAAAGAGGGCATAGAGAACACTTCAGGAAATAAACCTTTAGAAGATAATCATAAAAACATTGATATAGTAACAGCATCAAAGCCTATAGATGCATTGATGCGACCAAGCTCTTCCCATTGTGAGCTGTCAAAAATAGACATGCCTACACATCTTTCTGACTCTTTAATGGGAATCCCCTTTGTAGATATGAGTGATGCCGACAACAGGCTCATGTTTTTCAAACAATTAGCTGCAAAGAGAAAAGCTGAGAAAGTCTCAGAATCAGCGAAAGCGAAAACAGACGAAGTTGTACTGAGGACTCAAATGGATCCGAAGACCGCCGCTGTGAAAATTGAGCAGCCTTCACAGAAAAAGCAACCAAGTGATCCTGTTGTCGAGGCTAGCTATGAAAAGGAGCAAAGCAATGTAACAACAGATTCTGAAAAGTTGGCGCTGAAGAAAAGCCAAACACAAGACCCTAGTTTGTCAGATGAACCTGAATCTTCCCTGAAGGAGTCTTCCACCCCTGACCCAAGTTCTGTAGAACAACCGGCATCTTCCAAATCTGCATCAATTCCCAACTCATCTGAATCCAGCGCTGCTCTTAACCCTGTTGGAGTAGACTCAAGTTTGTCTCTTTCAGTTCCATTACAGTCAGGCTCTACAGAGCAAATCCAATCTGATGTTGACGCTTCACAACGCATCACACTTTATCCTACTCGACCCCTCATTGTAAGAGAACCTTTCAAGTGGAACCGTAACGTAAGGTCAGCCATTTTTGATACCAGTATTAAAAAGACTCTCAAGGCAGACACTGGGGATAAAAATGAGATAACTGAGAATTCCTCTGGAGTTGAAAATCCAGAAAACAGTGATGGTAAGGCCCCATCAAAGGCGGCAGATGTAGAACTGGCTATTCCACCATGTGTGCTGCGACCTAGCTCCTCTCAGTGTGAGCTATCCAAAATAGACCAGCTGGTTTTTCAACCGCAATCTTTGCTGGGCAACCCAACAGTAGACATGACGGATGCTGATAACAGGCTGATGTTTTTTAAAGAGTTGGCAGCAAAACGAAAAGCTGAGAAGGCGGAAGGAACAAAGGACCCAGCCACAGTTTCCCTGACGACTCACTCAAATTCAGAAATCAACATATTGCATAATGAGGAACCTGCCGTTCAGAAACCAAATGCAGAGGGCACTGGTCATTCCAAGGAAGGCGAAACTACATTACATAAAACAGCCTTGGAGAAATATTTCACAAAGGATATAGCACAATTAACTCCAACGGTATCCACAACAGTTGATGATGATAATGTACAAAGAAAGACAGAAGAACAGAAAAAAGTATCCAAGAGTGAGCAAAGCAGGGTTACGACAGATTCTGAAAAGATTGAGCTGACGAAAATTCAGGGAGAAGCATCTACTAGCACACCAGATCAATCTCCGTCAACCATCTCCAGCCCACCAATGGAAGTCCTCAACCTGCAAGATCCCTCTGTGAAATCACCTCCTTCTACCGTTCTGAACTTCCTACCGTCCTTGGAACATTCACCAACAAATTCAAATAAACAGAGTGCTAATCAGCTTGAAAGCCTCAAACATGACCCTTCCTTGAAAGAGTCTTCCTCCACCAACTCAAGCTCAGAACAACAACCAGCATCTCCCACATCTGTTCCATTAGCATTCAACTCCCCCTCAACCCATACCCCTACTGAAACCAGCACTGGGGCTAATTCTAGTGCCTCGCAGAACACCACTACTGATCCAACCCCCTCTTTGAGTCAACCATTATCTACCATGGCTCCTTCCACTACATTAGAATCCAACTCAACAGAAAACAAATCCATAGACAGAAGAGAGCCAGCGGAGTCTCCCAGTCCCCCTTCACTGGACTCATCTACAACCACCAGCGAAACTCCAGAGGGAACTACACAGTCCTCACCTGCAAAATCAGTATTATCTTCAGACATGGAAACCATGAAACCTGAATCCACTAGTTTCCCAACTGAGATCCCTGAAACACCTTTAGAAGATGCAGAATCCGACACTTCTTCTGAAGCTTGTGAAAGTGATTCAAAGTCAAACTCAATCCAGACCCCCTCAGAGACATCAGAGGAACCAAGTACTCTTCCATCCAGTTCAGAAATGGAACCAGAATCCAACTCTATTGCCCTGGAGTCATCTTCTCCCACTGCAGTGCCTCCATCCCAGGAGGATGTTGAAGATGTAACCAATGCATCTCTTAGCATCAGGCTTCCACAACCATGCTCAGCTGACCCAACAGAAAGCTCAGAAACATCGATATGTAATATTGAAAATGAACCTGTTGATTCAGAAAAGCCGAATGCAGCTGATACTCCATCTGAGGAAATACAGATAGAAGAAACAGTTTTACCATCTTCTACCCTTGCGCCTAACTCAGATGGCTCAGTGCCCCCTATACCCACTTTATCAGAAGAGTCTGCAAATCTTTTGGTATTAGAAACTTTGTCCGACAACCAAACTGAACCTACATTAGAAGACAATCTCAACCAAACTCCAGACCAAACCAAACACACAGGGGTTGATGAAACTACCACAGAATTAAAACCGATTACTTCTGAGAGCTGTCCATCAGAACCAATAGTAGCCATTGAAAAGAGCACGGTTAGCGATCCATGTGAAGTTGAAAAAGAATCCACTACCACATTAGACGAGGCGGTTCCTGTGTCACCCCTGTCAAAGCAGCCCAAAGCCCCCCAGTCTCGCTACCATTCCTCAACTGCCAACGTGATCTCGAGCAGCAACCTCAGAGATGACACAAAGCTGCTTTTAGGACAGATATCTGCTAACAGCCAGAACAGGAACGAACCCACCAAGGAGCAGCCTGTCACAGATGACGATAAAGAATCTGAGGCTGACAAGAAGGCTAAAGGCCAAAAAGATGGAAACTTCAAGTATAAAGTCAGAGGAGCAACAAAGACAGCAGAGGAGCGTGAAGTGCTGCTTCAAAGGATCCAAAGTATGCGAAAGGAGAGGAAAGTGTACAGCCGGTTTGAGGTATGCAATATTGGTGTGTAGCTGCTTGTAAGGAGCCTAATATCATTGTTTGAACGTTGTTTGTTAATATAACTCCAATTGATCTAATGCCTTTCTCTATTTTTTTAATAGACTCCACCATAGAAGGGGATCAAGCAAGAAGGTTAAAGAAGGGATGCATATCTGTGACAATAATCCAACAAAAACATTTGGACTGCATCATACCTGAAATAAGGGGTGCTTTAAAACTTTGGTTCAAATTGAGAGAATCTAATTTTTGGATTTTTTTCATGGATATTTATCATGTGTGCTAACTCGGATGGAAGCATGCAGTACTGAACAGATCAGATGGATGAATACGGGCCTTTACTGTGGATCTGGCAATTATGGGTGTACCGGGCGACTGCTGTAGACATGAAAGGGAAAGACTAAGTGATGTATGATGAAACAAATTCTCACGACTGCATGGGTAAAGTGCACTGTATGTTGTTGGCACTACTGAATGTGGTGGAAGTGGTATCGTTTTGACACCCGTTGCACATGTTTGATTGTTTTTATAAACAATATGATTTTGGTTTTACACTATTAGTGCTGGTTTGATATATGATTTGACAATATGGGCCTTTCCTTCTACAAGTTAAGTTCTTGAATTATCGCCATTGTAAAAAATGTTGTAATGATGGATCAAAAATGATTTGTTTAAGCTGACATTCAAACAAAAAACATATTAGGCTGTTCATACAATATGCTGTTTTTGTGTTTTTTCATAAACAATGTATGAAGTTCAGTTCCAAACATCGTCATACTTTGCCAAAGCTGTCCTTCAGGCTGTACTTAATGTTCTCTACCTTAAAACCAGAACCTGTATTGTTGACTTTCCATTTCTGAATTTGTAAATGCTGCGTACATTTTGCATGACAGTTATGGATTTTTTGTTGTTCTTTATGGCTTTCTTTTGTTACATTTATGTTAGATTTTACATTTTATTAATTATAACTTTCTTTGTCAACTAAATATGCAATTTATTTGTAAATAAAACTTCTGTATAATATTAGCCTGCCCAATTTTCTCATTTCCTGCACTCTTTTTCACCATAAAACAGTTTTTTGCTAACAGAAAGACAAGTGTGCAAGGTAGATCTACTGTACTTATTGCAATGTCGCATGGTGAAACATAAGTAGTTAAGCCATAGACTCTTATGCCATTCTTCTCTACTTTAAAGAATAATATACTGAATATGCTATTCACCAAAGAAGAAGTCTTGAGAAACTTTGGGGAAGGTTTGAGGAAGATCAACCTAGCAATCATAACATACCAGCTTTTACATTCATTGCATTGTTATCCTACTGCAGATTATAATCTTTTAAGGCTAGGCTTTATCTGCATTTTTGGACAGTTGGTCCAAGGAATGAAATATTAAGTGTTTTAAAAATGCTAAACAAAACTCTAGTCCAGACTCCGCATCTTTACTCCAGACTTCTTTACTCTAGACTTCACTACTTCAGACTACTTTTTCCCAAAGTAGGGAAATATGCAAAATGTGCAATATTTAAATCCAATATAAACCTTATTTCTATATGCTTTTTTGTCTTAGTCTTAGTTGAAACGTTCAGTGTTACAAATGCTTATTCAAACATTCTGTCCATATTTGTGGCTCTGTATAAGTCTCAACAGCCAGCAGTATAATTGCCTTTCAGAAAAAGGGAAATCTAACCATTGAATTTGCAGAACATGCCTAGACTTAAGCTGGATGGTTGTGAAACAACGAGAAATCCTATGCGTCATAAGAAACAGTGGACCGCTTGTCTCAGAAGGATTTTCCCCCTCTCACTACTATTGAATACCTTAATAAGCCCATGGGACATTTCACTAATCTTCAAATAACAAGCTTTTCTTTCAAAAGACCTCCCCTCCTATAGCCTTTCTCTGCTGGCATGACACTTGTTATACTCTCAAAAAAGTATCGGGTTACTTCTAGCCTTGTAAGTGGTTTAAAATAGCAATAAATGTTTTTACCATGAGACATGCCCTTATCAGTCTAACTATATGGCGTTTTGGTAGAATCGGCTACAAACAGCCAACTAAAGTATGCGTCGATATGCGTTTTTTTGCTCCCAAACGAACAGTCCAACTCGTTACTAAACATGTCCCAGATCCATTTTACACCGGATTTACCCTTTAGGAGCTGCTACTTCGTCTTCTGTGAGAAAATAACTAATAATTATGAATTTTTATCTCATAATTTATTTATTTATTTATTTTTACTGGCGGGAATGGGCTTCAATATGTTTGTTTTACAACTTACAAGTCAGCTGCATTAACCTGCCGGGTTAATGCCCTCCTCCCAGCCAATCAGAAACAAGCATTCTTAAACGAAGTAGAACAAACCAGGATTGTTTATATATTTGTATTTGGTTTTGTTGAATTGTTGACAGGTTTGGTCGCTTAGCTTCGGGACTTTTCAGCTGAGTATTTTCTGCAGTGTTATTAGGCCTACTTTATTTATAAAAACGTCAAAATGAAGCCGACGGTAAGCACGGTATACCACGTCGTTGCTTTCAGCTGGTATGCCTTCGTCGTAGGGTCCCTGGCTGGCAAAGATGGAGAGGACCTACCTCCTGGGATATTTGTCTATGGAGGACCATGGAAGTACCTCACATTTTTGAATTTGGCAAGTACAGTTGTGTTGTCTGTCGTTCTGTGTGTTCATTTGTATTGGGAATCTTGGAATTATATGGATGGATGGATTGTTCACTTTTTCCCCCTTTTCTGATGTATCTTAGATATTGCAATTTGTATTCTTTGGGCTGGCTGCTATGGCTGATCTTCAGGTTGGAAAAAAATCGTCAGAAATCCTCAACAGATGTAGAGATCTGCTTTTCTCTGTGTTTGCATACCCCGTTGGCACGGTGAGAATCAAAGGCAACCCACTTTTACAATGCAAAACAACGGTTGGACATAATGATGATGATGATTATGATGATGATGATGATGTTGATGCTGATGCTGAGGTTGAGGCTGATTATGATGATGAAGATGAAGATGTTGTCGTTGTGCGACGTGTTTTGATTTGGGTATTTTTCTCTGCTTTTCTTTAGTTTGTTGTTCTGCTGTTCTGGACGATCTTTGCCTATGACAGGGAGCTTGTGTACCCAGCCAGCATCGACACCTTCTTCCCTCCCTGGATGAATCACTCCTTGGTCCGTGACAGTGACGAGTCTTACCTACAGCAAAAACTATTCTGCTCTTCTGTTTCCACATTATAATAATAACCTAAAGCGTGTTTGTGCATTCACAGCACACTTTTGTTTTTCCTATCTTACTGGGAGAGTTCCTGGTCCAACCCCATGTCTACCCCAAAACCAAGCATGGCCTGGCAGGATTAGGAGTCGTGGGTTTATCGTACTTCAGTTGGTATGTTGGAGGACACACACACACACATGACCAAAAACCTATTGGGTTTAAATTTGACCTCATACAGTGTTGATGATGAGGATGATTATGATGATGTTACACGCTTTCCCAAGTCATTCAAGACTGTGTTTTTAGATTGTAAGCTCATTGGTCTAGGCAAGCCCCAAAGAGCAGTTACTAGCAGTAAATACTGCAAATAGCTCAGGGGTTCAAACGTACTGTAACACCAACTGTTCTTTGGTGTACATAGTGGCTTAGCCCTTCTGTACACACAATTAACATGTTTACTACATACCATCTTGTTATTGCCGTGGCTTCCATATCAAAGAAACTATAGTCTTTGCCATGGCTGTAATGTTAATATAAACAGAGCATGTAAAATCAACAGTTTACCACAACACGATCACAGACTCTGACTCTGAGGTTCAAATACAATTTCTCATCATTTTAAACAAGTTTATGTTTCTGTTGCATTTTTTGATAAGATACAAATATTATTAACACATTTTTTGTGGCTGTGAACTTGTTCTGCAGGGTGATGTGGGTGTACTTATCAGTCGGCATCTGGGTGTATCCCCTGCTGGGACTATTCAGTCAAGGCGGACTGCTGTGCCTCTTCATTTTTAGCATGTCTGTGGTTACCCTGCTCTACCTGTTGGGGGAAAAGCTCAACTGCTGTGTCTGGGGTAAGTCACTTACTATCTTTGGATCGCAGAACACAGAATTGACCCCTAGTCAAAAATATAGGGGGCAGACCATTTAATTGTATAAAACATTTGTGTAACATTTCTCACATGTTATTTACTCTCTTTATTTCTAGGGAAACTAAAGGAGAACTCAATGACTAAACAAAAGTGATTGTGAGCTTCTATTTACAATCTGATGTATTTGTTGCACAATCTTGCATGTTTTTCCAAGACATCTGGTTTGACGATAGCTACTTGCTGCATTACCTCAAGGTTTCAAGGAATACCTTGGACATGCATGGATACCTCTGAAGTTATATATTTTAAAATGTTATAAAACAGATTGTAGATCTACAAAGCATTTCATTATAAATAACATGAGCAGTTGAATAAACCATGTCCAATTGAGCGCTGAATTACTAATCTCTTACTGTGCATATTCATATGTTGATATACATTTTTTCTCAATGCAGATATTCAACCAGCATTTACACAAATGTTGTGTTTTACGTATTTACACATTAGTGATCAATTACGCGTCACCCAATAACACTAACAGCAGAGACTAAAGAAGATCTATGGACTCAAGTTGGACCACTTTGAGTCTATATCTGGCATCAAGTCCCTGGTCTTCCTTGCAAGGCCATTATTGATCAAAACAAGGCTTCTGCCCACATTTGGCCTGTTCAGCCAATAGCACATGGGTTAGTTTAGTAGTTAGTAACAGCTGAATTTGCATGACACCGTTTTTAACCAACAGTGCCGGTTGGTTGTTTGTATGTTGTATGTTTGGTCTCATATCCTCCAATATGTCCAACATGATCTGTGTGCCTTCCTCCAGAAGATGGGGGATTTCCTTTAAGGTCCTGTGTAATTGTGATCAGGTAGATCCTCCATGTAAGTCCCTGAAGCACTTGAGATGTTGAAGGTAGTTAGGATCTGCATCCACCAGTCCAAGTGATAGGATTTTAGCCAACAAGTGTAGATCCTCTTCGTTTAAATCCCTCTGCGGAAATGAAAAGATGTTTGTGTTAGTGTTTGTGTGGGATATGAACATGAATCATTTCAACACCTTATTTGCTGGGCTTTTTACCTTTCTGCTGTTGACCGAGTTAGAATCTGATTTGCCTTTTCCCTGTGATATCGAAAGAAATGTTATACTCAACAGATTTCGAATTCTTGCTTTTAGAAGCTGGTTGGTATAAAATCCTGTTTTTAATTATCTTCCTCTGGATTTTTTGCTACAGTTATGGTTAATTACATTTTCTGTGTGTTCATCATAATTTACTATAGGACATGAAGAGTGGTCCGATAAGGTAAACATAACCTCTCACAAAAACATTTAACATTAAAAATCAGTTTATCAATTTTGTTTAAGCCAACGATATGCAGGGTCAACTGCTCATCAATAAAGACACAAGACTACAAATTACAGTGATTTATATAAATGTTTCAGAAAACAATCTTCACTCCTTACCGGCTTCAGGGCGTTTGAAAAACACATAATGATGAACATGATGCCAGTGATGATCTGAGGGAGACAGGGAAAACAGCGGCCATTAGGCATTGAATTGAGTCACATTTTAACACTGATTAACACACACACACACACACACACACACACACACACACACACACACACACACACACACACACACACACACACACA
>JAOPUD010000044.1:1194235-1205058 GCA_027122715.1 Trisopterus minutus
ACACACACACACACACACACACACACACACACACACACACACACACACACACACACACACACACACACACACCTAGAAAGAGGAAAAGAACAAAAAAATAACTAGTACTTACTCCTAGCAGGTAAAGCATTCTTCTCGGCTCTCGCCTATTCGTTTGCGCAACTCTGAATCGTGTGTGTGTGTAAGTGAGGTTAGCGAACACTGCTTGACAAGGAACTGTGACTGGAGATACCTTCTGGAAACGACTGTATCACGCAGAAAGAACCAGAAATACAGGACACGCTGCATTCCAGCCGCCTCTACTTCTACATCTTAAGATGTCATGATAAAACAGGTGACGAAGGCTTTTACGCAGATACACCTTTGGCTTTGTGGACTTTGTGAAAAACAAAAAATCACGAGGGCCGGAATGTTCCATGAACAACATAAAAAGTTACACGTTGACGCCCTTGTAAAAAGATACAGAATGACAATTATCAAAACACTATTTTTGATAGGTCCTACTACATTCAGAGGTGCGACCACCGGGCTCACAGGCGGAGAGTTTTTTAATCAATCCGTTTAAATTAATGAATTCAGAGGACACAGCAGAATAGGCATAATTAATTACTGAACCTGTCCATTGTGTCATATAACTGTATTTATTGACTCTCTCCACTAGATGGAGCCAGATTAATCTATGAAAGGACCATACTGTTTCTTGAATGGACATACATATTGGATAGACAACGCCTCTTTACCACATCTTAAGATAGACCTATAGCTATCTCACCTATCTCAATGTAGCCTATGTTAAAGGAAAAGTTCTAGTAAACAATCAAATACACCCTAAAGATGGAAAGATCATTGTAAATATTCACAACACACGTTTAGAAGCAATATATAAATATAGTAAGCCTATGCTTCTTTTTATCATGGCAATAATTATTAAATCAAATACAATTAGGCCTATGATTAATTGCTATGAATAAGTTTTCAAGGGGTAAATAACCCAAGCCACAGCGGCCTTCAAATAAACGTCTTACATAAAATCTGATAATTAACCCAATCTAGATCTAGAACTAGTAGATCTAGTTGGTTCTCCAAGCTTCGCGACTTTTCTTCACTTCTGTCAAGTATTTACAGCAATGTTGTTACTTCTGTGGCACATTAGTTTAACCTTCAAAGTAAAAGCGATCAAAATAGAAACGGAAATATGTATACATTTCCATTATTTAAATAAATACAAATTGTATTAAGATTAACTTGTTTTTAATTTTTTCACAGTGTTCATTTATTTTGACCCGTAGTTATGAACACAAACCATGAAGGTAAAACCTTTACTGTAACGGGAAACCCAGTGCGCACGCGTGTCCGCTTTCTCTCTAGCTTCACGTGCGTCTGGCTGCACTTGTTCCAGTTGCTGTTGACAGGAGGACACCAGATCTGGAGTCGCCAATTTAGGTCGTCCATGGCTCATAGCACTGAGCGACCAGGGCGAACACTATCTCAGATCTACATAACATGCGCTGCTGTGCGTCGCTGGGGCTAACACGTGACGCGGGCGTGACCATAACAGTTTGACTGTGGCAAGACATGCCATAAAGCTGCAGACAGCTAATGTTAGCTAGCTGTCTTAACCCGCTTGGCTCACCTACTGCAACAGGTATTGTGCACGTACGACCTGCTTTTACAAGGGACTCTCTGTCACTGCTTAACGAACTTAGGTAGCACGTGTCCACTTCACTGGGCTGGTGTTGAGGGCTGATGATGTTGTGGTTGTTGTTGTTGTTGTGGTTGTTGTTGTTGTTGTTGTGGTGTTGGTGTTGGTTAATGGTTGAGCTAACTAAGACCACTGTACTACGTACAGCCCGGCCGGTGAAATATGTCTGGAAGAATGGGCTGCTGGGACTTGGTACAAGTGAAAACATGCTTGTGCTGAAGTGCCCTTCAGCACAAGAGATCAAACGTGTTTGTTAGCTTTGGGAGGTTTGGTAACGGTGAACAGCCACACAAGGAGTAGTATATATATCCTCAGTTATATGGTGAGCATTCATTTTCGCTTGTTATGATGGTAACATGTCATGCAGCCCAATGCTACATAGCAGAATAGAATAACAGCCACTGTTGATCTTTTCTGACTACAAAATAAGTCTGCATCCAGTTTTTAAATGCATAAGCCACATAAAGTGTGTCTTTTCTTTCCAGAGAATCGGATACCCAGTTGGTGTGGATAGCCAACGGAAAGAACGACAATGTTGTGCTGGGGCAATGCTTCCTATGGGCAATTGGGTTTGGGTGGAATTGACGAGGAGATAGTCATAGAGCCTCGTAAATGTGACTTCTTTCATGGGAAGCAGGTGTGTGACGTGGGCTGTGGCCGAAGACACACCACTGTTTTGCTGGAAGATGGGACTGTTTACACATTTGGCTGCAATGACCTGGGTCAGCTAGGACACGATAAGTCGCGAAAGAAGCCAGGTTGGTTCAAACCTGCAGTAACAAAATTCAGTTATGTAGCCGGAAAGCATTTTGGCTAAGATCTGTGTTGTCCATTAGAACAGGTAGTGGCCTTGGATGCACAGAACATTGTGGCGGTGTCCTGTGGAGAGTCCCATACGCTTGCATTGAATGACAAGGGACAGGTTTTCTCCTGGGGACTGGGCTCTGATGGTCAACTGGGTCTTAATAACTTTGAAGAATGTGTCCGTGTGCCAAGGTAATCTGTTTTGTTCTAATTGGCGTAAAGCCATTATTTAATGTTTTTTTTGCTCGTTTATCACAGTATACAGAAAGGTTGATCCTACTATGATTTGTATTGTACCCTTTTTCCCATCATGGAACCGACTTTATTCCTTGTAAGACTGATGTTTACTTCAAATAATACTTTTTTTTCCCTTTTAAAATTCAAGAAACATCAAGAGTTTATCAGACGTACAAATCACTCAGGTAGCCTGTGGATACTGGCATTCCCACGCTATTTCAAAAGGTAAGAGTGGCAATTTATACCACAAGATTATTATCCTGTACGTTTATAATTTACGCACTCCTGTTTATTTTCTCTATCTACCTCACATTATGTTTTATGTCTAGCCGGCCAAGTCTTTTCCTGGGGTCAGAATCGATATGGACAGCTGGGGCTTGGAACGGATAAGCAAGGCCTTCCCACACCCCAACACGTGCAGTCTTTACAGGGCATTCCCTTTTCCCAGGTCACGGCAGGAGGCGCCCACAGCTTTGCCCTAACCCAGTCTGGAGCAGTGTTTGGTTGGGGCCGCAACAAGTTTGGACAACTTGGCCTTAACGATAACAATGGTACAAATGCAAACCAAACCACTTACAATATTGTGGCAATCAAAAGGCACGGCACAAGTGAGTCAACCTGCGTTTTTATGACCAAACTAATCTTCTAAAGGTTGGTTTCAGATCGACATAGCCCGACCCTGCTGAAGTCCCTGAGATCCCAGCGGGTCATATATGTCTGCTGTGGAGAGGACCACACGGCCGCGCTGACCAAGGTGAGCTCTTGTTTGGAAGCAGTGTGTCGTCTTCAGTGAGGCTGAGAGTGAAACCATATTTGTGTGGTTAGTAAATATTTTTTTTTAATTATATATTGGCGATAGTTGATTTACTTTATTTGTAGTGGAGGATGGATTTCTCCTCATTATGCATGTGTACCCTAAGAATAGATACATTTCTTTGTCATCACATTTTGTAATTCATGAAGTTTCCTTGTTTGGTTTGAATCTTCACAGAAAGTCCCCTATTTCTTCTCCAATAACCAAGTTAAGGTTATTACATACATAATGCAATCCTTTCATACCTGTAACATAACAGGGGTTGTGTTGGATTACAGGAAGGAGGTGTGTTTACGTTTGGAGCAGGCGGTTATGGACAGCTTGGACACAATTCTACGAATCATGAGATCAACCCCAGGAAAGTGTTTGAGCTGATGGGAAATGAAGTCACACAGATTGCATGCGGAAGGTAAAATCCCAATCATGCATTTCATTTGCATGTTGCTACATGAGCCCTCCTACACATTGTTTTGTGCGAGTCATGAGTTTAGCATAAATAGTAGGTTAACAACCAAAGCAGCGTAGATTGAAAGTAGGGGTTTAGGATTTAGATCAATTCCCTATATGATTCACAGCTTCAGGAAATATATTATTGTAAAAAAGTCACTTTTGTCTTTGGTGTGCATTTGTGTGTTTACATTGTTGCAATCAGTTGAGTCAAAAAAAAAGACATAATCATACACACTTTACTCAGTTTTCATACCATAATTTGCCACATTGCCTTTTTTAGCGCACAGCCAAATGGAGTAGATCCTGAAATTAGCACCCTATGTATGAATCGAAGATTTGATTTTCAATCTGTAATTGTCGACGAGAATAAATTTTTTTTTATCAAATCGTGGCCTTAAGATTTTGTATCGAATCCTCACCTTAAGAATTTAAATCAAATTGATTCTAAAGATTCACACCCTTCATTGAAAGCCTCTGAAATAAATCTAACAAATAAGGCTGTAAAAAGTGTGTTTTTGTCTTCGCCTCTTCAAGGCAACACACTCTGGCGTTCATTCCTTCCACTGGGAAGATGGACTCATTCGGCCTTGGAGGGAACGGGCAGCTCGGGACACGCTCTACTTGCAACAGGAAAAGCCCGGCCCCTGTAAAGGGTTCCTGGGCAGACACGAATGGCCCAACCTCCACAGATGAAGGTGATTACTGGTTATTATTACTTATTATTGGTTAATGGTAAACCATCCTGGCAGGTGAATTAGTTGAATAGGTTGGTGCATGCACTTCAATCAGCTGGAGCTCCAGGCAAAGAGGTAATTGGTTTGTTTTGCGGGTTTGTATTATTTGGTTTTGCAGGCACAAAGCAGGCCTACTGTGTCAAGAGGATCTATGCAGGCGGGGACCAGAGCTTCGCTCACTACGAATCTTCTGATTTGTACAACAATTTTACAGTTGTATGTTCATCATCTTTTTATGATTCATACGTTTAGATACAGTATGTGTCATAGACTTTTATAGACTCTTAAGTGTATTTGTATTTATTGATACATCCTAGGACCGCAAGAGCCCAGACAATGTGAGGATAAAGAATGGGAGTACGACAATTTGCACACTGACCCCTCAGCTTATACAAAAATGGCTGACTCTTTCACCTGGAAGACTCCCACAGGAGACCTCCAAGTAAGACCTTGGTCAACCAGACCTCACCTGTTCTACTCTGCTCACACAATGTCACAAACTATGTCTATGTGGTTCCATTCTAATAGGTTTCTTTGGTTTAAATCTATATCCTCCTATAGTGAAATTGAACTGGTGTTCTCCTCAGCAAGTTGCCTCAATGGATCCTTTTTGACTGCAAGGTAATCACAATAATATCATGTTTAAAACAATGCAGTTCAGTATGTTGTTGAACATTTCGATGCATTTAGGAACGCAAGTTATTTGTGCTTGGTTCTGAACGAATTACAGTTACAGTTGTGTCTGCGGATGACTAACATCTCTGTTCTCCACAGCCATCCGGACCACTACAACACCAGCAGTAAATGTTCTGGGGTGGATATGAACATGGCCCGGCTCATGTACCACAAACTGATCCAGCCAGACCACCCAGAGGTAGCTCAGCAGGTGAGCTCGGACATAATGCATGCTTTTAATTTGAGTAATTCATATTATTCCCCTGTTGTTTTTTTGTCCCCTGTCCCCTATCACATCGGTATTGACAAGCTGTATTAACATGGCGATGCATACCTCCACATTTTTTTTGATTTATTTCGATTTTTGCAGATACATTTTCAGGGACAAGCGAGTTTTGACATTGTCATTTACAGCAGTTTGTGGTGCTTGCACAGGATCGACTCACCCCAGTTTTGTAAATTAATAACGGCGAGTAGTTGCATTTAATGCAAAGGCTTGTGCAAAGGCTCTACAACTGAGGGGCTTACTCTAAAATGAAGGGGCAAAAAGATACGGTTAAGTGTAATCATGGATTCCTAGTTTTTATTGCTAGAACTAATAATAGTAATGATAACCATATGGAACAAATTGGAAATGAAAATGGAACAGAAAATTACCCATCATCACCTCCTCCAAGAAATATACCATTTAAATCCTGTGAATTACACACAATTATTATGGTTTATGGTTAAGTTGGCAAAACTACTTTCATCCTAGACTTTAGAGGCAATTAGATGTAGGGCATTAAAAAAAACATTTCAGGAGTCTGGTTACTCGCTGTACGTCAATCGCATCGTTCCCCTCTCCTGTCCTATCAGGTCGCAGCGAGTCTGGAGAAGAACCTGATCCCCAGGTTGGGCTGCTCTCCCCCTGACATCGAGGCCCTTAGGCTCTACCTGACCCTGCCTGAGTGTCCTCTCTTCAGGGACCCCAGCACGTACGTCACCCTGGCCATCCCCTTCGCCAAGGCCCTCATCAGCTTGAAAGACGCACCGCTGAAAGTCCTGGGTAGGTCCATGGAAACGTTAGGCTTCTCTTAATTCTTCGCTGACTTTTTTCTGAATTTTTGCCAACAACAGTCTCAAGCATTGTTTTTGTGTTTCTCTTCCAGGGAGATGGTGGTCCGCCTTAGATCCCACGGTCTTCCAGAGGCTGGTGGGGCTGTACAAGGAGGTGGTGGTGTATCTGCTGAAGATGCACAAAGTGGGCATCCCCCAGTCTGAGCAGAGGATCTTCACCTGCTTCCTGCACACGTCCCTCCGGCTCCTGGAGATCCTGCACACGGTGGGTGTCCAAAACAAATCTGCATTCACACCGTGTACGACCGGTGTACGCCGTTTTCAGCAGCACCCTGTCTTTAGAAACTGAATGATGTTTTATGTTACTCTCAGGTCAGCGAGAGGGCGGGACACATCATCCAGTATGATAAGTTCTACATCCATGAGTTGGATGACTTGATAGACATCAGAAATGACTATGTCACGTGGATCCAGCAGCAGATGTTTCCCCAGGTGAGATTTCTTATAACGAATACTTTTATAACAGGACAGTACCCGTTCAAAATGAGAACCGCCCATCCAAAAACTTCACACTCGACACTGCACTACCGTGGCAGATGGACAGACAGACATGCATGCATACATAGATACCTTCCATTTTTTCATGGTTTACCATTACATTGTAATGTCATTTAACTATTTCATGTCCATTTTTCATTTATAGCCCTAGTTAGATGGTATATTTCACCTCGACATGTAATTTCATGACTGACGTCATCCCTGTGCCTCACATCCACAGGGTCACGAGGGCTCGGTCACCCTGTGCAGATATCCTTTTGTGTTCGACGCCCAGGCCAAGACCACACTGCTTCAGACTGACGCCGTCATACAAATGCAGGTAACCAGCCTACCTGTAGGATTTAGTAGTTGCTGTTTTTGCTGTAGTTCCACAAGGGAGATGATGGCTATGGTTAATTTGTGGTGTACGCTGTCCCTAGATGGCAGTGGACCAGGCCCAGAGGCAGAATTACAGCTCCATGTTCCTGCCAGTCGTGGAGTCCGTGAACCCCTGTCTCATCCTCATCGTCCGGAGGGAAAACATTGTGGAGGACACCATGGAGGTCCTGCGGAAGTCCAAGAACGTGGACTACAAGAAGCCCCTGAAGGTGTGATAAAGAGTGACTTGATTTATATGGCAAAAGTTTTTTTGCCATATGATGGTTTTGATGCTGGGGTTTCTGATCGGGTGTGCATGACAGGTCATCTTCGTGGGAGAGGAGGCGGTGGACGCAGGCGGCGTGAGAAAAGAGTTCTTCCTTCTCATCATGAGGGAGCTGCTAGACCCTAAGTACGGGATGTTTCGTTACCACGAGGAGTCCAGGCTCATTTGGTTCTCGAATAAGGTAAACATTGGGAAATCAAAGTGAGATCTGGCCTTATTGATTGAAATAGTAACAGATGCACCAACTCTGTACACAAAAACATGCAAATCCTTGAAGAGTATGGTTCCTTGCAGACGTTTGAGGACATCGATCTGTTCCACCTCATCGGTGTCATCTGCGGCCTCGCCATCTACAACCTGACTATCGTGGAGCTCAATTTCCCAGTGGCCCTTTACAAGAAGCTGCTGAAGAGGAACCCAACACTGGACGACATGAAGGAGATGATGCCGGATGTGGGAAGGTAAGGTCACAGAACTAGCCCTTGTTTCTGGACTAGAATGTACTTTTTTTTTTGACCTGACATTTTGTCAAAATGTAATCATGATCCTTTTTGGGCCTTGGCATTCGGATGTAGGAGAGGACAGTATTCTTAATGCATCCATTCTCTTATTTCCCTTTACACCAGGAGTCTGCAACATCTCCTGGACTACACAGAAGATGACCTTGAGGACACATTCTGTCTAAACTTCACTGTAGGTTAAACGCCTAGGTTTACAGTGAAATTATTCTTAAGATCAGTATTTCTTTAATCCCGGTTGAAAATGGCAAACTTACTACTTTTCAGGTCACAGAGGAAAACTTTGGGGCAACTGAAGTATTGGAACTCGTGCCCAACGGGGAGGATGTCAATGTCAATAAATCAAACAGGTAAAGGCCCACACTAGTCTACAGTGCAAATGTACATGGATGTGTAGAATAATTCCTGACATAAGATTTCATAAAAAATGCCTTTATTAGACCGCCCCTATTTTGTCAATGCTGATTTACTGCCATCTAAATGACTTATATTTAATCTATATATTTAATGAACGTGCATGTTTGACTATAACCCAATTGGACTTTTGATCCAATCTACTTGGCCAATGATTCATTCACTGCACTTTGTTTATTTCCTCTACTATTCACAGGCAGGATTTTGTCCAGGCATATGTGGACTACGTGTTCAACCGCTCCGTAGCCCCGCTTTTTGAGTCCTTCCATGCAGGGTTCCACAAAGTGTGTGGAGGGAAGGTCCTGGAGCTCTTCCAGCCCAATGAACTCCAAGCCATGGTCATTGGCAACACCAACTATGACTGGAAAGAACTTGAAAGGGTATCTAAACACAACTTTCACTTTTTTTTTGACATAAAAATAGAACTGATGCTCTTGAAAAAAAAAGTTTAAACATATATCTACGAATTAGTTATTTCTGTATATTGTTTGAAAAATTATATAGTACAGTACTTGGGGTGGTTTCTAATGCGTTTGTGTGGGTTAAGTTGCCTTTTAAAATGATTCATCAAAAGCAACTAAAGTACTTCATCACTCTCACTTTTCTCATTTTCTCAACCTCCACAACCTCAGTAAAAAATAAGTATTGAACAAATGCTTTAATTCTACTTTCAGACGACTGAATACAAAGGTGAATACTGGGCTGAACATCCTACCATCAAGTTCTTTTGGGACGTATTCCACAATCTACCATTGGAAAAGAAGAAACAGTTTTTATGTGAGTTGTACTGTAGACCTAACACAAGAGTTCTAGCATGTCTGTTACTATGAATACCAACACCACATGCATTCTTTGTATGCAGTATTTCTCACGGGAAGTGACCGCATACCCATTCTGGGGATGAAGAGCCTGAAGCTGGTGATCCAGCCTACCGGTGGAGGAGAGCATTACCTGCCAGTCGCACACACCTGCTTTAACCTGCTGGACTTGCCCAAGTATCCCAGCATAGAGGCCCTCCGCGACAAGCTCCTTCAGGCTATCGATCACAATCAAGGCTTCAACCTCGCCTGAGGACGGACAAAGCTTTAGCATCCAAGGCTTGCTCAGACCTTCGTCTTGGGCTGTCCCCTGCTGTCCAAGGAAAACATTGCAGGGGGGAGCACATTAACTCACAACATGCTTATGAGAGGAAACTTTCAAATGAAGCTTCAATTGCATAGCATTATGCAATAGTGCAGGTATTTGCTTTTTTTTTCTTCTTCCTTTTTTTTTTCCACCCCTGCAGTATTTTGATGCTTGCCTAAATTGAGTTTTTAGCAACGATACATACTTTGATAAATTCATTGTAGATATACTTTTATTCACATGTGGATAAGAATAGTTTGCTGATGTTGGTATATACTTTGACACAGAAGCGCTCTTTTTAGGTATGACATAAACCCTACTGTGACGATTGTTACCCACACAGTGTGGTCATGTACACTTAATACTTATGCTTTCTGGATTTTCTTGGCGATAAGACTAAATTAAACAAGCCGCAAATAATAGTGTGGCCATTGAAATTTTTTTTTTGGATTATTTTAAACTGCTAAGAAGGCTTCACTTCTTACCACTGCCACCAGTTAATTATTACGTTGTCATAATATTCCTCATCAGCCAGATGATGTGAAGTACAGTGTTAAAGAGGCACACCATTAAAAGGTATGCTCATGTGCTCCCAACAACTTCTAATTTGATGCTTTGTCATTGTGCATACATTTGACCTAAAGCCCTGAGGCCACCTCACCTCACGCCTCACCCCGTTTCCAGCAGCACGGTGAAAAGGCTTTCCCACATTTCAACATGTTGATTCATGAAATTTATATATTACTGTCATGCCTCAATAGCATTCGATTGATTCGATTGGCTTTTGTAGTTTAGGTCAAATTGCTCCAAAAAAAACCTAAAACTTATTCCAACAATCAGGTTTGTATTTTAATGAAGGGGGAACAACAACGACACACTTGGTATGTGGTAAAGTATAAGGAGACTGGAGATTGTCCCTGCATGGTCTGACGCTGATGCTTTAGTGGGGCAGCTCACTGTGGATCAACTTGTAATGAGAGCCACAAGACGGACACCGCTGGGCATCTCCTTCATGAAGCCAGAACCACACGATCGAAGTGTTGTCCTCCTCACCTGTGGGGGGGGGAGGAGGAGGAGGAGGAGGGGGAGG
>JAOPUD010000044.1:1205158-1218321 GCA_027122715.1 Trisopterus minutus
ATCATCATCACCGAGAGGAGGAGGAGGAGGAGGGGGAGGGGGGAGAGAGAGAAAGAGTACAGCAACTCTGGTTCATCCATCACATGCCCACTGGGTAATGCTGCACACACTCTCCCACTGCGGGGCACTTACACAGGCAGCCCACCAGCCGTTTGGTGCCGATGCAGGGGACAATGTGAGGTTCTGCTTTGGTTCCTGCATACTCCATGGGCTTCAGCATGCTGTATGGGTCCTGAAATGGATAATATTAGCACACACATGTAATCAAACAAAAGCAATTTGTGTGTGTGTGTGTGTGTGTGTGTAAAAATGACTTGGTACCTTCCCCTTCTTGAGGGCCTGAAGGGCACGTCGCTCCAGTCCAGTGGCCTGTTCGTCATCTGTCGGTACCCCTGGATTTGTACCATAGTACATTCAAATCAATAATTTGGATTACAGCGTAGTCAATAATGCATTTGGCAAGTTAAAAGGTTACAACATAGGTTTTACTTTGTATTCGATTACCTTTACTTCGCCACTGAGCGTGCTGCACGTACGCACCACTCCAACAGTGCGCAGTAATAGACTAGGCTACGTGTGCCCTTACCCAGGCTACTGGCACCAGATCAACTAAGCTGTGCCAGGAGGTGGGTCTATCACAGGCCTCTGGGTAAAAACCCCGAATGACCTTGTTATTACATTTAAACGTTGTAGGCTATTAGTGATACATATATATATGTATATATATGGAACCTATCAAAGGCAGGCCAATAACGTTGTCACAATGTATTTCATACTTCGTTGTAAGGATCTTCTATTTGGCGACGAATAATAATAGTTTGAAGAAATGTACGATATTAACTGGAGTCTATCGCTGAGACATTGTGTACAGCTATCCAGTATCAATTGCTCTATTCCGTTGTATTATATTATATATTATAATTTTGACGAATGCAACAGGTGTTTTTTCCGCTCCTGCATTCGGTTTACACTTTCGCTTATGTGTGTACTGTGTCGATATAGACCTTACCCTTCAGAGTGCCCATGGTCCGCTGTAGTGGTCTGACAGCAACATTTTGATTCACCAACCGCAATGTGGTACACGCTCGGAGTAAATATCGTCCTGCCATGCTGGAACTACTGTTACTGCGGATCAACTCAAGTCGGACTTAAAAGAACTCTGGCGGCTGTAGCAAACTTATAGCCGCCGCCTACCCGCTGAATGACAGACGAATGTCCAGTCAAATCACTAAATGCGCTGCTCTGGCCAATGAAAAATGGCTGGACGATGACAGTACGGAGCTCTTCAGGATACCTATTACAAGTAGGTAAATCTGTGAATACATAGGCTATTGTGAAACATTTCCTAAACATTGAAATACTAGTCACAAAAATATATGTATATAATAATCTTTATTTAATGTTGTGCTATGGAAGTAAACATTGGTTTGCTGGTAACATTATGAACCATTCAGGTCTCGTTATATGCATATTACTAACAGTGCACATAAAATATAACAGTAGGCCTACACCGAAGTGCGCAATTGAATAAACTGAATGGAAATTCTAGATGCAATTCCAAAAATGTATCAATGAGTAATGTATGAACCTACTGAAGTAATTGTGTGTTAGTACGGTATATGCTTTGGCTGAATAACTCAATGATTAGTTGGTTACTGTTAAACTTTTAGCCTATATATCATGCCACTACCTGCAAGCAAGTGTGCAACAATTGAAGATTCATTGCACAATGAACACATTTAAGATAGTCAAAGCCCTCAATTTGGATGCAATATTCTCCCTCCTCGTTACTCTTACCCTAATCCACCTACAGGAAGTCGCGTTTCTTAAGATGTCGTTGAATTGATGAGGTGACTCAGTGCCTCTAATTATGTTTCCAAAATGGAATATATCTGCTGAATCTGTATTACATATTGGTGAGTCATGTCTCTGTGGGAGGAAACAATACATCCCTTCACTTCACAGTGTTTGACATAATTAATGATGGCAAAGACAACAATTATGATGTAAATATATTCTAAACCCTCATGAGCCTAATTGTACCACCTGTTGTATTACAGTAAAACAGGGGTTGATACATATTCAAAGCATATACAAAACAATATACAATACTTAAATTCCTGAAAAAGCTAATTTGGTCCACGTTCTAAACATCTAAATACATACAAAATGTGTGTTACAGTTGAGTATAACAGTGACCTTTGTGATATGATACATTGTGATCGTAACCACACATACAGAGACTGTATAGGGATGACTTTTAGATCTCATAATTCCTAAACTTCTGAAGCAGAGTAGATGGGGAATCTGAGGCCCATCGGAAGCAGTGGTGGTCACCTGTAGGAAAGTATTCAGAGTTTGAAGTTTTACATATTAATTAACAAAAACAAATGCAACACATTGTCTGACACAACTGTTAAGCTATGGATGGATTAAGGGCCTACACAATAGAGGATAAGGCACCAATGACCTGTGTAGGCCTAGTTACCAAAGGACAGCACTGCTTCATGGGAGTCCTCTTCTGGTGTATTTTGGCCAACTGGTATTTCTTCAGCTTGAGAGTTCATTGCAAATTCAGCTTTCGCCTCTTCCAACATAGGTTCCTTTTTAGGTCTCACGGCCCAGTGCATTGACTGACAAAGGGGGGTTAAAAGGGGTGTGAAACATGAAACAAGGTATCTATTTGATATAGTGTGTGGGGTGCTTGTTTGGCGGTACTTACCGTTTTTACCGAGTCCTTCAAGGCTTGCCAGTCGTGGAATGAAATAGTGACTCCACTTCGTGTCCAAAGGTCATATTTTTTTCTTTTGCTTTCATTGCATAAAACCTCTTTAGCTTCCTGCAGCTTTTGAAAATCTGCAACTGTTATGTTTTCCACACAACAAAAGTAAATTTAGGACGTTAAAGCAGTATTAGGTACATTATTGGCCTACATGGATTTTCCTAAGCATGCACGTTACTTACTTAATTCTTAATTGTCTTTAATTAAAACAGATAGACGGATCCCAAATGTACCTTGCAAATCATTTGTTTTACGAAAATGTCATCCTACCAGCTTTGGGGTTCTCTGGCTGTTTGTCGGGATGGCAGGTCAAGGCTCTGATTTTGTATTCGTTGGTTATTTGTTCGGTCTGTAGTACATTTGATGTGAATACACTCATTTAGTCGATTTAAATCACATCCACTCTTGACACAAACAATATCAACAAGTAGTAGTACTGGCTAAGGCTATCGACTGAAACAACGCTGAAACCGCACGAGAAATATTACAGGCGATCCCTGCTGGTAAAATGCATTTTTATAAAGGCCCTTTTTTCTGGGCTACTTTACCTTTAATCTTATTTTAATCTGTGAGAAATGTTTCAACATATAAACTTCCAGCAAATAGACTGGGCCTGTTCAACCAGAACTTACCGAAGATAATTCGTCACAACCCAGTAACCCGTAGTAATCCTCCAAGTCCTCTCGTTTACAGTTCAAAACGGCCTCCATAAAATGCACAGATTATGGCTCAACTCGGCCAATGTTTGTATAAATGCAAGAATTTGATACGATTTGAGATCGTACTTATCAAATCCCTGCTGGCTGCTACTGCTCGCTGCGGCTTCAGTTTGCTGATGGTCAGCATCAGGTGGTCTCACTTTCACTCGCGTGCAAGGCTGCGAGGATGAGTCATGATGTCAGAAAAGACGTCAGAACCTCATGACTCATGAGGTTCAGACGTCATTCAACGACACGACGCGAACACCAATATTCACTCCTTATGCAAAAAAAAAACTAAAACCAAACGACGTCTTAGCATATTTTCAAATGTTCTGCACATTGGCCTTGCTGTGGCATGAATAAGTTGGCATGGAATAGTAGGGTCCTGATGCAATGCTTCGCATGTTCTGCTTCGTTAGATATCGGATACGTTACTCAAATGAGAAAAAAAAAAGAATCACCACATGACACATTTTGTTATGGTTTGACGTCATCGGCGTACCGAGGTGGACCCTGGGCGGCCGCCATTGGTGGGGAGCCGGTCACGTGGGCAATGCAAATCACCCAGCTGTCGAGCGTAGAAGAATTTCGTTCCCCTCCACCACCACACGGCTCTCCGCGGCGACACGGGCTGAAGATGGCGGACGGAGAGAACATTCTCGGCAGCGCCTGCGCCAGCGCCGCTGATACAGAGGAGCCCGCTGCAAAAAAGTCCAAAATCAACATGATTCCCAACTACGGATTCAAAGTGGCCGAGAGCGAACACATATCCTGCGTGTTGGAGGCGACAGGGAGCTGGGAGGCGATGGTGAATTCCGTGCAGCAGCCGCCGCCGCCGCCGCCAGCAGAGAAGGAGGTTGAGCCGGTGATGGCGGTAGAGCAGGCCCCAGTAGCACTAGGCGGAGACAATGGGGTCGCACTGCTGATCCTGGAGCCGGACAAAACAGACGTGAAACCAGACGAGAACCACGCGCCCGGGATCGGCACCGAGACCCCAGGTAGGCGGTGGCCGCGGTGCCGTGTGTAAGCCCATGTGTCCTGCTGTCCTGGTTGTCCAAGTAACTTATTGTTTTAACTTGCCGGTGAGGTAGCTAGCCTCTGAATAGCTAACATGGCTAGCAGGCTAATATAGTAAACTACCAGTGCGTGGGACTGCAAGAGTTGCGCAAGCGTTGTTGGCTATTGTGCTATTCGGGTAATTTGTCAAACGTAGATTGGCGGCCAGTATCGATGCCTCCTGACATAACCCGTGTTCTTTGGAGCGTTTCTCGCTCTCAATGGTTTTGGTGGGAATCGTACACTAGGTTGTTAACACTTCCGACCCTTCTGAGTTTGGAAGCAACATTCGTGATTTGTTTGGCACCAACGTTATTTGCGTGTTTGAACTGGTATTACATGGCTGATGGTCGTTTGAAAGCACTGAAGTTATCGGCCCTTATTCTAACGACTCTGCTTTTGCGTCAGATGTTCTTGGTCTTCCCTCCAACGGTTTGGGCGACTCCCCCGAAGACGATGACAGGTCTTCACACGCCAGTTCCAGCGACTGGACACCTCAACCTCAAATAGGTAGGTAGTCCAATTTAACATAAACTGTAAATAACAACACAGAAATGAAAACTGTTAAGAACTTCGAAAGTATTGTTCTACAGCTGGTGTCATGTCGTCTTAACCAGGTTCCTACAGTTTCATTCAGCAACACATAATGAGAGAGACGGACCCTAGGACCATTCTGAAGGACCTGCTTCCAGAGACCACGCTCCCGCCCGACCTGGATGACATGACGTTGTGGCAGATCATCATAAACATCTCGGAGCCGCCAAAAAGAAAGAAGCGGAAGGATATTAACACGCTAGAGGATGTGGCCAGGCTTCTCCATGAAAGTAAAAAGATCCTAGTGTTGACCGGGGCTGGGGTATGTACTGACATTAACATGTCCCTGTTGTTTTCCTCTTGTACACTCTACCTTTGATGTTTGGCACTGACGGGACACTTTGTCGGATTAACTTTTAGATCTTTCTTCTAGGTGTCTGTGTCGTGTGGAATTCCAGACTTTCGCTCTCGTGATGGCATTTATGCAAGGCTTGCTGTGGACTTCCCTGATCTTCCAGATCCTCAATCCATGTTTGACATTGAATACTTTCGAAGAGATCCGCGACCCTTCTTTAAGTTTGCAAAGGTTTGTCCACCATCTTGCCACCATTGCAAATTCCGGTGTCATTACTTTTGATCGGTGTGACGATGGCTACAATCGATTTTGTCTGCAATGTTATAACTATAGCTCTGTGCTTTCACTTCATGTGTCCATTGCAGGAGATCTACCCCGGTCAGTTCCAGCCATCACCCTGTCACAAATTCATATCCATGCTGGATAAGAAAGAGAAGCTTTTGCGCAATTACACACAGAACATTGACACACTGGAACAAGTGGCGGGTGTACAAAGGATTATTCAGTGCCATGGTAAGTTGCCTTTGAGATTGACCCCAGTCGATTGCACAACAACGTAATACAGTGATGTGGGCCCTTAACAAATAAGCTTGTTTTTCCTGCAGGATCTTTTGCAACGGCATCCTGTCTGGTCTGCAAACACTCGGTTGACTGTGAGGCTATCCGAGAAGACATCTTCAACCAGGTATCCCTTACAAACAAATATCAGAGTCATACTGCAGTTATTCAAATCAACCAACAACAGTCTCAAAATAATCAAATATAATGGTAAATCTAGAAGCACAAGTTATTCCCACACATTTTGAACATGGTCACATTTTCTAAATAAATTCAAATTGTATTCCACAATTATAATTTACATACAAATATCTGATGCAAAAACCTTTTTAAGAGGTGCATTGACCATGCCCATATCATTTTGCATGCCTTTAAGAGTTTCACCAATAAACGTAACTTTCTCTCGCAGGTGGTTCCTCGGTGTCCACATTGTGCAGATATCCCCTTGGCAATCATGAAACCAGACATTGTCTTCTTTGGAGAGAATCTTCCAGAATTGTTCCACAGAGCCATGAAACAAGACAAAGACGAAGTGGACCTGTTGATAGTCATCGGTTCCTCACTTAAAGTGCGACCTGTTGCTCTTATCCCAAGTATGTTCGCCAGACAAATAAGTAGCATTCCTAACAAAGCCCATCATGTGTTGCTGGCCTTGTCCAAGCGTACCTCTGACTGCTCTTAACGCCTTCCCCTTGTGTCCGCATCCAGACTCCATCCCTCATGACGTGCCACAGATCCTGATCAACCGGGAGCAGCTCCCTCACCTGAACTTCGACGTGGAGCTGCTTGGCGACTGTGACGTCATCGTCAATGAGCTCTGCCACCGGCTGGGCGGCGACTTTGAGCAGCTATGCGACCAGACCTTAAGACTCAATGAGATCACAGAGAAGCCGCCACGGTTACCGGACACGGCCGTTGAGACTGTGACGACGACCTCCGAATCGGACAAGACGACGCAGGAGGAGACGACGCAGGAGGAGACGACGCAGGAGGAGACGACGCAGGAGGAGACGACGCAGGAGGAGACGGCTCGGGGCATCGCACCCGTGGCAGTCACTCCGGCCATGTCTTCAGAGGAGATCGCAGGGGAGATGGTCACAGAAGCCCCCGGCACCGCTGACCGCGTGCTTCCAGAGCCGTGTCCGGTGGTGGCAGAAGCCCTCGACGCTTCCGCCGCCGCTGCCACCACCACCACCACCACCTCCACCACCCCGACCGCTGAGTCCTCCGAGGCCCCGACGGACGACACGCCAAAGGAAGAGGAAGCGGAGGCCAAACGCCGCAACTCAAACCTGGATCTTCGCAGAAGGTGCTGGATGAGTCGACTCAGCAGGAGCCCTATCAGCAAGCGCCTTGAGAGTAAGCGTGAGATTCTGACATTATCCCCATAGTTGATTGGGAATGTACTGCCATGTTGTTTCAAAATGAATGAGTGTGTAATTGCATTGAGAGTGTATACATTATACCATTCAGCATCTAAAGAAAATGAATTCAATAAGCAAAGGGTATCTTTCCCGTATGCCACATTCTGAGCCCGTTCTTGTTTTACCCTCCAGCGTGCCAGTACCTATTTCAAGCACCAAATCACTACATCTTCCATGGCGCGGAGGTCTACTCTGACTCGGAGGACGAGACGTCGAGCTCCTGCGAGAGCGACAGCGAGGACTCCAGCTGCAGCGGCGACGGCCTGGAGGACAGCACCGGCACCGAGGAGGAGGCCGCCGCACTGACCCTGGACGGCGAGCCGGGCCTCAGAGACACGATAACGCACTACACGCTAGCCAACGAGAGCACGTCGAAGGCGCAGACGGACAATGCTTGTGAAAGCAACATTCAGAGCTCCACACACCTGGAAGTGTAAAAACGACCCAGTCCACAAAGCACTAGTTGTCTTTTTCTTCTTCTTCCTCTTTATCTTTATTTTTTTTTGACTCCTCAAACTTACTTTTCATTTTTGTATAAATTGAGCTAGAACGACAATTTTGAGTGAATATGCAGCAAATTTGTTCTTGTTCTTGTTATTTTTGTGCCCAGTTTGGTCACATATGTTGTCTGAAGGCTCATACTGTGGACTACTCGGTAACGGATGCAGTAGTTCATCTCATCTATGGTGTGTGTTGATGTGCCCTTGGCGGGGTAAACAAAAACCATTGCGAAAGTAGAATAAGCTTAAATTCATTGCAAACTCAACATGCAGCCCAGAGTACAGAGTGAAACAAACCCCACCAAAATCGACTATGTGCCATCTTCTGTGTTTTCTGCAATTGCATCTCGTTTTCGGAACATGACCCAAGGAAACGTTCTAAGCCTGCTGCCTGTGATAGAGTAGGTACTATGAGTTTAAGACCCCAGATGTGCATCATCCCCAGATGGCTTAAAGTTGAATGTGTTGTCTTAACCTGCAATACAGTCAAAGGTGGCCCTGGTGATAAATACAGATTTCCAATCTAAAACCAAAGAACACTTCCTCAGCCTTTTAAGTTATACATTATTTCTGTGTTTAACCTGTCATTTACGCCTTGCGGGGAAGGGGTGGGGGGGAGGGGGCTATAATGGTTTCTTTTTTTCTGACGTGGCAGCTACTTTTTACGGTCAAGCCTCTTATTTTTATACTCTTTAACATGAGACATACTCCTGAAAGAGTAGGTGACATTTTAAATCTTTAAGAAACACAAACCATCTTGTAATAAGTACAAGGACTATGGAATGTCACAGGTTTTGATGCCCTTTTCACTTTTGATAAAGCAGAAAGGTAAATTGTTCTATAAGATGCGGGATCCTGCTTCCTGCAATATTCAGTATTGTTACTGGCTCGATGATATTTGAACCAGTCTGTTTTGAATACATGTCTACATCAACATAATTTACCTGCCATTTTATTTAAATATATATATTTTTTGTTTACGGTTCAAGGGAATACATTTTGTTCTACATATTAGAGCTGTTCATTATGTCTAATTGGGTTTATTATGATTATTATATAAGTAAAAAGCCTCTTTAAACACTGATTGTGCATTTCCTTTCATGTGCACCGTGCCATCATACTTGTATCAATAACTTCCATCGGTAAATAGCGTTATATACCTAAACACCCCCATAGATTCTATTGTAGTTCTTTTCAAATGAACATGACTGTGATGTGAGCAATGGTACAGTTAAGTCAATGTGTGAAGAACTACAACGCATACAGAACTACATCACCCTATTTTCTCTGTATATGCATTTTTGCGACACGTCGCAAAAAAATCCGACAGCCACAAAAGGCAACAACACAAGCAAGGTGGAAGGAGAACACAGTTAGCACTTTTTTCATAGTGTGATTTCCAATTTGACGGAATATATGTCAGGTTTAACATAAGATTAATTACAAACATGGAGTCCATGGAAGAAGACAGGTTTGAAGTAAGTGATGATCATAATCACAACTATTGTGCGCCCGCCGATGGGGAGGTCCACACAGACATTAGGAAGAGCCAGCTGACAGATGTAACGTCATCGTTCCCTCAGCCTTTACCTTACTTACCTGCCCGTGTAGTGCGAGAAAGACCCGAGAATAGAGAAAAGAATCATCCGAAGGCCACAACCAACTCGCAATTAATGGACTCGGACTCCAGCAGCGAAGGTAGTGAAGTGTGCGAGTCAGACATCCCAGCTTCGGCCGCTTCTGGTGCAGACAAAATGAGCACCAACTCTACCTCAAAGTTTCGTAAGTTTCCATCAAATAGGCATATTGCATGATCCATAATGTTCCCTTTCAACTACCAGTTAGTCAGATACCTGTCGACCCTCATGTTGCTTATTCTACACACACGATACACACGTAACCTTGATGTCTGGACCTAAATCAGCTAAATGTTACCCATCATCATTTTCAGTTTTAAATGCTATGGCGGTAGATGATTACCGCAAAAACCACTGGCCAAATCTTGAGAAGGCCATTGATCTGCTGCTAATTCAAAAGCCAACAGACCACATCTCCATCTCTTATGCACAGATATACAGGTGAGATATTGATATATGGTATTAATTCACAAAAAATCATCATAGCACTTTATTTATTGGATGATTAATTTGAAATGATTACGTCGATCAATAGAGCTTCCATGTTAGTTGCTGGCAATATAAATGGTATTTCTTATTTATAAGTATCCCTATTGGCATCGTTATCATGCCAACTTTAGATCTCATTCAATTGTGATCAGTAATCAATTTGCTTATTTTTTCTTCTAGTTACGTCTACAAGTGTGTCTGTCAGCAGCATTCAGAGCTTCTGTACAAGGATTTGACGCAGAAAATCATTACTCATCTGAATCAGGTCTCCTCACGCCTAGAAGTAAGGAATAAATATACATAGCGCCAAATGTATTGGAATATATTACTTCATAATAACTCATAATTAATCCATGCACTCTGACCTCCAGGCAAGTCGACCTGAGGACTTCATAGAGAACTTCAACCTTGCCTTGAGCCAATACACAGCATCTCTACAATGCATCGTTCCAGTATTCATGTACATGGTATGTATCACTTCGAGCCGATAGTATCAGTATTTATGTACTAGTATGCAAAATGGTTAACCCTTCGCCCATCCTAGGGGAACCTTTTTGTTACTACATGAAATGCAAAGTGTATTCAAAGTCATTTGCACAGCCGCTGCTCTTGTGAGTATTAATCCTGAAATTCACCATTATTCCTTCCCATGTGATTCTCGAAGAACAAGTTCTACATCGAGGCAAAGTTAAACAGGGACCTGGGAGAGGAGCTGATGAAGTGGTTTGCAGATTATGTTGCAGAAAAACATGTGAAGACCCTGATGCGTGAGTAGTATAGCTCCTCTGTAGGCTTGCAGTTATCTGCGAGGTAACTCTCGGTTATCTTTCTTGATCTGTATCTGCAAAAAAGTTAAGAACTTCAACTTCTGGTTTGGCATGTAACCATGCGCACCAACGCTTATGAATTTCTACATATTTTTTTGTTTTGCCCAGCTCTCCTCACAAGAGCCCATTCCATGCCCTTTCAAGTGCAACCATCAACGATGGCCAATGTGGTTAAGGGCCTCTACAGTCTCAGACCAGGTAGGATGCACTGCTGAAGGAAGCTCAGCCATGTGTTGTTTAAGGCTTAATAGAGTTGTATGGCACTGATGCATGTCAGATATAAGATGCAGTTACATGATGCAGTTACATGATTTTTATATTGCCGTTACCTTTTAAAACCTTTTACAATATCTTTGCTAATATAACTTTAAATAACATGTGCAATATTACTTTCTGTTTTACTGTTCTATTTAATCTAATACATGGTATTGGGGACATGCATGACATACATGAGCTGCATGTCTCTAATACTAGTCCATACGAGCAAGCCAAAGTGACAACTCGTTCAACTTGTTGGTCATAATGGTGTAATCAATGTATATCTCTTCTCCAGAGTGGGCCCAGTTAGCCCCAGCCCTCTTCTCTGGATTCATTCCCCAAATCCACCCTCCAGCCGTGGTGTCCCAGCTGCCCGACTACGCCGCCCACGATCAGAAGCTGCAGCTGGAGCTTTCAATGAATGGCTTCCCACGGTGAGTGTCTGGAGCCGCTATTGTGTAGCTACGAGCGCGGTTTGGTTTAATGCTTTACCCTAAGCTCCATCCACAGGAAGTACACATTTTGTACAGAAAAATAGCCTCTGGTTACATAATGTCTCTATAGTCAAGATTTTGTGTTTTTGGCGCAAAAAACACAAAATACATTTGCAGGTGATGGACTTCCGATCAGTTTTTCATTTTGTAGCAACATTTTATAAAAGGATGCCAAACACTCAATCTCAGACTCAAACCTTATTGTTGCAATCAGACAATTAAGTCATGAGACATGTGCCCTTCACATTTAAATCACAATCTTCCTGTTTTCGCTTCCCAGTGGCGACCAGTCTCGCAAGCGGGCCAGTGAGGACTCCTAACACTGAGAGGCCAAATCAGTGGCGTCAGAGTTAAAAACACAATCTGCCCAGTGTGCTCCCGTGTTCATGACGGGAAACTGACTCATTGTAGGTACATACATGTGTGTCAGCATTGTGTTGCGTCCATTTGCCAGGAACCTAAGCCCACAAAGTGACTGTGAACAACAAGGTATAGGGGGGTTGCTATCTTGAACACAAATAAAATGTTCACAGACAAACCTTCCGGGAGAACCTCCAATCCTGAACTCCATGCAACCTTAGTCATATTTAGGACACACACAAAATGTAGTCGTGTGTTGGGAACTACTGTGCATGCTGGGGTTGATTTTGCCCTGCTCTTTTGTTGTTCATTTGGAGTAGTGCCTTCCATGTCTGTCTTTGGAATCAGGTCTCGCAACGTAGGGTGACTGGATGGTATTTCTCAGTTCAAATTAACTTTGTTTGATCTGTGTAGGTTTTCCATTAAACACCCCGAAAATGACTCTTAACTGCTGCTAGAAAGATCGCTACTAAGAATATTTTTTCAAAATACTACTCAATATTTTTCATTCATAATAATAGTTTTGTACAAATTGAAAGTGATGATTCTTCCTTTACCGTTCATAACAACATTACTGCTAATGCGGGCTTACAGAATTCATATCAAGCTTATTCCATTCAATTTGATTGCTGTCATGTGTATAGTATGTTTTGTGACAAAAATACTGTGGCAAAAATATGGAAGCTGCACAGTTAGTGACTTCACATTGACTGCTGATAATTCCACCTCACTACCTTGGTTAAACCTTTATCCAGGCAAATCCCAAAGACTATCTCACAGTGTGCCATTATTACCTTTTCATAATGACACTGGCATTGGTGTGATTCTGGTGTTCTCCTGGTTGCTGACTGGCTACACTGTGTAGCCAGTCACACGTTACAGAGCTGTTTTCAAACTTACAGGATCTGATGGCATGAGCGAGTCTTCTTATCGAGCAGAGCTGAGTTGGAAAATAATTGTAAAAGCAATTAACAATTGGCTTTGCTCATCTTGCCAACTAATCGGTTGGCATAGAGGGCTGTCAGCCATCAGGTGCCAGACAGATTTGGAAATTGGCAGAAATGTATTCTTACTATCCAGGTTACCTTTCCGTGTTGCTCCACAATTTTGTGTGTGCGTGTGCGTGTGTGTGTGTGTGTGTGTGTGTGTGTGTGTGTGTGTGTGTGTGTGTGTGTGTGTGTGTGTGTG
>JAOPUD010000044.1:1225760-1237940 GCA_027122715.1 Trisopterus minutus
CTCTCTCTCTCTCTCTCTCTCTCTCTCTCTCTCTCTCTCTCTCTCTCTCTCTCTCTCTCTCTCTCTCTCTCAGGCTGCAGATAATGATGTCATGATGACGGCGTGATGTGTTGTCAATACTTCCTAACGCGACCCCGTTAGGCTCTGATGAGGGGACGACGGGGACAACGACGAAGGCACTGATGAAGACGATGATGATGAGGATGGAAATGACGAGGGTGATAATGAAGGGGATGACGGTGACAGTGTGGCCTGAGCAAGTAGAAAGATACACAGTCTGGAAACAACAACAAACTCCACGTTTCAAATCATACGAACAGCCAGAGAGCATCAGATTACATTCAATATCAAAGATAAATCAATCAAGGAGCAGCCAATTCACATAACACATCCTGGATACCGTGTATATAAGCCTGAGGGTATAAAGTAAAATTAACAAATCTGATCAAATAAGTTACAGAAAACAGAACAGAAACAAACACACTAATCACTTTCCGGTGTGCTATCTGAGGACACAGATGTAACGGCGTTAAAGCGGTGCAGATGATACAGCCCGTCCACAGTGACGTGCTGACCAGCCTCCTCACCAACCCTGGACCAGAGCAGCTCTCCTCTGGTCACGCTCCTCGCCGGCTCCTCGCCGCCGTCGCCCGCTAGTCCTTCTGCTGCTCGCTGCAGGATCGCTGGCGTCAGCACGAAGCCCGACCAGCGGCGAGTGATGGCGCTTCAGCGGAGCTGCTTAGTGCGGTGATGAACCGCCGCTGCCGCTGCCGCACCGCCGCCGGCACCGCCAGCGCCGCCAGCACCGCCAGCACCGCCAGCACCGCCACCGTCCCAGCAGATGAGGATCAACCCTATCAGCACCCACCCGTTGTCACGCTGAGAGAGGAGGCCCCCGTCCGGCCTGCACCTCCCCCGGCCCCAGAGTGTTCCCCCACCACAGCCCCACAGTTCCTGCATGAGGAGCCGCCCGTGGCCCCAATCGCCCCGTCGTGGGCTCCTGTCCCGCCGCCAGAGGCCCAGGAGGAACCGGTTCCCGCACCGCTTCCTGCCCCGGGGCCCGGTGCCGGTCTTCAGCCGCCGGGCCCAGCGGATGTGAACCCGGCGGAGGCCTCTGTACACGTGGCTCCCACACAAACTCTCACCGTGGAGGTGAATGGTCTAAGGTGTACACGTTGCATTACTAATGCTTTGCCTTCATTGACTTTGGTGCATTTTACCCCCCCCACCCCCCACCCCACCCTCAGTGCTAACATGAAGAATTGATGAAACACATCAGAGAAATAGTAAAGTCCTGCTTTTCTTGTTATACTTCTGTTATAACACAGAGATTGATTTAGATTATAGTAATTTAATTATTTTTAAATCGTTTTCTAAACTATCCAATTATTAATGGATGATTTGTTGAATGATTTTGTGCAGAATCAGAACTCCAGCCACCTCTCCCACCAGGAGCAGGAGGTGCGACCCATCATGGCTGCGCCTGTGTTCACCAAGGTGCGTCTCTAGTGTCTCTTGGCTAGGAAAAATGTCTGCCCTCTTGGAAACCTGCTGAGTCTGTCGATGTGTTGTGTTGTGTGTGTAAGTGTGTGTGTGTGTGTGTGTGTAAGTGTGTGTGTGTGTGTGTGTGCGTGTGCATGTTTTTGGATTACTGCTGGTTGTGAAATTGAGACAGCACTATAATAAAGTATCATTTTCAGCTTTATGTACTATGGGATCATAACAACGAATAATATGATACTCAATGCATAATATGCATAAAATGTTATTTCCCACTGAAATGTACTCCTGGGGTTCTTCTACCACTGAGGCTTCGCCCGTCTTGACCCCACAGAGCCTTCAGGAGGTCAGTGCCCTGGAGGGCCAGCTGGTGGTGCTAGAGTGCCGTATGAAAGGCGTCCCTTCCCCCAGGGTGGAGTGGTACAGGGAGGGAACGGTCATCGAGGACTCCCCTGACTTCAGAATACTCCAGAAAAGTAGGTGTTCCTTTGGTTCTGCACGCTGTTTGATGTTGTTGTGATGTAGTATTATTGTGTTGATTGTCAAATGATAAGAAGGAAGTAATAATGTTATCCTCAATCTTTTGTATGAATGAAGCTTCAATGTTATATTGTGTGTCTTGGCTTCTCTCACAAGTTAAAACATTGCATTGACTGGATTTTATATACAAATGTTAGTAACACTTACACTTTTGACGTTATACTTTGGATTAATTTCCTTAAATATGGTTAGTGTTTAGGTTTAATAGTTAGCTCTCAGCCGGAAGAAACTTATTATGTGATAGTTATTATATTTAATGAATCACTAAACAACCCCTAATCGTAATTGTTTTATTTCCTACTGAAGAAGTACAAATTCAAATGCATTTCTCCAATTCAAACCAACAGAATAAATGATAAAAGTCAAGCTTTAGCTTAAAATGTGTTTATTAGAACACACATACAAATGTGTGGCATTGAGTTATATCTTAATGATCGTTTTCTTCGCAGAACCCAGATCCTCCTCTGAATCAGGTAAATACACATTTTGCCTTCACAATAAAATATCTTTTTCCAAATGCATGGAGAGAAAGGACTGAAGGGGGGAAAGTGGCTCCCCTGCTGCTTCTGGTGCTGCTGAGCACATATTACTGTCAAGTGTTTATAGACCCTGGGCAGACGCTCCTCTCCTGAGCATAAGCCAGGGCCACACAACCTTAAACTGGACCATATAAGGTAGTCCCTCAACCTTGGATAAACAGCCATAAATATAATAGATCAAAAAAGCCCCCCCCCCAACCCTATCTCCATAAGAAGATTGCAAACAACTGCACTGCTTTGATCTGTATCTTATGAACTTATGAAAGCGCAACAAATTTAAATTTCCTACTTTGTGACGATCCTCTCAATGCTGTGATGTGTAAGGCATCAAAAGCTAATCCTCTCTACTTGTATCCTCCAGAGGAAATATGCACTTTGGTCATAGCTGAGGTGTTCCCTGAAGACTCCGGGATGTTCACTTGCACGGCGAGCAACAAGTACGGGACGGTGTCGAGTCTCGGCCCACTGCGGGTCAAAGGTACCGTCACATTGAGTCACCGCTGAGCCACGATAAAGGGAGACATACAAACATACAAGGGGAGTATGTTCAGCTAACCATGTCTTCCTGTCCTTCCCGCGCCAGGCAACAGCCGCGGCGGTAGCGGTGCGAACACACTGAGCGGTGCCGCGATGGAGTCCGGCCAAGTCCAGGAGTCTTTCCTGTCCGAAGTCTCGGCTGCTGTCAAGCATCAGCCCGAGGTGACCGTGACCACCAGTGTCAAGCCCCACTCCAGCTCCATCCGCCTGGATCCCCTCAGCTCCAGCACCCTGCGCCTGGACCCGCTCAGCTCCAGCACCCTGCGCCTGGATCCCCTCAGCTCCAGCACCCTGCGTCTGGACCCCCTCAGCTCCAGCTCCATCCGTCTGGACCCGCTCGGCTCAAGCTCCAACCGCATGGAACCGCTAAGCTCGAGCTCCATCCACCTGGAACCGCTAGGCTCCAGCACCCTACGTCTGGACCCACTCAGCTCCAGCTCCGTCCGTCTGGACCCCCTGAGCTCCAGCACCCTACGTCTGGACCCACTCAGCTCCAGCTCCGTCCGTCTGGACCCCCTGAGCTCCAGCTCCGTCCGTCTGGACCCCCTGAGCTCCAGCTCTGTCCGTCTGGACCCCCTGAGCTCCAGCTCTGTCCGTCTGGACCCCCTGAGCTCCAGCATGAGTGTCAGCCTCCCCAGCCTCGACCCGCAGGCCCTGAGTGGCAGCTCCCGCGAGAGGATGAGCTACACCAGTACCCCTCGCCTGGACCCCCAGCACCCGATCGCCCAGCACCTGTACCCCCCAGGATCCCGGGAAACGGCCCCCGAACCACAAAGCGTCGACAACGGCGCTCCGTTCTACCTGAAGCCCTTCAGCGGGGCCCCGGCCCCGGCCCCGGCCGCAGAGCCTCAGACCCCGGGCCTCAATGAGGAGGAGCAAGAGGCGGCCAGGTACCGGCCCGCCCTGCCCGCCCCGGCCGCCCCAGAGGCCCCGAAGGTCCGGGCGCTCCCCGACCCCCCGGCCAACTCGTGTCTGAAGTCCAGCGCTCTGACGAACCACAGGGAGCCGCGTTCCAGCGCTAAAGCCGGCCTCCGCGTGACCTTCAGGCTGCCCGAAGACGACGACGAGGAGGAAGAGCCGCGTGACCCGTCTGGCTGGCCCTATGAGGACGCCGGTCTGACGGCGAGGGGCCCGCCGCCCGTGCTCACTAAACCCAAACTGTAAGTACGGCGTTCCCGCTCATCCCGAGTGGTTTGGTAAAATGTGGTTCATCTAGAACCGTGTTTGCTTCCAGAAGCAAAGCCCGGAATCTGGTACAGCAGAGTGATGAATAAAACAACCGTATACTAGTGGTAATACATATATCACATATGAAATCACACACTCATCTCTTGGTTGGGTAATTTTTCATATCGAGGGATGTGTCTCTAGGTGGGCTCCGCCTCTTAGGGGTCTTCCATATGCAGCATGAAACACACACACACACACACTTTACTAGCGCAGACACCCTGGACAACCATGTGGACTTTCCAGCTTTCAAAAACAAAGGATGGCATTTTCTATTTGTAAGTAATTTGTGATTTAATGCATGGGTGATGATTTTGGTAATGTTTCAGATATAAGCGGGGGTGTGATGCTGTAATTCAACTTTCTATGGTGTTTTTTGGGTCGTAGAGCAGAGAGTGACCTTTCTGGATTTAGCTTGATGGAATGATAGAAAAATATTGAAAATATTTAAAAACATTATATTGAGACGCTTTAATAAGTCAATGTGTTCATTAGACTGTAAAGTGAGATAATGTTGGGCATTGAAGATCTTTTATTAGGGAGCTGCTGGTAGTAGACCATAAATGGGCTGACAATTTATCAAGAGGCACAATCTTTTTTTCTGACTCAACTGGTATTTACTGTAAAGCTTATAAGGTGAGTGCCTGGAGACCTTCAAATATTTACAAGACAGCACATCCTAATATTTAAGGTCACTCATTCTTCATTCTTGTTTTGTGATTGATTGTCAGGGACCCAGCTCAACTTCAGGTCTTACACAACCAGGTTCTCCTGGAGCAGCAGCAGGACGGGGACTCCCACTCACACAGCAAAGCTCAACCCCAGTCCCCACCATGGACCCAGGCCCAGCCTCAGAGCCAGTCCCAGTACCAGCCCCCCCCTCAAGCCCAGTCCCTGACCCAATCCCAGTCCCTGACCCAATCCCATCCTCAGAGCCAATCCCAGTACCAGCCACCCCCTCAAACCCAGCCTCAGAGCCAGTCCCAGTACCAGCCACCCCCTCAAGCCCAGCCTCAGAGCCAGTCCCAGTACCAGCCACCCCCTCAAGCCCTGCCTCAGAGCCAATCCCAGCCTCAGAACTCCCAGAGCCAGTCCCACTATCAGCCACCACAACAAATTCAGTCCATGACCCAATCCCAGTCCCAGAGCCAGTCCCACTATCAGCCACCATCACAAATTCAGTCCCTGAGCCAATCCCAGCCAGCCTCTCACACACAGTCCCAGACCCAATTGCAGCCAGCACCTCACACCCAGTCCCAATACCAGCCACCACCTTACACTCAGTCCCTTACCCAATCCCAGCCACCAGCTCAAAGCCAGGTCCAGACCCAATCCCAGCCTCAGATCTCTGCATCGGAGTCTGTGGTTTGGTCGCCAAGGTTGCCCCGCGAACCAACTCAGCAGCATTACCAGCCGTACACCAACACTGCTGTAACGACACAGTCCCAAGTCCCCGCGTCGGCCTACACTATGGCTCCTGCAATGCCAACGCTGACTTCCAGCCCGGCACCGGCTCCTCGCGCCACCCCAGCAGCCCAGCTGAACACCGCTCCTGCTACCGCGACCAGCCGCCCCTCTCCTCCCCAGCTTAAGATGGCCCCGCCGATGAGGCCCCCACTGTCGACGCCGACGTCCCTTTACAACATCCCCGCCGCCGCGACTACAACCAACACCATCCACGCCTCCCACCTTAACCTGTCCCTCGCCGCCCTGTCCAAGACCATGCCCCCGAGCCAGTTCAGCTCTCCTCCCCCGCCTCAGTTCCACGCCACCCCCTCAGCGGCCCCTCAGAGCACCCTCTCTACCTCCCTGCAGGAGGTCAATTCCCCCACCCCCATGCTGAGGAGCAGCTACGCCTCTCTGATGAACCTAGGGCCCACCTCGCAGAGCTTCACCTACGGACGGCCCAAGGAGTTTGTCGCCGCCCAGCTGCTCTCGCCGGTGATGAGTCCGTCCCCGACCGAGTCCCCGGTGCCCCTGCTCAACGAGCTGGCGGCCGAGCTCAACTCCTCGGCGGCCAGCTCCCCCACCCTCCCGCCGTTCTCCCCGCAGCCGCGCGTCTTCCCCACCCGGGTGCTCCAGTCGCCCACCAGCCCGCTGTCCATGATGTCCTCCCCGACCCTGATCTCTGCCCCGTTCCTTAACTCTGTGTTTGCGGGGCGAACTCAGTCCCCACCGCAGGCCGCCTCTCCGGCCTCCAGCAGCTCCACTCCCAGCCCCATCCAGAACCCTGTGGCGTTCCTGAGCTCCGTCCTGCCCTCGCTGCACATCGCAAAGGGCACCAACTCCATGGGTCTGCCCAAGAGCTCTCCGGCAGGGTATGGTTACTTTGATTGGCTGATGCAGATTTGGGTTTAAAGTGTGTGATCTATATTGTCTTCCATTGTTCAGGACAAATTGCATAGCAGCTGGAGATGTTTTTGCTTTGAAAATAGAGCTTTGGTTGACGTGATCATCATGCACACCACAGAATGATATGATAGGTGGAAACCACCGGTGCATGCATCTGAGGTGGTGTGTAACTCAATGACTCATTGTCGATGCAGGCAGTTGAAGAGGCTACCCAAATCGCGGACCCCATCGTCTGAAGATATCAGAGCGAGCAAAGAAGTGATCCTGCAGGACATCGAGAGGAGGCTCAACGCCAATCGCTTCAGCGATAATTCTCCATCCTATGGATTTCAACAGGTACTAGGTCATCTAATACAGGTACTAGGTGATCCGCATCTCAGCCGTTTGGAACCATCATTCTTCCTACCTGGGTGCGGACTGGCTCCTCTGAATATGCACATGAATGAATGCTTATAGTTTGAGGCAATGGTGCCTGTGAAACTTTTGTTATCACCCAAATGGAGCCTAGGATTGTCACAATATAGGCCTTAGGGCCAGCGTTGAACCCTTTCCATCTAGGTTTGAGTACAACACAAATCACTGTCCCTTTCACTCTCACCGTCATCCGCCATATTCAGTCGTCATGGCCCTTGGATGTGTCTTTTGTCCCATGCTCTGTCCGTTTGTCCCTCCATCCATCCCTTCATCCATGCGCCTATGCTACGTAATAACACACAACGGCGTCACATAACACATGATCATGGGTGCGTGGTATAATGTGGTGGTCTGCTTGGTGTGTTTCATCCGTTCACATTGTGTACGCAGCTATGTGGGCGTTTATCATTCATCCATGTCATCCCATAGAAGCTGAGTAATGAGGGGAAAACGGCCAGCCGATCCCTTGGACCAAACATTCCTGCCCATGTCTTTAACTATGATGAGGTACATGGACCTTCTTCTGTCCAGAGCAATGCTTTCGCACTGACCTGTGAGAACGAAATGTCTGAAATGAAGCCCGTTATATATAGTGGGAATACTGCCGGTGACTCATCTATTCACCACGACTAATTCATAGCTCTAATCAAGCATAGCAGCTTTCCTCCACTAATTTATCACATGCATGAATAATCGGAAGCAAAAAATCTAAATTCGCAGAAATGAGAAAAAACTGTTGTTCTGTTTATGGTCGAAATAATGTACAATGGAGGCCCTCTCCTCTAATTCAGTCAGCTGTATCTAGTTTAGCAAGCTTTTTAAAGGCATCACCTATCGTTAAACTCTCAAACAAGAAAGTAAAACCTCCCAAAACCAAGAGGTCAACATTGAGAAAACTTTACAACATTTCATGTTGATGAAGGTTACAAGGTAAGTATGCTGCTCTTCGGCCAAAGCCCAGTCCATATATAGAGGTATTAGCTGTGTAAGGGATGGGTGAGCCAGTGCACAGACAGCCAGGAGCCAGATGCAGCCAGCACAGCTCACCGTGACCCGCTCAGCTCTGACCCCAGCAGCTAGTTGTTCCAGTTTCATTTGAGAGTTTCATTTGAGGTGAACATTGCTCCTCCCAGCAAATGTTTAAAGGAATTAGGTCTATGAAGTATTGTTTGTGTCTTATACTAACTATACTTTGGGATAGGCTTAAAAGCAAATGTTTCTCTCCGTTTCTGTTTCTGTATGTATGTTTTAAGCATGATTGTAATTTGGGTCTGTATCTATATTGTTTTCCTTCAGTTTTTCCTATTATATCACCAGGAAATGCAATGATTTGAAGGCACTAACTCCTCATCTCAGGACATGAATAAAAGCGTTGAAAGTGCGCAGGGTAGGACCGGCGTACTCTTGACACAGTGCCGGTTTGCCCCGCCCCCTCACCAGGCGTACAAAGTGTCCAACTTCGAGCAGAGGCTGATGAGCGAGATCGAGTTCCGGCTGGAGCGCACCCCGGTGGAGGAGTCTGACGAGGAGGTGCAGCACGACGAGGTTCCCACGGGCCGCTGCATCGCCCCCATCTTCGACAAGAAGCTCAAGAACTTCCGGGCCATGGAGGGCGTGCCCGTCACGCTCTCCTGCAAGCTGGTGGGGATCCCCATACCCAAGGTAGGAGGACTCTGTGGCACGCCGTTTCTCCATGGCTACTGGTTACACTGGGGGGGTGGAATCAAGAGAGAGATCTAGGGTCTAGTTCCTTCTGCCAATCTAGATGCTTATCTCCCCCCCAGTTAAAAAAAAGAGACTAAAATACAATCCTGCATTTCGTCCTAGGAATACTCCTAAACAGTCCTAGGAAGTCCTAGAGACCATTTAAAAAATACAGATGTAAATAATGCTATACAATAGTTAGCAGTATCTTATCCTCTTCAGGTGTACTGGTTCAAAGACGGAAAGCAGATCTTGAGAAAGAACGTTCACTATAAGAAGATACGAGAGGGCGATGGCACCTGTGCCTTGTACATTGACTGCACGACCAACGACGACGATGGAAACTACACCGTGATGGCGGCTAATCCCCAGGTACCGCTGTGGGTTAGCGCACTGCGTACTTACACTTACGTTTGCGGTGGTGTACACTTATCGATTCTTCGTTCCTTTCCCTCTCCCAGGGCAGGATCAGCTGCTCGGGCCATTTGATTGTCCAGACGGGTGCTTCCCGAAATAGAATGACACCCATTCACTCTCAGAGGTGAGCAGGGCTTAAGTGTGCTGTGGGATCTTCAAAGGTAAGATGATTCCTTCTTTGGCAAGGATATATGGACCCATAGATAAAGAGCTGGAACAATTAAAAAAGGTCCCCAATTCAAATAATCCTTGAACCCAAGGTGTACGTAACATGTTCTAACACGTCGGTTTTCTCTGCGTTGGGTAATAGGGTGAGAACCCGCATACAGGAAGTTGAGGATGGAGAGCCAACCCAGGAACGCTTCTTTCAACCTCACTTCCTCCAGGCTCCGGGGGACATGGTAGCCCATGAGGGAAGACTGTGTAGACTAGACTGTAAGGTAGGTACCAGACTCGTGGATATTAGACCAAAAAATAAATATTTTTTGAGGGTTAGCGGTCAGCTTTGAGGGAAGTTCTTCATCAGCCTCCACCTGCTCTGCTCCCCAGGTGAGCGGCCTTCCCAATCCGGAGCTGATGTGGTTGGTCAACGGGAAGCCCATCTACCCGGACATATTTCACAGGATGTTGGTGCGGGAGAATGGCGTCCACTCGCTGGTCATTGACCCGGTGGTGCAGAACCATGCAGGCGTATACACCTGCATTGCAAGCAACAAAGCTGGCCAGAGCTCCTTTTGCCTAGATCTGAAGGTGTTAGGTAATGGCCACCGCAAGAATGTTGTACGATTACCACTAACCAAGGTTTATTTTTAAACACAGGTCCTTGTAGAAACTATAGCTGGAGTCGACCACGTAAACGGCCTTGGTTACCACTTGGCTACTCGCCACTTGGTTTTGAAATGGCACGGCAGTGTAACCTGAGTCCTGTCCCCCATAGAGAAGGAGGTGAAGCACCCTCCGCATTTTGTGGAGAAGCTGCAGAACAGTGGGATCCCAGAGGGAAACCCGGCTAGGCTGGAGTGCCGCGTGTCGGGCATGCCTCCTCCGGCCCTCTTCTGGAAGAAGGACAATGATACAATTCCTAGAAATAAGGACAGATTCAGGTAGGTCGATGTATAGATGGGGCACTACTCCCTCTTCTGTTGCTGATCATACTATCTCAAAAGTCTTTTGAGGAAAAAAAAAAGTGATTATAATGACTCACAGGTAATGTGATCATTTGCTTTTTTTTTAAAAACTAACCATCCAGCATGCATCAAGATGCCACTGGGTACGTGTGTCTGCTAATCCAGCCAACCAGGAAAGAGGATGCTGGCTGGTACACAGTCTCGGCTAAAAATGAGGCTGGCATAGCGTCATGCACCTCCAGACTAGACATTTATGGTAAACATCCATAAACCTAAAATCTATCTTTCTATCACAACCTCAAATGCAAAAGGTCTGTAGATACACTCACGTAATAAACATGGGGTAAATATTACTTTTACTTGATACAAGTGCAAATTTTTAATAACAAACATATTATTTCAAACAGAATTTTATATATGATGTTTAAGAGCTTTTGAGCCCTTAAAAATATGACAAACCTTTTGCACACGGGCAATGGTCATTGAAATAATTTTGATGTTTTTTTTACACACACTGAGGAATTCCTTTCGAGCCACTAATTCAGCGCATGGTCCGCTCTGTTGTCCACAGCCCAATGGCACCAGAGTATCCCCACGCCCATGAAGACGGCGGCGCGAACGGGGTCCCGCTACGCAGCCCTCACAGGCCAGGGGCTGGACATCAAGTCAGCTTTCCCTTCCTCTGAGAGCGGGCCCATCCTGTTCTCCAGCTCCCCTCTGGAGTCGCAGCTGGAGAGCGAGGAGCTGTGAGCCTCCGCCAAACGGGATAAACGCAGAGCAGTGCCCCGGTCAGAGCTCTGGTGGGCTTCAGCGGACGGGTCCTTGGGGTGATGCAACATGACAACACTCATCGTCAAAGCTGTTGTTGTGGTAGCAAAAGGACAAGTAATGCATTGAAAGTTGGAGTTTGTGTAATATGGTGCCCATGGCTGAAGTGACAATGCCACCTGTGTCAGATGACACACCTAGCAGGTGGCAGACTAAAGGGCTGATTATGGTTCCACGTCAGCGCAACACAAGGAGGTTTACGGACCCATTACGTCCTTGCGGACCCTCCTTGGGTCCACCGCAGAGGCCTGACCTGCGCCTCCCAGAAATTGTAACCTTGCGTCGAGGCGGTGCAGCAGCAAAGGCTGTGATTGGTCTTCTCACTATAACCCGACGCAGAACCAATACAGGTTCACGACTGTGTCGAAGTGTCTGCGTGGTCATTGTGTTGCGTCGATCCGGAACGATAACTGAGCCTTAAGTAACGCCTGACATTTATTAGTGTAATTTAGAGATTAGAGCTATATACATGCAGAAGTACAGGATGGTTATGCAAAGTCTTAGTCCACATCCCACCAATCACACGTGTGAATGTTTGTCTGTGTTGTGGAAGATTTTAATCCCCTTCATCTTTATCATAGTCTGCATTTTTAAGACACATTTTCGGTTTCTTTCAGTTCAAAATCTGTTCTTAATAATTGTATTACATTTTATTTATACAGTCCCACAAATTATTTAGACAATGTTTTATTTTGTAATGCCACATCTATATAGTTGTGATAATAATAATTGCTTTTAATGTTATTTAAAATGACATACCTTCTTAGCATTTATTGTCATATTCACATATACATTAGATTGAAATATTTTCAGTGCATATGAACATTGCTGAATGTTTTATTGTTGATTTAATGTTGCAAAAAAGATGCACTCTTTTATGATAAGCTCAACATAATTTGCAAACCATTTACTATTTTGAACCGTGTGTGTGTGTGTGTGTGTGTGTGTGTGTGTGTGTGTGTGTGTGTGTGTGTGTGTGTGTGTGTGTGTGTGTG
>JAOPUD010000044.1:1243934-1251434 GCA_027122715.1 Trisopterus minutus
CAAAAAAAGGTTACATATGATTACATTTGTAATTATATGTAACCTTTTTTTGTTAATAGCACAACATTTTAACATGTATTTAATGTCAACCTATTATCATTGAATACATTAATTAATTTTGAAAATATTTAATATTTTCATCAATTTGTATTATTTAGTATTTTAATAGAGAGGGTTCTGAAACAGAATTTGTATTTAACAACATCTCTTTTGTTGGAAGAGTAGCTGATGGGCCCCCAGACTGCCATCACTCTGGCAATAAAACTATCTCTTTGTAGGCAGGGCCTGCTCTCTGAGATAAGTCACTGTTACGCAAATTGCCGCGACCAAAATCTGAGCACATACAATGGATTTGAGTTTGGGAGCGAAATTTGACCTTGGATTATACACACATAACTGTATAAGGGCTAGTTTACACATGTTTATTTTGGATGGAAGAAGATAGAAGATGGATACTAGATGTTAGTCGATATATATCTGAAGGTAAAATTTCCTCCAATTACTGTGCTGCTGAGTGGAAAGGGTTATTATGTGCATATTATACACAGAATGTGGATTCATATGAATACACTTAGATGGCACATTAATTAAAATGACAAGCAAGCATTGACACGTGATGGTTGGAAAATTTGAAATGTTGCCATCATGGCACAAGCCACACACAATTAAGGAAGCATGTGTGCCCGATCCTGCCACCAACGAGGAGCAGAAATTACACTCCATTGTGAGCTAATGGCTGTGTCTAATTGCTGTGTTCAGGGCCACTCAGGCATGAACGTCCCCAGCGTAACACAAGCGCTCGCTGTGTTAAGCATAAGATATCTATACCCTTCTAATCATAGCTTCGTTCAATCTCAGCTACGCCATACACATTTCATCAGCCTATAATTAATTTGATTAGGTTGGTAACATTGAAATTATTCTTTAGATCAATGTCATAGTGTACTCAACTTGCTCAACTAAAAATAAAGATAGCTCCTTTCCGGCCAGCTACAGTATAACTAATATACTACACTGCTAGTTTTTTTTTTTGTAATTAGTGACCAAGAGATACACACATTTTTTATGTTGTATATACCAAGAGATACCCAAATGTTTATGTTTAATATACCAAGAGATACCCTTATGCCTTGTTCAGTTTTGTATGTCTGGTGTAAAGTTAGCGTTTAGTCTGAGATGTAAACATCTCAGACTAAGTGCTGGGTCAGAGGGTAGATGAACCCTGACACAGATGGTCATCATAGACTCATTAAGATGCTTCTGTTTGCATACACAGTTAACACTTTGACAGCAAGCAAGACAGAACACAAAAAATGGTCTGAGTCAAAATGGTGCAATGCTGAAGAGAGAGAGATGGGGGTTATGTTATTGTCTGTGCTGCTATGGTCTCTAGCTGAGAAAACAAGGGCTTTTATACTCTCAAAAGCAAGCAGATTCACAAGCCATCAACAGTTGGCAATGGGAAATTTATTTCTGTTTTACCAGGAATATCTGAAAGTAATCAGTAGCTTTGATGAGACGTTGTGAGATTTGAACAAATATATTGTATAAACAAATGCATGAAAATTGGATTTTGGGTTTTATAAGAAAATTCATTGAATTCATAGATAGATAGAACCTGCCCATGTGGTATAATGTATCTAAAGACAATGTTGAAAGAAAGTGTGCGTGTCACAGTGTTTCATAATTATCTAAATTGAAAGACAGAAACGTACAAAGGGCCGACAGCCCCTCCCTCGGCAGCGCTTATGTCATCACCCCTTTATCGTCCTCCCACCAGCAGGTGTACAAAAGCCTCCCGCTCCTCCGCTGGGCTCCATTTGACCATCACCCATACCCAGAGAGAACCCAGGACGCCCAGTGAGACCCAGGACCCCAGAGACGCCCAGAGACCCCCAGAGGAACCACCATGAGATGCCTGAACAACCGGGCTGAGAGCCACCTCAGCGGGCAGGTGGAGTGTGAGTTGGAGCGCGTGGGAACCGGGGCCTGGGTGAACCAGGGCTTCTGCGGCACGCCTCCGCCCCTGCCGAGGGTGGTCAGCACCATCTACGACCCCCAGCCTCTCTACCCGAGCTTGGGTCAGGTGGAGGGCATGAGGGGCATGCCGGACCCGGGACCCCTGAACTCGTTCAAGGCCCAGCCGGAAGCCCCTGACGGGGGGTCGTCCAAGAAGCGGAGGGGCTGTTGCTCTTTTGTCAAAGGTGAGCCGCCCCCTTCGATATTTCAGAGTACATGTCAGGAATAAAATATGAAATGAATCTACGTAAGACGCAGTCTGTAACTAACAACTTTTAAATTGTGCCAAAATGGTAAATCTTTCAGTCTAACACACACAAGCTGAAGGAAATGTGAGAATGTTGTTGTTTTTTTGAAAACCTTGAGTCTAACGATTCCCTATCCTGAGAAAGCCTTAGTCTAATGATTCGTTAGTCTAACTATTCCTTAGACTAAGGCCTTAGTCTAAAGCCTTAGTCTAACGATCCCTATCCTGAGAATCCATTTTTAGTAATAAAAAAAGCATACAAAAATATAAAATGCAATTATGTTGCATCTTAAACCACAGCTTACCATAAGGTAACCAATAGTGATTAACTACATTTTCTCTGCAGGGCTGTGGGGCACAACTCTGACCGAAGACAACTCCAACAACAGAGAGCAGTTCATGCGGACCACACTCAGGGAGTTACTGGTCTATCTGGTGTTCCTGGTAGATATATGCCTTTGTAAGTGCACTGTGATAAATAAAGAGCGACATTTAGCATTAAGTATTAAGTCAGTATTAAGGCTGCAAAAATCGTTTATTTTCCATTGCTGACTCATCTACTTAACACCTTAATTCGAGATGATCATGTGTCAATGTGATGTAGCGTCATCTGCGCAGGTTGCTACTGTGGTACACCTGTTTACCATGTTGATTTATCATCGCCTGCCTGAGGCTGTCCACTAAAAATGTGCCCCCCATCCTATTCAGCTTGAGCCATTGTCAGTCTGAACAGCACCACTGAAAGGAAACCAGGGCCTGCTCGTTTGCTTTCCACTGATAAGAGCTCTGGCCTCAGCCATTGATGCTTTGTGCCGTTTAGGTTGACATTGTTTGATGAAGCTCTTTGCGTTCTGTCCAATACGTGCACTCTTCAAACCAATTAGTGCCTCTAATCTCACCCCGTCTGACTGCTATGGCAGCGCAACATGACAGGAGTTGAATGGGGGCTTGCGTGCGTGAGTGTGTGTTCCTGCCTTATCTTGGCCCTATTGAATGAGGCAACATTTAAAGATGAGCCTGAGCAAAGCCTGATACAGGGCGACGATTGTGCATAACAATGTGAGTATGTTGTCTTTCAGTGACATATGGAATGACCAGCTCAAGCACCTACTATTACACCAAAGCCATGACGGACCTGTTTGTGAGCACAAGCGGCGATGGCGGTGTTGCCTTTCAGTCTATTGACAGTATGAGTGACTTTTGGACCGTGAGTTCCCTCCCGTCTTCCAAATACACTGGCATTCATTTAATCAACCATTTTAGAAATTCCATACATAAACATTCCCTTCCGAACCCCCTGCTTCTGCCCCTGGACAGTATGCCAAGGGCCCTTTACTGGATGGCCTCTACTGGACCAAGTGGTACAACAACCAGCCGCTGGCCAGTGGAGAGAGGTCCTTCATCTACTACGAGAACATGCTGCTAGGGGTCCCACGCATGCGCCAGATCAAGATCAAGGACAACTCCTGCAAGGTCCACAGCGACTTCCAGGACGAAATCAAGGGCTGCTTCGACGTCTACAATGAGATCAAAGAGGACGACCGGGGCTCTAGAGACATCAATGGCACCGCGTGAGATAACAGCGAACCGCTGTCCTCTTGTCCTCTTTAAAGTGCATCGTTCATGCAATGTTCCGTGTGCTGTAAGATCCTCATTTCACTTTAGATCGGTGCCGAATGTATTTACTCTCTGTGATTGACTTTTCTGCCTCTTCAGCTGGACATACCACACAGAGAAGGAGATCAACGGCTCTGCCCACTGGGGGATGCTCACCTCGTACAGCGGGGCAGGCTTCTACCAGGACCTGAACATCACCAAGGAGGAGAGCGCTGCGGTGGTGGGCGAGCTGAAGGAGAACCTGTGGTTGGACCGAGGCACAAGAGCGGTCTTCGTTGACTTCTCCACTTACAACGCCAACATCAACATGTTCTGCGTCATCAGGTCAACGGGTCAAAGATGATTGTGACTATTTTGCGTTCACTTTCAACTGAAATATTCTTGATATAATGATGATTTTGACAAAGATTGTTCATTTGTTTTTTGCAGGTTGCTGGTTGAATTCCCAGCTACTGGTGGCGCTATTCCCTCCTACCAGATAAGGACAGTGAAACTGATCCGCTATATCACCTACTGGGATTACTTCATACTGGGCTGCGAGTGTGTCTTCTGCTTGTTCATCCTCTACTATATTGTAGAGGAGATTCTTGAGCTGCGAATACACAAGTGCTCTTACTTCAAAAGTGTCTGGAACATATTGGACATTGTTATAATAATGGTGAGAAGTTAAGTGCTTGTTTTGGCAATTTGCCGTAACTGAAAATGTATGAAACGTCATGTAGTTCATTATGACCTGTAGAAACCTGATGAACCTGAATGATCACTCTACATTTCTTTATACAGCTGGCCATTGTTGCGGTCGTGTTCAATGTTTTCCGCACCATCAAAGTAGACAAGTTGCTGAGCAAACTTTTGCAACAACCAGACATCTATGCCGATTTTGAGTTCCTGGCATTCTGGCAAACACAATACAATAATATGAATGCAGTAAACCTGTTCTTCGCTTGGATTAAAGTAAGAACCAACTAAATTGTGTGCCAGATCATCATGTCCATATATATTATTGAAGAGATAATTCCTTAATGTTCTGGTCTTCCCTACAGATTTTCAAATACATCAGTTTCAACAAGACCATGACTCAACTGTCCTCGACACTGGGTCGATGTGCAAAGGACATCCTTGGCTTTGCAGTCATGTTCTTCATCGTGTTCTTTGCTTATGCTCAGCTTGGTTACCTGCTCTTTGGGACGGAGGTGGATTCCTTCAGCACCTTTGTCAAGTGCATGTAAGAATGTTGAGAGGGTCCGACTGGATAAATACACAAAATATTACATCAGGTTATTGTTAACATTATGGTTTACGCTTGCATTGTTGTCTTTAGGTTCACACAGCTCAGGATTATCCTCGGTGACTTTGACTACAACGCAATAGAGCGGGCCAACAGGGTGCTCGGCCCCATCTACTTCTTCACCTATGTGTTCTTTGTCTTCTTTGTCCTGCTGGTAAGTTGTACCAGACCCTCTTCCAGGCAGTAATATAAACCTGAGAACCAGTTCCCTCATATTCATTCTGCCTATTTGCTTCCCAGAATATGTTTTTGGCCATCATAAATGACACGTATTCTGAGGTGAAGGAGGAGCTCTCATTGCAGAAAGATGACCTTCAGATTACGGACCTCATCAAGCAGGTAACAGCATCTTCAACTTGTGTGAACATTGAATGAGGCGCAACACCTCAATAAGTACACATGTCCTCTCTTTGTGACACAGAGCTACATGAAGACATTCATGAAGCTGAAACTCAAAAAGGAGAAAATATCAGATGTTCACAAAGCCCTACGATCTAAATCGGGGGAGATTGAATTCAAGGATTTTAGAGAAACCCTGAAGGAGTAAGTCATGAAAACCAAGCAAATTTTAAGAGGCAGCCTCAATACTATAAATGTTTGACCTAACCGTGGTCCTACTTGATTCTTCTGCAAGGATGGGACATGCCGACCATGAAATCTCTGCAGCCTTCTCTCGGTTTGACTATGATGGCAACCAAGTTCTGGACAGAGAAGAGCAAGAAAGGATGAAGGCCGAATTGGAGGAAAAGAGGGTTTGTACCTGATTCTCCATTCAGACATCTCACATGGTGAATGGGTACAATTGTACAAAGGTTGTTTCTGGTCTTATCTTTCTTTTTTTGTGTTTCTCAGGAGGCTCTCAGTGCTGAACTCAACAAGCTTGGGATGGATTACAACAAAGGTTCAGAGGAGGAGACGTCTCTTAATACAGCTCAGAAGGAAACATCCAATCAAACCACAGTGGAACATAGGGAGATTCAGAGGTGAGATGACCATTGCTGAGACTACCAATACCATTGGACTTAAATTTAATTATCCAAGACATAAAAAGACTTTCTACGCATTGTGTAAATATAACCAGACCAGCAAGCACTCTCTAAAGGAGTGAAAGTCTCGATTGCTCTTAATGTACTATGAACAATGCAAGGCAAACTAACGGTGGGAATCTTTCTTTGGATAAAAGGTTGTCCCGACAGATTGTTCAACTGGAATGCTCTATCGCGGCCATTGTGCCGCAGATTGACATGATTATGAAGAAGCTGGGATTTAAGTAAACGGTAAGCAAACAAATGGGATATGTTCAATATTATGCTATTGGGATTCTTTTTGTATAGATCTGAATTCATAACTTTTATTATTTGCCTTAACCCTGAACCAGGAATTTTACTCAGATGCCAATTTCTCAGCTCAGACCGATTGATGAATCAAAGCGAGACACCTTACCAGAGACCAGTCCCTTCTGGAACTTCATTATGCATAATAATATGATTCTCATATGTAAACCAAGTATAACTGTTTATGATTCTCAAATTTGACCTCCTGGTAGGAACAGGATGTTGCGACATTTCAATGGTGTTTACCATTTTGCATTCACTTCAGCATGCATCTTGGAGCAGGAACACAATTAAACAGTAGTCTATACTAAAAGGAAATCCAGTGCATTATTTTAAGAACCATATTCAATAGCATAAGTCAATATTCTTCTGTAAAATAATTAAATAGCCTACCAAAAATGACAAGCAACCATTATGTGCATATAGGCATCCCTGCTTGATAACGGTTCAGGTTATTAGGTTATATATTAATGCACAGTGTGGTAGATTTAAAACAATATTATTATGTGGTAAGCTTGGATTGCTCTCGCTGTCTTTACAATCTTCAATTTGATGTTTGTTTATTTATCTTGCTATTTCCACACTAGTACAAAGATTAAATACCTGTATGCTAGGGAAGCTTTAGCTCAAATTGATATCTTACAAATGAATGTAATCAATGTTAATGCTACATTGGCCTTTGTCAATTCACTGTGCCACAGCTATCTTTGAGTATATTATACATACTTGCTAAAAACACATAAATCAATGTACAAGATTTCTAAATGCTTATGATTGTGTTTATTACTATTCTGTGTATGTAGTGCATGGTCTACTGTTTTTGTGATGTGGATTAGTTAACCAAAACCAGTTACTACATATTAATGTTATGTCTATTTGTAATGAAATAGTCTTGCATTGACTTGAAAACGGCCAAAATGTAAATTCATATTTTTTGCCTGAGGCAAATCTGCACCGTATTCGTAATAAAATAGCTTATATGTTTACCCTCTAAA
>JAOPUD010000044.1:1256434-1276289 GCA_027122715.1 Trisopterus minutus
TTATGCATGGGAAAATGTATGGTTACTACACGTGTGTAATATAGCACATGCCAGATGTGTAATTAAGCATAATCCTATTTATCTTCACATTAAAGGTGCTGTAGATAAGTTCTGAGATCTACCATTTTTGTGTAATTTGTTGGAAATGCCAGTCATCATGTGTCGTCAGCTATAATCAGCTATTATTCTAACTGACTGCCCCTGCCTCTGTGTAAGCCATTTCGATTTTAGGCCACGTCTGGCAAAGTTTGGACCGATCAAGGCATCCCTTCCCTGAATGCCAAAGCCATCTTCCCTTTCAATCCCAGTTCCGAGAATGGAAAAGTTTTTGTTGGGTTATATAGTTTCAGAATATTGCTCGTGATCTTTTCTGTGCTTTATCACTTAACAACTGATGAATCTAACCTACAGCACCTTTAAGCATAACAATTTACAAAAAATATATTCATTGACAAGTCGATCAGGATATACCCCGAAAGACTTTCTATCTTCCAAAAAATGAAGAAAAACCAAGGAAAAAACACACTATATATTATCTGTGAATAATACATACATAACTTTATACTTGCTTGGCTATAAATACAATGATTAATAAGCACTGTGAGTAAAACAAAATTCTCTCCTGTGTCTCAAACCCTGACATCATTATTTATTTAATTGGTCATTAGTAAGTAGTGATGCAGACTCTGATGGCAAAGGCAGGGAGAGTGTTAGGAGAGAGTGAGGAGAGTGGTTGAAACCAGGCCACACGTTCTAAGAATCATAATGGTAAATAAAGCAGCACGTCAAAGTCAAACAGAAGAGAGGTCAGTTTCTAAGTGCACCCTGTGAAAAGAAATGCTGTACACTATGCAAAGAACTGGTAGCAAACTTTCACAAAACTTACGAGATTTTCCCGAAAGGTGTAAAAGCAGCTTTGACATCCTCTGTTGTAATCTCAGGGCTCAAATCACCCACAAACACATGGAAGTGATCTGGAAAATAACAATCACAACAGTGTAAAAACTTAACATTTCTGGTAAACTAAGAGCCATCCAGCTAAAACCATCTAGCAAGAGGCGGTATGAGGTAAACACTTACTGGATGTGTCTTTCTTTTGCGTACTTGGAGTGGTGGCCCAATTCACTTTAACCTCCTAAAATAAAAAACAGTTCCATCATTTTATTAGAAATCAAGCATTGCAATAAACCAAGGAAAGAAGGACCTTTTAAATTACACATTGGACAAGATGATCATACCTTTCCCAATATTTTCCTCCCATTCATGGCAGCAAGGGCTGCAGCAGCATTTCTGTGCTCGAAAAACTCCACAAAGCAATAGGGGTCATTGCTCGTATGCTGTTGGAGAAAACTAAGCTGTAAAAGTCACGACTAAAAAATATTCACAATTTCACCAGAAATAGAAACAGTGAGAATGTGTCTGTTTTAGTTAGATTAGATAACTTAACTAGCATAATGTTGAAAACAAAGCACATCTGTTACAGGTCTGTCATACAAAGCGTATATAATCACACTTGACGGCCACCACAGATAAGTTAATGAATTCAAACATGAGTTGAGAATCTCAAGATGAACGCTTACTTATTTGATTGCAAAATGTATTAGAAAATACGAGAAGATGACAAATTCAGAACCCATAGAACATAAAATGTTATTATCTTTAACAATATCATACGAGTATAAGTCTTACCTCAGTGATCATTTTGCAACTTTTACAAGTACCTATCTGGGAAAATAGCTCCAGAATCAAAACTTCTGTCACATCTTTAGAGAGGTTACCAACATACCTGGAGAAAAACAAGGTTAAACATGGGAGGCGATTAAAGCATTAGAAGTGTCTTATCTTAATGTGATTTAACACGTGTTTATCCAACACAACCCACTTAAACGTATGTTTATCGCCAGCACCGGGATGCGTCTCCATTGACTCAGACAAGAGCTCAATAAATAGCCCTAGCTTAAGACAATGATTTAGCAATTAACCAAACACTGAGCGGGGCATCCCGGTGTAGTCTAGCGGATAACGCACACCAAACACGGTCAGCACCATAGCTAAATACAGGTTCATTAGACACCAATAGCTATACAGCTCAACACGGTGTAATAATCCCCTGTTGTATTTATTAACTGTCTAAACGTGGGGCTAAACCTCCTCCACCACCACTTCGCTAGCTAGCAGATTATGCTGCATCGTTAAATGGCAAAGACAACATTATAAACTCGACTTGCATCGGACAGAGCTACCCGCAGTGACTTACAGGGTTTTAGGGTAGCTGTCGTCCTCCATTGTCACTAATACAGCCTTCGTAACACCGTTATTAACTATCTACAATGGCAAAGTTATGCGTGACTAAAAACAACCAGCTAATAGCTTAGCGGCTAGCGGACTGGCGATAGCGGCACACGTCACCACACGTCACCACACGTCACACCGAGTAGGCGCTGGTTGTATTTTTGTATCGTATTTTTCGATTTTACAAATTTGTGAATCTGTTTTTGAGTGCTGAATACATGGCAGTTAGGAGAGTAAGCAAGGTCTCCAGTCTTAATGTGAATTCCTATTAATTCGCACTTTATATATGACCAGGGTTTCCCAAACGCATGGGTTGCATTGCATTGAACGAAGTTGATGATGAAGTTCTCTAGTCTAGATAAGGGTCGTACCTGTAGGGACATTTTACAAATTTGAACCATCCATTCAACTGTGTAAAACAATAAGATATTGATAACTTGTGTAGCATTGAGATACTGCTACTTATCAGGACCTTGAGCCTCCACCCCCTTGCTAGGTAGGAACTGCTGCTGAATTTCCAGGAGGTCAAGGTCCATCTCGAGCCTAATGGAGCCCGGGACCTCCATCAGATCAGACGAGCCAGGGCCTGGTGTTGTTGGAACTACCCGCTTTGCTCTCTGGTTTGATGCTGCTTCTGGCTCCATTCCCTCCAGTCCAGGGCCCAGCTAAAGATGGGTGCTATGCGTCATTGCCCTATGCATATAGTTGAATGCCTCTTTCCAAATGGAGGTTGGATTGAAGGGGTTGGATTTATCAGATTCCAGCATTTACATGTCAGTTTGGTGGGTCTACAGGGAGCCGATATGAGGGAAACGAAACCGTCCTGGCGGTTGTTAAAGCAAAAGCGGTGGGGAGAATCATGTTTCTACTTTTCTTACTCTTCAGGATATACATCGATTGGTAGATTGTCTTGACCAGTCGCATGTAAAAGGTATCAATAACGTAATGTTATAATAAACACTATTCAATAACTCAATAGGAGGACGGACGAGACTGGGTAGGTTTGTGAATGATCACAATTATGCGATTGCAATTTACACAAAATCTATTTTTCAATCCACAATTGATCCCACCGGTAGTCTTGAGCTACACATCCACTGACCTTTTGGTGGAACGATCTAGTTAATACGAGATCATGCACTGAACAGTCAACACATGAGTTGACTGCAGTGCATTCCATCGTATCAGCTAGCGAGTGGGCGGACAACTGTAAGTGGGCGGGGCTTATAGACGCAAGTAGGAGGGACTTATCAATTCCCACGTTTGATTTGTCAACTTGCGGCTTAGGAAGCGAAACCTATTTTATGAGCACAAGAGTAAATTCTATGATAGTAAAACGTTTTGGATAAAAGTGTGTGAACTTTTTTTTTGTGTAGTTGAATTCATGAATAGGTAACATTGTATCAGACTAGCACCTTGTGAAAAACCTAATCACGGGCTTGGTTGCCGAGCTGTTGTCCCAATGGTTTTCAATTGGTTTCTTTACCAATTAACAGTATTATCCAAAACGTTACTTAGTTTACTTAGACATTTTTGTAATATGTATGTGTATGTAAACAATTTGCCCATTAAAGGTAACTACTTAATATAACTGTGTGTCTGGATAGTTACTATTGTCCGAAGTTCTGTAGTAGGCCTATTTATTATATGTAGAATCAAGAGTAAGATTCAGTATAAATTAATACTATTGCAGCATACTTTGGCCGGAGGCTTGTTTTAACATGTTCTTTCCTTCCGAGGACTCCTTCTTCAAAGCTGGTGAATTAGGTTGTTTGTCAGGCATTTATTTTCCGTCCCAGCAGGAGCCGTCCATAATAAGAGACTTCCACACGGCTGTGCTCTGGATCCGCAGCCAGCTACAACGAGTTGTTCGGTGGCGAAGTCACACAGCCAACGATTACTGAGCTCGATGGGGAGGGGAGCGGGAGGATTGATGGAGGAGGAGCAGCAGGTGTCCCTGAAGGACCCGCAAGATGGGGGAGGAAGAGCGGCAGGTGGCCCTGTAGGAGCGTCAGGAGATGCAGGAGGGGGATGAGGACAACGAACCCCTTCCTGATCATCTTCGAGCTCCGGGAAGACATGGACATGCTGAAGCCCCGCCCACTTGCGGTGTCCTCCCAATGGCTCGGGTCTGCAGAGATACAGACTCGGTTCAACGCCCCGAACAGATCGCGCTATTTCGAGAAACTTCCAGCCCCTTTCTGATACGTCATTTAAGGAATCTTTAAAGAGTCCGTTGCATGTAGGAATGTCTCAGTACCTAAAGCCAGCGACATGGACAGCGTAAGGACACAGTCACCGATAGTAGCAATGGCAAATAACAACGATCCACTGCCTCTTGGATGGGAAATTAAAATAGACCCACAGACGGGTTGGCCTTTTTTTGTGGATCATAATAATTGCACAACAACCTGGAATGACCCTCGGCATGATGTCAAAAAGGTATGAGACTCGGTCTATGAAGTTGATTGTTTTTTTCCCCTTATTATGATTTCAATGATTCAATTAGGGTGTCGATAGCCCTAATTTTCCTATTTGGTTGTTTAGGTTATTGACGGGTTGCCATTAGTGTATTTCAGCTTTATAATTTGATATGTTGTTGACCGTAAAGGACTGGCAAAGGTCTGCCAAAATTCCGTTATAGGCCCCCGCGACAGCAACAGCTCATAAGCCTATTATTACTAGTATTGCTCCGTCATATTCTGGTCGTATGATCTAAGCGAATGATTGCTAGATGACGCACGTTGCAGTATGTAAAGAGCGCCTGTGAGTGCGAGCTATAGACATGTAGGAAATGTTTCTGCCCGTCGTTGTCTGGTTTGGAGAAACTTTTTTCCTTACAAGGATTGAGGCTGTCTGTTTACGTTTGGCCTTGTGAAATATTAGAAACGGTCAATGTTTTTATAATATGAAACATGTTTAACCATTTATGGACACATCGTCTCGGTACAATCATCAGATTGAGGTGGCATCGATCTGTAGGTTTTTGCGAGATCCACATTGGCCGTCCAAACTTAGTGTCACGAAGAATCTGCTGGAAAGACACAGCTGTCAGGGGATAAAAATGGTGCAGTGTTTCACGTAAAAGAGACTACAGCGTCCCACAGTGAAATAGCAGAGGGCAAAGGGTCGTTCAGAGTTATTTGCCTACTTTTTTCTTAGAGAGTATAACTTGTGTCAATGTTTTTAACATAGGCTTCCATATATGCTCTCAATGAACTGAAACAGAACTTGAAACAGTATACTTATAAATATACCATGCGCAATAAGTGGTGTGCTATCAATAGACCTGTTGCTTATGAGCTTCCCTCCCCGGTTGTCATTAACAGGTGTCTTGTGAACTCTCTTTTGTGTAGCCCTACACTGTAGGACAAGCCAAAAGAGACAAGGAAAAGTTCAGTGCCGATTTTACATATGGTCTATTATCATATCAAAAACCCAGAGCAAGAATATTTAAGGTCTTCAGATCTTAGAGTAAAAGTGTAGTAGTTAAAATGGTTTCTTTCTTTCCAATGACTATGCAAATGCGGTTATGTTTTGTTTCACATGATGTGACATACATCTGAATCAATGTATTTTGTAATAGTTTTTGAGAAAACTATGAATGAAACTTCTAATGTATACACATTTTTGTTTACCCTCCTGTGCTCATTTAAGAAGGTAACACCATTTTTACATCATCTTGGACACATTCTTCAGATATTCCTTCAGATTGCAGAGCCTTTGGTATCAAGGGATGTTGTATTTCTTACTACATTCCCAAAGAATCAAGGTTCATCAGCCAATATGTCTGATGTTGGCAGTATTAGATAACACATTATGAGGATTTTGATCTTCAATTTTGGGATTCTGCTATAATTTTAGCAAAGCTGCTTTGGCCTAATCTGTCTAATTACTAGTCCTCGAGACATTACAAGTACATCTTTAAAGTCAACAGGGTTGGCAAATGCTGCTTTTAACATAAAATATTAAAGACTCTTCCCTTCCTTTTTAGGACCTCAATGTATTTCATATTCTAAGTGCTCCATATCAATACCTTGCCTCTCTTTCAGGTCAGTCAGCTGAATCTGAACGGACCCAACGTCCCACCAGATCCAAGCCCCCAGGAGGGGCAGAAGGCCTTTGTGAGAGAGATGAAGCACCCTACCCTACGCCAGGGCTACGTTCCTATCCCTATCTTCCACGAGGGTGCCGAACTCCGCCAGCAGCAGCAGCAGCCGTCCTTTGCCTACATCCAGCCGAGCGCCACACAGAATGTCCACACGGACGGGCGAACGCCTTCCCCAACGCCAGGGCTCCACTGCAGGCCCCGATCTCCTCTCCACGGGCCCCCTGACTGCAGCTCCCCTGAGCCCAGCAAGTCCTGCTCACCCACGTCCCACACAACTGAGGTAAGACTGCAGCTCAGACAAGCACGCATACTCAACTCCTGTTAAAGTATGCAGGTGCATTATCTGGTCTGGAATGTATAGTACAATCTATTGATTTGTTTAACCTAAAAGTCAAAGGGTATAACCCATGGCGATGTTGGACAGTGAAATTGGAAGGAATAAGCAAGAAGATAGCCAATTATTAAAAAAAAGCAAAAAATAGCAAAAATAAAAAATAAACACTAACCACATTCCAGAAAATGTATTAATAGGGAACATTGCGTATGTATCTTAGTGGTCATAACACAAAGGGGGATTATAAATGGACAATGAAAAAAATAAATATTAAATATAAATCAACATTTGTGGACCAATAATTACGTGCATTCAGTTTAAGTCATATCCATTGAATTCTAGTGACCACCTTTTAATTTAACTGAAATTAAATGTTAACTGCTGCAATTTGAACTTTCATTTTGAAGGTTTACAGCGCCCCTTTCCAGCAACCAACAAGACGCAGCAGCACGGGTCTGCAGGCAGGTTACATCCCCATTCCTGTGATCCATGAGAGCAGTGGAAGCCAAGCACCATCTCAGTCAGCCCAATTAAACCCCACAGTTTATTCCCAACGCCTTCCCTACTCCGAGCATCAGCAGCCTTTCCATAGGCCACAGCCAGACGAACGGACTAGCCATTGCGGGTCTATGCAGCCCCCCCAGCATCGTGACAGAGTACCCATTCACCACCCACAGCTTCTAAGAAGTCAGTCTCCTGCTGTAACACAAGTGATGGGAGAGCGTCCACAGGTAACAAATAAAATACCAATAAAAAGTCCCTTCCAATAAACGTTACAGTTGAAGAGGGTCATGATCAATACAGTTCATTTGAAGAGCATACTTTCAAAATGGTTAACAATGCTTCCTCTATTTTCGTAGGTTCAGCAGCACATATCAAGAGAAGTACCTGTGAAAATTGAGCAGGAAGCATTTACCAGCCAGCAGATGCCCGAGAAACCCCAATCCCCAGAGTCTTTTGACATGGAATTTGACAGCGAATCATTTCCACCTCCACCTCCTCCTGTCCACTTCCATGAGCCAACACGACAGCAATGGCCGCAGGCCCAACAAGCCCAGTATGCACCACAAGCCCAGTATGTACCACAGTTCCCACAACCACAATCTCCGCCACCACGTGAGTTTCAAATGGCCCCGCTGCCGCCCCCTACAGTTATTCACCAACTTGTGCAACAGCCAGAAGCACAGCCTGAAACACAGCCTGAAGCACAGCCAGAGCCACAGCCAGAACCACAGCCTGAACAGTTGTACACACCACCGCCACAGTTCCAGAAGCCCCAACCACCACCCCAGCAAACAGTTATCACAGTCCAAATACCCCCTAAATCAGAACCCCAGGACCCTGCTCCGGGAAGTGTCCCCACTGCTAAGGTCAGCGAGGAACCTGCCGCTGCAGGCCCAGTCCACCCCGGGTTGGCCAAGGTGCAACTGATCGTGGACAGAGTCTCCAAGCTGGAGCATGAGGTCCGATGCTTCGATGGCAAGAAGAACGACAAGAGATACTTATTACTGGAGGAGAATTTAACCAAAGAGCTTTTAGCACTGGACTCTGTAGACCCAGAGGGACGGGTGGACGTTCGACAGGCAAGACGTGACGGAGTCCGCCGGGTTCAAACGATACTTGAGGAACTGGAGCAACTGGACGAGCGACCGGCCGCGCCCGCCCGGATGTCCTCGTCGGAGGGCAACAGCCTGCCACAGAAAGACGAGCCTAGTATGATGGTCACGGGAAATATCGAGGCTTCGAGGGAGATATCTTAAGGATTTGCACAGTGGTCGTCAAACCAAGAGGGCAGAAAGTCTAAATATTGGAAGTTGGTGTTTATCAGTCCCAGTGTACTGTCCCCCTTCCTCCTCACGTTATACAACAGTTTCTAACCTTTGCATGCAGTGAGTACTTAACAGCGTTGGTATTTCCTGGCATTCACCACATAAGTAATGGTGGCTCAGTACAATTATGTTTTAAAGCCAATGTAGCTGCCTTTCTTTGTAGTGCCATTGGCATCCCATGAAGGAAAGCTGTCCGAATCACAGTGTTGAGGCCTTTTTGATGAAGACTGTGGTAAGAGTCTTTGTGTATGTGTAGTTGCCTTTTGTCTTGATCACAAAACAGCTAAAGACAGTATGTTTACAGTTGGAGGAGCACCAAAAGGATCATCGGTTTGTTAGCTGGGGGTGTCACGCTCAAACAAACTGCAAAAACTCAGCCAGCAAGAAACCATTTCTCATTGGCAGCCTAATTGGTATTTTTCTGAGCTGCTTTAGATATAGGTCTAGTATATGCTGCCTTTGATGCATTACCTATTCTACTGTATGCACTTTTGACACTCTTGATTTGTAACATGCTGAAAGATTGTTCGTTTGAAATACTTCAGTAACAAAAGTTTTGATTGTATTGTTGAGTGTTTGTTTTTTTCGTGAACATTTCTAGTTGTTATTTGAAAATATAATATTGCTATATTTTGAACAAGGTAAGAAACTAATAATTTGTGCTTTTTTGGTACATTTATCAGTGCATAGTTATGATAGATGTAAGCTGTGTGTATGGGACAATCAGACGGTGCTGCTCTGTAAGAATCACGTTACAGATAGACAGAGCACAGAGAGCTATCAAAGCACCCATATGAAATAGAAATAATAATGCAAAGGTAATGAAAGTTACAAAGTCTACAGAGGCTTTTACCCCTTTTGAGATTCATACTGTAAAGAAATGATGTCGCTATGTGAAAGGTTATATTTTTCAGAAAATGCCATCTAGTTTTTGAAAGAATCATATGGTAAATGTTTGTATTACCTACTAGGATTTACCACATCATTTGAAGATGGGATTATTGTTGAAGGCAATGGACGTTGTTATTGTTCCAAATAAAAATCTAACTGACATAAATTGCTTATGAGTGAAGTGATCATGTTACAACAAATGCATTAGCGCAATAGACGATAAAGGATCCAGCAAAACATAACATTCTTTGACTTCTGCTGAAACTTCAACATGTTAATGGCTCTTATTTTCGCACGTAACATCGTTATAGGTCATACATATTCCCACCATTTATCACAATTTAAAGGCTCCTGCCTTTGCTTTTACTACCGGTTTTGCGTCTTCCAATAGTCAGTGTTTTTTCCACCTCAGGGATCCACCTCAGTGCCTCGTCAGAAATAGCATGCACAATGTGACACTTCGGTGTATTTTTTCCTGTAATAAAAACACGCTGCAGTGATCCAGGTTAAAGGTGTTCAATGTATCGGAGTGGTCTCCAGCCTAGTGGATGGCGAGTCAGGTAGCGGGTCACGTGCATTTGTTTGGAGCAGGAAACAGACGCGTCTGGCGTGTCGTCCGGAGAGAAGACGCGGCTCTCGGAGAGCCACGAACCCACACCACTCTCGGATTTGAATGACCATAACATGATTTTGAGAAGGACTGCAACGCGCATTGAAAGCGGGGCGTGACTTCTTTCCTGTCATGTGTCAAAGTCAAATTAAGGAATTTGTGAAGCATCCAGCTGCTGCTAGCTTGCTAGCGGGCTAGCTAGCGGAGCAGCCAGTGTACACCCGAGCCGAGCTATCCTCGGTTAGCCAATAGCTTTCTGATTCAACCCGCTCCGTTCTCTTCGCGCAACTAAGACGACGAATTGATATAAGTAAGATATTTATCTTGGCAGCCGGCTACACGGTTGTCTAAAGTGAAGGGCGTCATGGAGCTGTTCCAAGCCAAAGACCATTACATCCTTCAGAGCGGCGACAGAGCTCTGTGGTGCAGCCGACAAGATGGGACCATGAGCGTCAGACCTGGTGAGCGCTGGGCTTCAGCCTCTACATCTGATATCACCTCTTTCAATCATCGTACCTAATCTTCGTATAATAGACACCATTATGGTATTCCCTCGGGGCGCTGTCCATGACCCGGACGTTCATAATGGCATAAACATAAGGTGGTTGTTGGTTGACACCAGCAGGTCGTGTAAAGTCTTGCTTTCTCCCCTTTCACACCTGTATTTACAGTGACTTGTTGGCATTGCGTCCACTTCTCTTTTGTAACGTCCCCTTTATTATGGCTGTCAAATAGATCATGGTTACATCTACAATTCGGACTGTCATGTTGTCTGATCCGTCCACACCCTATACCTAAACTCCATTTCCGTTGTGTTTCCTACAACCACCTCCCCTCCAGAGCACATTCTTGTACAAACATGGGCGCAGTAACTGCTAACTTTTATTAAAGAGCTTCCTATGACATGGTCATTAAGCCATAAGATGAATCAATTACGTTCGGGTTTCACAAACGGCGAGGAAATAAGGTCCTTATCTGGTGATGCAACATTTATTAATTGATCATATAGAGAAGGGAAAATAACTTTAAGACAACTGCTCCAATGATAATATAAATGCTTTCTTTATTGTTGAGAAACGGACACAACGCTTAAAACATTCTGTATTGACATTGCCATGATAATTCCATGTATTACATTTCTGGAGTCTTCTCCTTGGTGTGTTGGTGTTTGTCTTGTGTAGTTTAAAGGTAATGGGGATTAAGTCAAGTAATAGAATGTAATGGCATGCTAAACAAATCTACAGATGAAGTACCGGTAGAGATAGCGAAAGGCTTTGCATGCTATCTTCTCTTTTGCTTAAAGTTATATGGGTGGTGCAGCCAACCTGAACAGGTTTGGGTTGCACACTCTTCCATTATTTAATTGGAAAAGGGTTTCAACTACTCATTGGGGACGGTTGACACCAATACACTGTAGACAATTTCTGTGATATTGTATATTCCAAGGGACTCCAAGGGTATTATTGTGGTAGGTTTTGTTTTGAGATCAGGGTGATTCCTGTGGCTCATATAACAGGAAGGGTATGTTTCTGAAGCTGCTTACAGTCCAAGCTCTCTGTGCTATCGGCCCATGTCCTTTTTTATTTCCTAATTATTTTATTTCTTTGTCATACTATTATAGATTTAATTCTTTAGTACCTTTTTTAAAACAAAATTGTCAGAAAAAGTTCACTTTTTTGAACAAGTTTGAGAAAGAGCTCTCTTAGGCATATCAAACCTCACTTGAAAGATGAATTCAAAGATATATAAAAACAAGAAATGGTTAGTCCAAGCTAAAATAAGATCAGATAAACAATCTGTCATTGATGTAAGATAGAGATTGCCACTAGTGGAGGACTCGACTCCACTACGACTGAGAGAACACAGAGAACTTGATCTGATGTTCACATGTGTGTCATGAGACACCTCAATGTATTTTCTCCAATCTGAACAGGAAAATGTTCATGTATATGTGTTTGAACTTGAAATGTGGCAGTCTTCCAATATTGTGTCAGGTTTATTAAGATCCTTGGGTTTGCTTGTTGGTGACGTGTGTGTGTGTGTGTACCCAGGGTGGCACAACCATGATTTGTTATTGGTCTATTTGTGTGTGCACTTTGGGGGCTTTCTTTGGAAACATCTCTTAGAGGGCCCTTCCATGTGGAAGTAGTGTTTCAGGTTCTGTTAAATGATCCAGTGTCTTCTTCTAACTACCTTACTACTACTTTATTCCCTGTTTCCCTTCATTCCAGCAACTGACCTACTTTTAGCCTGGAACCCGGTGTGTCTGGGTCTTGTGGAAGGGCTCATTGGAAAGATACAACTTCACACAGGTCTGTAAGAAATGAGAATGTATTTCAAACTATTTATTCTCAACTACTTTGTAAGACTAACAAGGTTAACCATATCATGCTTACGACAAACAATCTCCTCTGCACAAGAGCATAACTTTGAACTTGAATGAATAACATTGAGAACAAATATAATTTTCCTGTTTGAAACGTCCCTGTTGACCCATGTTTGCCTACCAAACCGAGCTGATTATCTTGAGGCCGATAAAATGGCAGGTTTTATCACACACACACTATGTCGAATGCGAAGAATCTGTGACCCATGATGTATCTCTTTCCTTCTACGTCCCTCCCTGTTCCCATTCGGCAGATCTTCCTCTTGGCCTGGTGTTAATCCGGCAGAAAGCATTGGTTGGCAGGTTGCCTGGTAATCACAAAGTCTACAAGATCACCAAGATCGCTGTCATTCCTCTGTCTGATGAGGAGCCCCAGGAGCTTGAGTTAGAGGTGTGCACTCTAATATTTCCCTCTTCATATGATTTCATGTGCTTTCTGTGGGATCTAATTTGCTAATGCTTGTGAGTTGTACTCTTTCAACCTCTTGTCATTGTACTCATGCAGGCCGTCACTGTATGAGTCAGTATGAATCATCTCTTAGGTGCAACGTGGAAGACGATTATTTTGAAACATTCAATACACGCGCACGCCCATGCACACACACTGTTTTCTTTTCATGCACCCATATAAAATTAGGCTGTGGAAGAATTCAGAATTATTGCTAAGATTTAAGTCTTTCAGGGAAGCTTCATGGATGATGAGACAGAATATTTTCAAGTGAGTAATTTCCAAGATGGTTAATCATCCTTATTAGATTTTCCTCTAGACCCCGTTCCAGTGTACATCCTCTTTGCCCATCCCAATAATTACTCCATTCCTTGTGGCAAGAAATCCTTTAGGACAGTATGGATCGTAGAATTCATTGTAATAGATTAGTATTTAGCTTTTGCGCAAACTACACATTTATATGTCACTTTATTTTGTGTAGATGGGTGGTCTGTAAGTATCGGTGTGTACTTTAGCTGTGCTCAAAATAGATTCAATGCCTTCTAGGGTTTCAGCTGTAGACTGTTGTCGTTTTGAACAGGAAGGCACTTTGATAGAACAATATGAAGGCCTTGTGACTTGCAGTAAAGTAAAACTGTGAACATGTTTGCAGCTCTGCAAGAAGCATCACTTTGGCATCGACAGGCCAGAGAAGCTGGCCATGTCTCCTGATGACTCCAAGTTCCTCATGAAAACCTTAACCCAGATCAAATCCAACGTGGCTGTGCCCATCAAGAAAAAGGTAGTGAGTGACAATGCACTTGTATCAGATTTCATATTCTTTCATCCATCCTTGGTTATATTTTATTATGTTATATTTTCATCTCTTTTTCTTTTATTTTTCCTTTCTGTTTGTTTTCCCTGGCCACCTACTGTCTTTTATGTTATTGTCTGTCCAACCACCCAACACCCTCCCATCCCAAACCAGTACGCCCCTGCCTTCCAGGTGAAGGAGAACAAGGAGCGGGAGCGCATGGAGAGGAGGCTGCTGGACGAGCTGTACAAGGTGTTCATGGACTCAGACTCCTTCTACTACAGCATGACCTACGACCTCACCAACACAGTTCAGAGGCAGGGAGACTCCGGCAAGTCCGACTTGCCCCTTTGGAAACAGGTGAGTTTGCACGCACACATGCACCCATGCACGCATGTATGCACGCACGCATGCACACACACACACACACACACACACAAATGGAACAAAAATAACATGCACTTTTTAATCCAGTCATTTGTATTCTTACTAAAATGAAAATTATGTTTTGGTTGAACTTCTCTTTTTGTTCAAATTCTTTGCCAGGTCGATGATCGTTTTTTCTGGAACAAACACATGATTCAGGAGCTCATTGACCTCCAGGTAATGTCTTTTTTTTTTCACCAAAACCTCAACGCATGACTCACTGCCTTTTCTGAGGAATAAATGTAGAAAAGCATCCCGAGAGAAAAGGCTGTCTTCACAGTTTAGGGATGTGTGCAAAATGTTCTCTTAAGCACAGATTGCAACGCTTTCAGAGGATCACAGTCTCTCTGTCACAAATATGAATAGATTTTTAAAAGTAATAGTTGTGGGGGATAAATGTTATGTAATTAGTCTTGAGTGTAACTACCCAGCATTGTGTAAGTGTTGTTTTAAAACGTGTTTCGTATCGCAAATCTTACGGTGATCCTTTCCACCAGGACCCAGAGGTGGACTTCTGGGTGACCCCCGTCATCCAGGGCTTTGTCCAGGTGGAGGAGCTAGTGGTGAACTACAGCGAGAGCCCCGACGAGGAGAGGAGCAGCCCTGAGACCCCGCCCCAGGAGCTCACCTGCGTGGACGACATCTACCCTCGCTTCACCGTGGCCCTCATCTCTCGCCGGAGCCGCCACCGTGCAGGTACTGTTGAGATCGCCACGGTCCTGTTCAGGTGGATTTGGTCAGTCTGACCTCTGTGCTTGATTTGGACCTGTCGGATGGAGATAAACATAACCATAAATACCAGAATATGCTTGTATTGACTTTCATCAACCACACGTGTGTCATGGGCATCACCAATAAACCGCACTAAGCAGACGTTGGCCCTCTATTTTAAAATCCAAAAAGTTTTTAGCTTAACCCCAGCAATACCTCTACATTTGTTGGGGCTGAATGAATTGCACTCAAGTCACATTTATGCATCCAACTTGTAGCCCCTAGAAGCACACAACATAAAAGAGCCTCGCACAAATCTCCCAAGCAGTATCGTCCCGGCCAGGTTCACACCAGGTTTTGGTTTAATTAATTCACCAAGGTGTTTTTGTTACGCATGCGGGGGGAACCCGATCCGTTCCGTTGATGATGTGTAAGTAAAGATGATTCCCCCCTCCCACCCTCTTCCTCCTGCCAAAGGCATGCGCTACAAGCGGCGGGGCGTGGACACGGACGGCCACGTCGCCAACTACGTTGAGACGGAGCAGCTGATCCACGTGCACAGCCACACGCTGTCCTTTGTCCAGAGCCGCGGCTCTGTGCCCGTCTTCTGGAGCCAGGCAGGGTACCGCTACAACCCCCGGCCTCGCCTGGAGAAAGGTCAGCAATGCCCTGTGATCACGTGACACTGCGTCGGGTCATGTGATCGTGCTCCCCCAGGAACTGTCGTAGAACAAGCTGCTTTTGTCTTCTTTGATGTTGCTTTCTGATTGAAGTAGGACCAGAGACCCTTCATTTAGGTACTGTGTTTTTAGAAGATGTTTTTACAAATGTATTACAAGTTAAAATAAAGTGCTGATTATTGATACCATACCTTTCTTGTTATAGGGGAGAAGGAGACGGTTCCATTTTTTGCTTCCCACTTTGATGAACAGCTAAGACTTTACCAGAAACAGGTGAGGGGTACTAGACCAAGTCCTTCTTGTGTGGGTGTTATGAGAGGAGCGCATTAACGCAAGATCTCATCGTTGATCAAAAGTTGGTGACTCACTCTGAAGTCTCCTGGTGTGTCCTGAAGGTCATGTTGAGTCACGTCCATCTGCCTGAATGTCACTGACACTTTACTCTCCTTCTTGTCCAGGTCATCATCAATTTGGTGGACCAAGGCGGGCGCGAAAAGATAATTGGGGATTCCTATCTGAAACAAGTCCTCCTGTACAACAACCCAAACCTCACATATGTCTCATTCGACTTCCATGAGCACTGGTAGGAGAATTGACTCTTCCGGGAGACCAGTGGAATGTTTAATCAACAATAACAATAAATCATTACTATAGGCTACCCGTTAAGTCACTTAACCCTTTTATTCTCTTTATTCCCCAGCCGTGGTATGAAGTTTGAGAATGTGCAAGTACTGACTGATGCTATCTCTGACATCATCACTGACATGAAATGGGGCTGGTGAGTGTCCAGCCCGGTTCATACTGGGGCGTTGTGCTGCAGCTCTGAAATTAGATCATCGTGCGTTTAGTTAGCTTAATGATTATGGATTTGAAAAGCCTTTCCCAGTGAATGTATCCTAAAGTAACCCGGTGTACTTCCTCCCAGGGTGGATCAGGCTGGCGTGATTTGCCAGCAGGACGGGATCTTCCGGGTCAACTGTATGGACTGTCTGGACCGGACCAACGTGGTGCAGGCTGCTATCGCCCGGGCCGTGATGGAGCAGCAGGTGAGATCCGCCCCAAAGCCCATGGGCCGGGAACCTCAGCTCATATTTGTGGCATGATCCCAAAAATGAAATGGAACCATATGTTTAAACTGAGCAGAGCACACAGAGTGTGAATGTATGTGTTAGTGTTTTTAAATGCTTGCTTTTTTGAGGACCCCAGTCTATTTTAAAAATATATATCTTTACCGACACTGCTGTCGGGCTCACGACTTGAGGCCTTCCCCATATTGATGTCTTAACTGACATGGTGTTACATGAAGCAGGGCCACCTGCGTCAATCACATTTATACTAGTCGTATAGTCTGCAGTTCACATCATCTCTGGCTACAAGGATATTACAATAACAATGTGGGACTTTTACCTGATGACACAAATAGGCACGTCGAGGTTTCTGACCAAAAGGGTCTTCTTAGAGGAGAGCGCATGTCAGCATTCAAATGAAGATCAATATATAGAAGTACAGCAGAACGGATGCGTACGTCTATATGGCGCCGAATGCAGTGCTGTTTTGAAGTAGGTGGTGCAAAGGGCCACATGCTGTGTTAATCACCATGGTTACGTCCTCGTGCAGCTGAAGAAGCTAGGCGTGATGCCCCCAGAGCAGCCCCTCCCGCCCAAGTGCTACAGGATCTACCAAGTCATGTGGGCCAACAACGGAGACACCATCAGCAGGCAGTACGCCGGCACGGCTGCCCTCAAGGTACACCATGTGCCCCTGGTCTTCCTGTGTAGTGAGACTCACTGGGACCATAATGAGTCGACAGTGTGTCAACTCAGATAATCAAAGCCATCCTTGTTTTTGTTTTTTTTCACCACCGCACCGGTACCATTTAGATCGTCACAGTCGTGTTCAGGTGGCTTTTTCAGTCCGAACTCTGTGGTTGATTAAGTAGTATATAGGTAGAAAAGTAAAATAAGAATTTATTAGAATGTCTATGGTGATCGAGTGATGCAAGAATGTTTGACAACGTATGTTGATGATGCAAATATGCATTAGAAAAGGAACTGGGAAGGGGAACTGAAAATACTGATGAATGAAGCATCAGCAGGATGGCATTGTACAGGAACTGTAAGGGCTCTTGGTTCTACACGGTTGCATTTCAGTCAACATACATGAAACATAGATGTGCTTGAAACAAAGATAAAGTGCTTGATATTTAAAGAAGTCATTAGATGGAAGTGAGAATTGTGTGTATTCCCGTGATTCTTGCACTTTCGGGGTTGCATCTTCAAGGTTGGAAAGTGGTTTTGGACGAAAGCATAAGCTTCAAATGTGATGTAACGTCAAAGTGTAATGGTTCTACCTATCTGACCAAAGATTGGGGTCCAATGGTACAAGCGTGTGTGAATAATTGCAGGGAGACTTCACCAGGACGGGGGAGCGCAGGCTGGCAGGCGTGATGAAGGACGGCGTGAACTCGGCCAACCGCTACTATCTCAACCGCTTCCGCGATGCGTACAGACAAGCCGTTATCGGTAAGGAAGGACTGGTTATCCCAGCCCAAAAAAACATGTCTGGTCCCAAAACAGTGCCGCCATAGGCCCGCAGCCAAAGCCAGCACAGCACTTTTCATATCTCTCTCTCTCTCTCTCTCTCTCTCTCTCCCTCTCCCTCTCCCTCTCCCTCTCCCTCTCTCAGATCTGATGATGGGCCTGCCGGTCACAGAGGACCTGTACTCCATCTTCAGCAAGGAGAAGGAGCACGAGGAGAAGGAGAAGGAGAGCCAGAGGGGAGCGCAGGAGCAGGTCAGCCTGCTGCTGCAGACCTACATGCAGCTGCTGCTGCCAGATGACGAGAAGTTCCACGGTGGCTGGGCCCTCATCAACTGTGACATGAGGTTGGTGGAGGCGTCGGCACCACGCCCAGGCCCAAAGCCCTTCTCATTAAATATTCATGCAATTCACAACCGGATGGTGGTGGTACTACGGATACTACGAAACTGTTTCACTCCCTGAACCTTACCGCTGACTTTTTTTATTGTTTTGATCCCACAGCATTATAGATGCCTCCAACAAAGATGTAGATGTCCTGCTTCTTCTGTCCAACAACGCCTACTATATCGCTTAGTAAGTAACGTAGTAAATACGTTTAGGTACATTTTATTCTTTGTTAATTGATTTAGAAGCACCGTTTTATGAAGTTGACACTGTGTCTTCCTCCTTATTAGCTATGATGAAGAGGCCGACAAAGTCAACCAGTACCAGCGCCTTAATTTAGAGGGAATGGAGAAGATTGAGATTGGTAATGTATTACACTCAACACATCACTCACACATCACTCAATTTACACTGAAAAGTTAAAATGTCACCAAATTCGTCACTGAACCATTCAGAGAAATGTCATACTAGCTCTAAGCCATATCAAACGTGAGGGAACATTTTTACAAGCCACATTTAGTAGTGAACAGTAATAAGCGACAACTGATTTTTAAAAAAACATTTTCACTGCACACTAGCTTGCAACTCTGTCTAGGTAAACACATTAACACAGGCGGCTACTTTGTTTAATGATGTGTGTTTCATTAATCTTTTATTGTGCCGCCAGTGAAATACAGTAATAGTCTGTCGACAGTCACATTAGTGGCATGTGTGAATTGATGAGTTAACAGCTTTTGATTGTTAATGTTATCAACGGTTATTAGAAACCCCTGTAAAGCGGAGTGATATATGCATAGCTCAAAGCCCCAGTGCTGTTCCACTCTATATCAGCCCTCATGGAATTCCTCTTGTCCAGTGAAGTTACATGGTCTGACTTTCTATGAATGCATTTTTTGTGTTGTGCACGAGTGAAGTAGTGCATGACAAATACAACAAGTAGTTGCTTGTTTGTATTGCAGGTCCGGAGCCCACACTGTTCGGGAAGCCAAAGTTCTGCTGCATGCGTCTGCATTACAGAAACGAGGAGACCAGTGGGTACTTCCACACGTTACGAGCAGCCACACGCAATCCTGAGGACGACGGAAAAGGTGAGCTCTCAAAAGGACTCGTCTTTCTATAGTCCAAACTCCCATTCACAAGTCCAACCGTGAGTTACATACGTTCTCAATACATTTCAGACACACTCCAATGCATAGCTGAGATGCTGCGCATTACCAAAGAAGCCCTGGGGCTGGACCTGCTGGTGGTGGAGAAGAGGCTGGAGAGGTAGGCAGGGGATCAGGGGCTTAGTGTCAAGAACTCACTCTTGTCCCTTAAGCCTTCAGGATGTTTTGAATTCTGATCACGTTGTGTGTGTGTGTGTGTGTGTGTGTGTGTGTGTGTGTGTGTGTGTGTGTGTGTGTGTGTGTGTGTGTGTGTG
>JAOPUD010000044.1:1359398-1371238 GCA_027122715.1 Trisopterus minutus
AGAGAGAGAGACACACACACACACACACACACACACACACACACACACACACACACACACACACACACACACACAGATGAGACTGCCAGACGAGATGCGGTAGGCGGTTAGCCTTACCGTTCTCTCCAGCTTCAACACAGACGACTTCCCTGGCTCATACTCAAAGATGCTCCTGGGCTCAGCGCGGTACTTCCTGGTGTCTACCTTCTTGTCCGGTGGCTCCCACTCGTTCCTGAGGAAGCCAAACGGGGTGTGGGAAGAAAGGGGGGGGGGGAGGAGGAGGGGGGCGGGATGGAGGACAGCCAATCATTATCAAGTAGTCTCCATGGCAACCGTCTGGGGCGCTAGATGGATACATTTATTTATTTATTTTTCAGAGTCTTAAGATGGCATCCTCCACATTACTGAGGCTGCTCTCCCAGCCCCGCAGGTCGTCTGTGTTTTCCTAGTCGTTGTTTCCCTTTGGAAGACGCGCCCCCCCGGGGAAAACCAGTCCCCCAAACCTGCCGTTGAACCAAATGACCCTCTTCCCGCCCGCCGTCTCACAAACAGTGTCTTTTGTCTCTTGCAGCAGGAAACAAAAGAAGCTTTCAGTGTAGGTCCTTGGAGTTCGTACGTCGTTTCCTTTGTCTTTAAAGTAACATCAATCTTTTGCTACAGACGCTATCAGCACACAATGGGACGTCATGGAGTTTGGCTAAACGCTGTGAACGTGTGCCACTGGATACGAAATCTAATTAAAATGTGAGCGGACAAAAACAAATAATAAAATTTCTTAGAACAATATCCACTGTTAACAGTTATATTAGGATATTATAACAGCTTTATTTGAATGATCATGTAGTCCGGCAAATACAGTCCCAGCGGCTCTAGCATTAAAGGATAAAGGTGTTGTTTTGGGTGTCATTTTGGAATGCAGCCTATTCTTACATAAACCGTCCGCCTTGCCCCCTCGCCATGTAATCTACAGCTGTGGCTCGCCACAGTCTATCCTCCGTCACCTGTCCTCCCGCATTCCTCCATCACTCAAAGGCGAGAGGCAGTGAGTGTTGAGTCATAGTCCGGGAGAGAACCAGAGGAGACCTCAAGGTTACCGTAGAGAACCTTACCGTAGAGCCCCCCCCCCGGTAGGAAGAGTCATCCCTTTATAATAATGCACTGATGTCGGACACCATTGCTTCATTAACACATGTGTGTTCAGCATCAGCCCGTATGGAAGCGTTGGAAATCTATTTTCAGTTCTGGAGAGTTCCCACGCTACCTTTTGGTCGTAGGTTTGAGGGAAGAGGACCTCGTCGGCACGGGCATCAGCCGACCTCTGGAGTCAAACTCTGCATCGCTTTTGGACCGCGGCACACCTTTCACTGGAAGGTCAAAGCGTGTGCACGTCAACGGGATTTCACTTTGTGTGTGGCAAATAAAGCGCTTGGTTGGAAAGGCAAGGCTGGGGTAATTGGGACAGGGTTGAGGGAAGCATTGAAGTAACTTTGGCTTTTGAGTTAGTGTTAAGTTAAGTGCCCTCTCGTCTTAGATAGTACCAAGTTTGGTCACTAACTTACCTTCTTCCAAATAACCCAAAGGTGACAGGCCATCATCTGAAAGAAGAGAGGAAACAAAACTGTTTAGTTTAATCCAAATCAATATAAATGTGTCGAACGTCGTTCATCTGGGCGACCATGCAAGCAATAAATACTTCTTGAAATAATAAAGTGACAAAAGCTTTTAAAAAGTTGTCCATGGCTTTCCCATTATCCGTTCACCTCCATTAGAGTAAACCAATTCCATTCATTACAGTTTCTTCAAACACCATCGAAGCTCATGTCCAAGGTGGTGTCAAGTCAAAGCACTTTATGGGAAACATTACCGCACTAAGAACAGCACCCGGAGCACCCGGGTATCAATTAGAATCAATGGTCTAAATAAGTAATGCTCTGTTTGCCGAACTGGGAGCATTCTACACATTTACAATGGATTGAAATCAAAGTGATGTTGGGGACATGAAAATGGATGAGTTCACAGGACACATGGAGGTCATGATGTGAGAGGAACAGTAAACACTAAACTACAAACAGGTATGCGTCATTGACATGATCATTGACTGTAGAAAAACATGCATGGTTCTGGGTGAACATGCCTTTCCTCTTGCACTTAGTCAGCGTTAAACAAGACTGTAGCGGCCCCTAGTGGCGGATATGATGAACTGTAAACATATATATAATCAATCCCTTTGATTCTGAAGATTCTGCTCTATGTTGTAAAGTAAGGGAAATGTCCAAAAACATTTAAAAAATCTGTTTTAATAGCAATCCTGTCAGGCTTAGAGCATCATGCAGATTTCTAATCCGATGCATTGCAGATCCAGCACATATTTTATGATTGTCAAGATGTCAGAGGAATATCTGCACTTTAATCACACTGATTTGTTTTTGGTTCTTAAGCCACAATCTAAATTTGTGCTGGAGAGCTTGATAAGGACTCAAAATGGCAGGATTAGAAAAATAAAATATTTTCACCATAGCAGTCAATACTCAATTTTAAGTAAAAACATATGTCAAAAGTTTTTGACATTTCTCTCAAATCTGTAGGACTTGGACCAAGTTAAAATATTTGAAATGCTTTCAAATACTTTTGTTGATTTTAATCACATAACATTTGAACTGAGTGACAAACCGATACTTGGGTGTAGTTTTGGAAGTAACTATTTACTATGTTAATTTGTATAAAAAAACAGTTAAAGTATTTGAAAGAGCCCAAGATGACTGCCGATTAGTGAAGCCAATGGTAGTAAAGCCGTTATCGCCATTGGATACCTTTCGATTTCACCACCAGCCTGTCATAATTCTCTGGGAAAATGTAGGTAGGACGGTACGGGTTTTCCTCTGGGGTCTCTGAGCGGTGGGCGATGAACACATATAAAGACAAGGAATTGACGAGCAACAAACACAGCTTTGGCAGAACAGACGACTGTGATCACAAAACACACACAAACACACAAACACACACAAAAACACACACACAAACACACACACAAACACACACACACATACACACACACAAAGACACAAGGAGAGAGGTGTACGCTGAACCGCCCTTACCTGGTATCCTGTGTATCTGTTTGAACATGCTCTTGTACCAGTCTTTGGACTTGTCTGTGTTCTGTGATAGAGGTGGGGACATTTCAAAATTTTAAGCGGATATAAATATGCAGAGACGTGACGATGACCAAGCAATCATATCATATCATATCATTGTTGGATGCATATATGGTCCTAGATAAAAGTGTATTGTAGTGTAGGGTTTTGTTTCAAACTTTAACAGAGAATTAACAGCTCTGTTCAAATCAATAAAATTACAATTTGCAACTGTAAGTAAGATGTATGTTCTGTAAATGAATGTGTTTGATACAGAATGAATCAATGAATGACACAAGAGTCATGCATCTCCTCATGAATATCAAACTTTACCATCATCTATTATATCCCATTATATTCAATGCTTCAACATCCCATTAAGACAATTCTATTTCCTTGAAATTATTGTACACTCTACTGGTCTGGAGATAAGCATTGACAATTTCATATCCACTTTGAAAGTAAAAGCGACCTCACTCACCCGTACAGGCGCGATGGGCTGTCGGAGAGGGGAGTGTATGGGCGCGTGAAGAGACAGCCTCATCCGTTTGCCGTCCATGTCAGAGGACGCTGGGTCACAGGAGGATGCTGGGAAGTCCCTCCCTGGGTCAGGGGATGTTTGTCTTTCTAGGGGCTGATCTGGAATGTGACGCACAAACCATTGTCCATGAAGGAGCAGTAAAAGGTTGTCTGGAGGATTCCTTAATTTGTCTAGACTAAAGTATTTGGATAAAGGGTGACAGGCAGTGATGTCAGAGCAGTATATCCAACACTCCATGTTATGGTACATTAATAAGTAGAAAAGGGGATTGGGTAGAATCATTTATTAGAATGAAAATGATCCCATATGGAATTAATGCTATGATAACATTTTACATTAATTTGGATCCAAGAAAGAAAAAAAGGAGAGAATATTCTAAACACGTGTGACCATTCAGCAACCAATAAAAGGCCAGTGCATACCTTCTGAGGGAGAAAGATGCTTTTGTTGCTCTGTGGAGTAGAGAAGAAGCGGGATAATGAAATGTTCAGTGGTACGAGGAGACACAGCAGTGACAGCCTTGGTTTAGCTCACAGGTGTATTGACATTTGCGTACTTGTGTGTGTACTTATTGTAAGGCGCTTTGCATAAATGCGTCTAGTAAATGCCCTAAATGTAAATGTACGCCTAAGGCACAGCCTCTGATAGCTGACTATTACGTTGAAATAACATGAGAAATCCACGTGACAAAATGTGACCAACACAACCTGTGATGATTCAAATGCACAAATGGCAGGGAGTGATCTCCTTCTAAACATAGTCTCTGTCCATGGCCGCCCTCACCTCTGTTGTGCTGCAGCAGGACAATGGTAGGGCTGATGGTGGTGGTGGTGGTGGAGGGATTCGCAGAGCCCCGGGGCGCTGTGATATGGTTCTGGACTCCAGCAGAGACCGGAGCCTGGTTCTCGTTCACACTGTGTGTCGAGGGGACCTGAGGACCACACCGTTGCAGCGTAGTGAAAATCCCTCTATTCAGTCTCAGTTAAAAAAATTAAAAAAAAACTTAAAGAGTAACTCAGCCGTCCGCCAGCATGCATTAGCATGAGGCACGGGCTGTAGGCAAACTCACCAGCCAATGGGTGTTGTTCACTGAAGGTAAATCAGCTGTGATGTGGCTGCCTCCCTCAGCCAATCCCGCTTCCGCGATGTCCCCATTAATCTGTTTGGTCCAACCACCTGACAAGTAAATCCAGAGCTATCTCAGCAGAGCCACGACGGTCAAAAAACGCAAAAGATTGAGCGTCTGATTCAACACGGCAATGCAACAGGGTTTTTAAAACCACACTGCGGTTTGGATTTCCTCCTCAAACAGACATGTTGATATCAGCAGGAAGGAAAAAAAAACGATTCTTCCACAATTTCTGAACTTTGTCATCCGAACAGGGCATCCATTCATGGCACTGTGGAGCCTGTTTGTTCCACTGGCCTTTATATTCAGTCTGCACAACAATTAAACCATCTCCCCCCAAAAGCCCTGGCCCGCCTCCATCTTGGTCCCAACGCGCTCAGTGCTACAAACAAGTCCACAGTGAAGCACCACCACCCCCGCAGAGCCAGCAGCACACTGTGGGCCGCTCGCCACAATAGATCTCTTTGACCACAATGTGAGCAATGGGCTAATCGCATTTCCAGCACACTCACATAGCAACCGATAAACAAATAGAGCTCCGAACGTGACCAGGCACATCGTTGTGACACCCCAAAGACTTATGAGGTAGACTTATGAAGTCTCACCTCACACACGGCAGAAGGCATGCGGGGAATCTCAGGTTTTGGCGAGCGCATCGTAGTGGCATCCTCTGTGTACATTCTACGGCGTGATGCTCTTTCTCACAGAGCCGTGCCAGCGTCGCTGATTCCTCTGCCGAGTATTTATCACAGCGTACTAGCAATTAGCGATTAGCTTGGTCTCACACCTGAGACCCCGGGGGCTTACCTGGCGGAGTCTGGCCTCTGGGGTCCTTGCTGACCCGGTCGTCATCGTCGATGTGGACCAGTGTGGCGCGTAGGGTCACCACTCCTTTGCCTTTGCACACTCTTCTGGTGTCCAGCTCTGAAACACCGGGGGCGGGGGAAGGAGGAGAATGGGAATATCAAAAAAAAAAAGGTGGTGGGAATCAGTTCTCACAGCCCTGCGGTGTCTGTTTAAACACACGTCACCATGAAGCGATGGCCTCACGGAGTGATCCGGCCCCGAAAGACCAAAATAGAAACTTTAACACATCAAAACCAGGCCACCCGCCCAACGATGTCATTACTGTGCGTTGCTTAGAGCAAAGCCAATCAACGCCGCTCACAGCAAGACACCGCTGAGAGTTGGGACGGCGATGGTGGCTTTTCAAACGTCTTTACAAGCAGTTTGCTTGTAAAGCGACCACAGGTTGTCACCAAATATGTGGTTCTAAAGAAAGCTAGGGTGATCAGGGTGCTGCCCATGGGTGCTGCTGAAAGATAGATGAGCTGGAGCAGAGCCAAGCCTCACCTGCAGCTGGAATCAAGTCAGGAGAGCCTTTCATGGCGGACCGGGGCGTGATCCTAATGGAGGACACCGCCCGCAGACCTGGCGAGACTGATTACAAATACATGAGGAAACACACACTTTGACACACTTAACACACTTTTGACACACGTAACACACTTTGACACACTGGCAAGTTGAATGCTCAGATGTTGAACGATGATACTTTAGCAATATGTCTTACTGTGTTGATTAAGGTCAAGAATAAAATGCGTGGTGGTCAGTGAATACTATACAACTAAAACATAATAATAAATTATATAAAACACTACCATAAAAAGTATGGGTGTACCAACCAGCATGTATCATCCACAGTAGTGAGAAAAAAGCAGTACTTACTAGCTGTTACACTGCCCCCTTCTGGAGAGCCCTGTAATGAACAAAGACTGGATTAGAACAGGTGAGTCAGGGAAGGTAACGTAATACCATCTTGTTTATAGACACCAGGAAAGAAATGCTGTAAAACTATTTCACCAATTACTCTAAATTAAAAACAATTTATGTCCTTTTGGGCAGTTTCTCCTACTACACCTGAGGGCTGTCTACTATCGTACTAGCGGCGTTCGTGAGCTAGATGGAACTGCAGGCCGTGAGGACCAGCCCAGAAATGCTTGCAGTGGCACACCTATGGTTGTGTTACAGGATGAAACCATATCCTCTACAGCCGGTCTTTATGAACTTAGACACACCAGTGGGAACATGACCATAGCTAAGCATTGAAGCTTGTTTTGCCCATATTGATGTGCAACGTGTTGGATAAACACTATTGAAATTCAAGCGCACAAGGTTTTAGTTGTATAATTAGATTTTAAGAGAAAGCAGACTGGGAAGAAATCTGAAATGTGCCAAACAGTCTGCACATTAGGATTCAAGCCAGAGAAAAGCAAATATCTCTCAAAGCAGACATATTGAAAATATGGAAATGTTACAATATTGTCCATGTGTCCTTGATGAATCTGGCCCACTGAAAAAACACGAGCGTCTGGAAAACAACCAAGAAACCCTTACGACCGCCATTTGCTGAATTATAGGGCTGATGATTATACAACACACAAAAAAAAATGAAAATAGGAATAGGCACACATCAACAAACACTGGTCAAGTAGCCTACTTCTGCACGCATAGTGTCCTCTGGGAAATTATACTTGAGCAGCTATTTGGGCTGTTTCCATATTCATAACGCAGCTCCTTTGGAATTCTTCTCCTGCTAAAGGGAAGGGGTATTCTGGAGCTTTATAACCAGCCAACTGAAAGATTATTAGAGACAGAAACATGCCCTTTCTTACACTATTTAGAAAAAAGATTCATTGTCTTGTTCAGCTTTGTATGTAATCGAAGAGAGAGAGAGAGTGAGAGAGAGAGCGAGAGAGAGAGAGAGAGAGAGAGAGAGAGAGACTAGAATATGTTAATGAGAGCTGCCTCAGTGGAGCATGCAGAGGGGGGGAGAAGGCCACCAGCAAGTGGCTGGGAGCTACTTGCATTTCATGCAATCAGAGTTCCCAGGATAAACGCCATAGATAGGACTAATTTAACTGCCTTTGCCCAGTAACATACCAAGGGAAAGCCTGATTTAAACAATACGCTATAAGGCATACATATGACAATCCATCAATACAACTCTATCCACTCAATAAGGCTTTATGAGCAAATATTATGATACATTTGTGCACAGCTTCAAATATTATCATAATATATAAATATGTCACGATAAGGCAATTGTTCCATAGTGTTTGTGTACCTTTCGTTCATCCTTCTCCGCTCATCTGTGAGCATCACATCAGGGAGACACACTCGCGCACACACACACGCGCACCCACACACCCACCCCCGCGCCTTCATGATATCCCCACACACCTCTCCCAAAAAAAACAACAACCATGTCGGAGTCACCGCACAGCTACTCACTGTAATGCCATTACCAAAACAAGTGCTGCACCCGCGTGGTCTTGGCAGCTGCTGAGCTCTGCTTGAGCCAGCCTTTCCAGGGCTCCTCTCAAACTAAACTACCAGCTGGCTCAGAGATGAGCCATGATGCACTATCTGGCTATCAGGCTGCCCAGCCGCGAGCCGCGAAGCCCTGCAGCCTGCATCATCGGTGTGCCTGACGGTGAGCAGTGTGTGCGCAGGGTGTTGCATAAACACGCCACGGGAGCACAGCTCAACCCTGGCCTTTTTAGGAAGAGAGGGAGCGGAGTGGGCCCGGGAAAGCCATCCTTTAACCAGCGGGGAGGGGGTAAAGTGAGGGGCCAGACAGGTTGGGAGTACTGGGACCGTACTGGCTAGTGTTGTAGACAAGATAAAGACAAAAGTATGATAAGAAGTTATCTCCTAACTGATTAACCTAACCCCCCCCTCCCCCCACACACACACGCACAACCATACACACAACCTTTACTAAAGTCATCTAGCTAGACGTACATTCCTTCCCCGCTAATCTGGAGCTGTTTGACTTCCCCCCCTTCACACACCCGGTCCCTCCAGGTTACATACCTGTTGCAAAGTCATTTAGCATTTAAACCCATCAGCTCAAAGTTCACCTGATAGTGTGTGTGAACAAGTAGTTACCCAAGCTTGACGCGTTAAACCGTTTCGCTCAGTGACTAGTTTGGTTCAGTTGGTTTGAAAACAAAATTAAACCTACCTGCCGAGCTATTGTGATCTTTGTTAAGCGGGAAATCATTAGGAACTGGATATACCATCACACTTGTATTTCAATCTGTTGTTGTTCTCAAGGATTGAAAGAATGAAGAAAAGTGAAAATAGTGTAAAGTGAAACTGCAATATTATTCCGAGCAGTATAGGTTCTCACACTGCTACCAATTTGAGGAAAAACCACTGGGCTGAACCGACTTCTTCTTATATTGCTGAGTTTCTCATGAAGCCACCCAAAAAGCTACAGGAAAGACAAACCTATGCAAAATCAGGAGTGGGTCAATACAGGAGCTTACATATTTGTCATCTTACTATCCCTGTAGCCTGCTTTAAATAAAAGAAGCCACCCCTTTTGAAAAGAAATTCTCAAGGCACAACCAAGAACTCTTTAACATGTCCAACTCGAGATTAACCTGAAAAGCAAACAATACAAAGAACCTGTTTCTCTCTAAATCTCGCAGCAATTGGCAGCAGTTCTTACCTGGGGTCTTGTCACTGTTTACTTGCACACCAAAACGTCTGCTAACTCTTGGCAGCACACAGTCAGAGTGAGTCCAGCAGCGTTACAGTCTATAGCCTTCTCCTCGTCCTACCCCAGCCTAAGATGATCTGCTCCTGGCATCAGATGCTCTCTCTGCTTTAGGGGCCCCTGTGTTTAACCTTGACCCCTATCGCTACATGGTGGGTCTGTTTGTTTTCAGCAAAAGGCGTACCCAGATGGACCTGTCACCACATGACATGCTAGAATTTAGCACCCACTCAGCTGCACACCAGCACATTAAAACATTCTACTATTAACCCCGCCCACAGTCCTCCTCCACCCACGGCCACCGCCAGACCAGAGCCATATGGGAGACAGGACATTTGAGGATGCCTAGAATTAGCTAGGGTGAGTTAGCTGGGCTGCGGCGCATGTGTTGTTTTGGGTGTGCCTCAAAGGTCGTCATGCCAGGGATAAAACGATTAAATGTCTCAGATGAACTGGTACGTGCCTCTTCGACTACACATGTAAGCCTACAGCAAACATAGAGAAAGAACAGGATACAAAAAAAATTGAATCCTTAGAATAAATATTGGTTGAGGGGAAGCAACAGAAACGTTTCTTGAAACCTGGAACCCTACCGAAACTAACTTGTGAATTACATTGTTTGCGTTTCTGGAGATGAAACAGAGGTCGGGTGCAAAGCGTAGCCTGTGTTTTATTAGCGGTGATGTATTTCACACGTAACGGGAGGACGGCGCTCGTTTGCCGCTGTCAGGAGCCGCCATCAAAATGAACCACGGCCGACACAAAAGAGCTCTCATGGCTGCGGCGGATAGGGAGAAAAGAGCCGTTATGTAACTGGCCCTGACTTTCGCTTTGTCAACAAATGGCAGAACAGGGGGAGAGAGCTGGGAGCCCAGGGATCAGAGGACAGCACCGAACAGCTCCAAACATGGCTCGAAAGGGCCGCTCTACAGAACCACCCCCCCCCTCCCACCAGCCCCAGTGATGGGTCCCCACGTCCTGATGGCTCTGATCCAATCAGCTTGCCGTGCTAGGGCGGGGCCGGCAGGGACGGTCTCCATCTCCTCCGGATGTTTCTGTCTCCGCCGTGACTCTGAGGGTCATGTGATGCATTACCTCACGCCGCCCGGCGGGAGACACGCCAGCCAGTCTGCTGTGTTTCATTAACCCCGCCCCCCGGGGCGTTGGCCCGCCGCCGCAGCGTGCTACACACAGCTAGCGGGCTACACACAGCTAGCGGGCTACACACAGCTAGCGGGCTACACACAGCTAGCGGGCTACACACAGCTAGCGGGCTAACGGCAGTAGCATGCTGCTAACAGTAGCCAAAACAAAACCAAGGTGTGAGTCAGCGGTCTGGAAACAGTTCTCAGTGATCGCTGGATAGACACTGCATTTACATTTATGTTGAGATGTATATTTCTGTCTATTTAATATTGTACATTATTTCTGTGCCTAATTCATTGATTTCAATGATCATATTTTGGCAATGGGAATGTTGTTTCCCACACTCACAAACCCTTTAACTGAACTGGACTGGACTGGACTAGAGGTACGTGAAGCTATGAAAGTCTCCTGGAATCAACTGCTGAATCAACCACCAACTATTTTACCATATTTCATAATTTCATTAGCACCATGTTGATCGCCTCTCTCTCTCCATCTCTCTCTCTCTCTCCACCTCTCTCTCTCTCTCTCTCTCTCTCTCTCTCTCTCTCTCTCCCTCTCTCTCTCTCTCCCGATGGTCTCGCGGCCATCTCAACCATTCCCTCTCCTCCAGATGTAGCAGTGGGCGGGGTTGACCCGGGGCGGCTCCGCCTCTCTCAGGGACGTAACGACAGGACAGCCAATCACAGGACACCCAGTCACACCGCGCTCCTCGGGGCACTCGCCACTTCCTGTTTCCTGTTGTCTCAACTTCCTGTCAGACCTAATAAACCTAACGAGGTGATTGATGTTAATGATGTGGACAGAACGACCAGTGTCATGTGATCAATCAGCTGAGTGTCACGTGATCAATCAGCTGAGTGTCACGTGATCAATCAGCTGAGCGTCACATGACACTCAGCTCTGTGGCGCACTTAAAAAACGATCCTACACCGGTACGCCTCATATTTATACCCACACACACACACACACACAAACACACACACACACACACACACACGCTAGGGTGGTGTTAACCGTGCAGAGCGACCACAATTTAGCATGGAGAGGGAGAGAGAGATGCAGAAAGAGAGGGAGAAAGGGAGAGAGAGAGGGAGAGAGAGAGAGAGAGAAAAAAAATAAAAGTGAGAATGAGAGACAGAGGCAGAGGGACGAGAGGGATAGGGTGACAGAGAGAGAGAGAGAGAGGTGCGAGGGGCGAGAGATAGGGTGACAGAGAGAGAGAGGGGCGAGAGATAGGGTGACAGAGAGAGAGAGGGGCGAGAGATAGGGTGAGAGAGAGGAAGAGGGGCGCGGGGGATCCTGCTCATGGGCCACCACGGG
>JAOPUD010000044.1:1371338-1385050 GCA_027122715.1 Trisopterus minutus
GTGGGTGTGTGTGTGTGTGTGTGTGTGTGTGTGTGTGTGTGTGTGTGTGTGTGTGTGTGTTTTGGGTGTGTTTTGACTAGGACGTGGACTGGAAGCTTTGAGTGTGTTTCCTGATATAACCCTCTGAGTGGCCAGGCGACAGTGCTACTTGATAATTTTGTCATAGGATATCGCGGCTAACCGTGCTTATAAACAGCCATGCGATAATCCAGCAATTTCTAGTGCAATGAAGGTATCCGTGTGACGAGAATGCGCACCATGCCTCCATCACCCGTCTATTTGCGGAATGCGTGCGGTCGTTCCCTCTTATCTGGTCACACCCCGACGCGATCACAAGAGGCTGTGCCGTCGCCGGTGAGCGTTTGGTTTATATTTAGCTTCATATTTCTTATTCCGCATTCCATACATCATGTATTACTTATTAGGAAAACTTTTTTTTTTCTTTCATACGATTCTGTAAACAGGAGCTTTCCGCAAGCAAAGCCGGGAGGTCTGCTTGCCTTGCCTCGAATTAAGAAAAAAATAAAAAAAAGCCATTCGCGACTACTTCATGTGTCAATATTTGCGAATGAGGGGTTTTTGTTTTTCAGGAAGATGGCTCCCGAAATCTATCGCCAGCCCATAAATTGTCTTTTCACAGTCTTGTTTACATGCAGTCATGATTGGCTGGACCTCTTTGTGCTAAGGGCCTTGAAAAGCCAACGCGTAGCACTTCAGCGAGCCCTATCCACTTAGGACGCAGGCAGCAGATGGAGAGAAAGGGGGAGGAGGCGCTGGTTGCTAGGCGACCGGCTGTAACATTAACATGGAGTGAAAACAGAAACCCGGTGCCTGGTGTGGCTGAAACATCCGGCACAGAACCCATCCGTTATTCACAAGACAAGTCTGTTGTCCCCAACTGACTCATAAATGTCCCATACCATATCGCGTTTTATTCACTTTTTTTTTTATCAATGACCATGGTTAGCGCACCTACCACTGATGTGTTTGAAGCTACAAATGAGCTGATTCAATTAGATAAATTTAGCAGACATGTGACGTTTATTTGATTACTTGCCACACGATTAATACAATATAGTCAACAACCACAGAAATAGCCATAAAACACATTGCCCACAAAAACAAATATGACTGCTTGCCCCAAAACTTTTGTACAGTACAACTACCGTAGCTACAGGCTCACTGACTATTGACCTATGAGCAATAATAATGCAATATGTGTGTGCCTCTCACTTTCATGTGTTCATGTGCCAGTGTAATATGTTATTACATTGTCCTCAGTGTTCTAATGTGTTTTCATGCAAAGCCACCGGTACCTAAAACAACTGCAACTCAAAGCTGTGTGTCTTTAAATCAAATAGATAACCGTGCTCAGCTATCCAGATGCCATCTTTGGTCAATCATTGTAATTCAGTTCAAGTTTCCTGAAGTTGACCCTCTCAAATCTAAGGGATCCGAGTAACAAGACTCTGGACAAGCGTTATAAAATATTTACAGCTGTGCAGGGCCCACCATCCAACAGGTAGCTACTCTATCGTCAATCAAAATAACTGTCCATGCACCGTTGAAGTTGATTCATTGTTAAAGGTCCACGGCTAGACTCTGGGATAATACGCACAAGGGAATATTATTCTCTGTCGTACACTTACGTCCTAATGCATAGGCTCTTGTGGACACTGAAACTAAATGAACTATATCGTCAGACTTCTGTGTTAAAGCTGCCTGGCCACAACTAAGTTACCAAGACAAATCAATTTGCAATAAATATGTGCAACGGACCAATCTGTGTTATTAGGAGCCAGCACCCGGAGGTGTTTATGAATGATGTTGTTGTTGTCAAACATATCGACCGGTAGCGTAAGTTTCATCTGAATTCCTTTCGGTATGACATCATGGTTTTGGCTTGCCCAGGGCTTGTCCACTGTGCTGTAGACTAGAGGGCTGGTACCTGTTTTATTCACACATGCACACACACACACCTCCCCATCTCTGTGTACACACTGAGAACGCAGGCCACATTGTCTGCATTGTGCAAACCCCCTTCTAAAACTTTGAAAACCAGACTAACCACTCCGGCAGGTGTCCGGCTATTTGTCTCATAATAAAACCCCTTCCATCGCGTGAACTATAGCACCTGCTGTCGCTATGCTAAAACAGGGGCTAGGAGAACTGTTTGCCTTTCCCATTGACATAACACTTGGTGAGAACATGATGACATCTATTTGGCTGAATGGGGCGCATGAATCTTTGAGCCTCAACAGACGATCCAATTCGTAAGCAGCAGCACTAATGGACCAGCAGACGCCCTGGCCCTTCCTGACTTCACGTAGGCTGTCTCTCTATTGACCAATAACTGTCACAAACCAGCCAGATGCAAATGCACTGTGCAGACTTATGTAAGCTTGCCAAATAAACCATTAGGTTGACTTTAGCTACAAATAGGTAAAAAAAGGCTTTGCTTCGTAGACTGCATATTGATTAATTATTTATATGCAGATTGGATATTTTTCCAGATGCATGGTATACAGACACCATTTGCAGACCTATACACCTATACACCAACAAATAAAAGTATAACTTCACCCTCTATAACAATCACTTTTACCTTATTTACTATACACCAGATATAATCTGATTTGCATAAATCTATGATGTAGTTTATCTGATTCCATAAATAGGGGACTTTGAATGTCTGCTGACATGTTTTGGGCTGTAAATTGTCCCATGCGTTTGTCAAATGTTTGGTCCCAGCAGCACATTCGAGCCAAACTGCAGAAACATGTATTGACATTCAAAGTCAGTAGGCCTATGTCAACACTCGACAACAACATGAAGTGCTCTCAGTGTGGGACTGTTCTCTTATGCAACACAAGTTCATAGGCAGGCTGATACTGTGCCAGTATGTACCATGGTGCATGCTAATCAGCAGAAATTACCATTAACCATATAACTATGCACTTTTTCGGATATTCAGTTTTATCTTAAATATTCCAAGTCTACAACTTTTGCCTACAATACAGAACATAAATATAATGAACTTTCCCTTATTGTCTCACTTTTATCATCTAAAGAAACATAGCTCAGATTAAAAGACTAAGCACGCTATTGCACTAAAAATGGCTTTGGTTTTGTCAACACCTGCGGCATGATGCACATTTATTCCATGGAGCTAATGACACAAGCCTGTTACGTGTGAACGTGGAGTGATTTAAATGATAGGCCATGAGCAACCATGAGACAATAGCCTAGGATACGCAGGTGCATAGAAAAAACATCCACCGACTCACCACACGAAGTCTCAACATCCAGACAATATCTTCCCATTATTTGTGTCAATATTGACTTCATGAAAATAATATTGATTATTTTTATTCACAAACTTATATTTGACTCGAGGAGAATGATCCAATGCTATAACAGAAGCCCCTATATTGGGGTTCACTTGCGCCGATGGAGCATGCGTATGGGTCCCATTGCGATCCATCTTTACTGCGGTAGCACTTCCAAACCACCTGGGACCTGCAGTAGCTTGTATGAAAATAACATCCGAACGAGTAGTTGTGTAATTTTCTATGACGCTATACTACACACAAATCCAAAACGGCGTGAAAGGTGTCCGTGGAAACCTTTTTACATCACACACACGCCGCTTTGAGTCACGCGACCATAACACAAAGTCAGCTCTATGACGCCAAGGTAGCGCCGCTGGACATGACAGAAAGTAAAACACTTAATTTTACAGAAATTAAAAGAATGACCGAGGACCGTTTGATGATTTGAAGGTGAGCGTATCCCCATTTGTGATGTAGATGACGTAAAAGCAAATTAGTCTTACCTTTCTCGAGTGACGATCCAGGGTTCCGGCTCGACGTTGCGGGCACACGCGCCACTACGGTGTGTGGAACCGCGGCTGCTTTCATCAGCATGCGATCAGACAGCGGCTCCCTCCACGTCGGTACCGCATACATGCGTCTGCTGCTAGGACCGCATCAAACTACTGCTAGGACCGATGGTCGGTACCTCCATATTTTATTTTTTTAACGGATTAATTTTATACTCTCAGCACACGAGAATATTTCAGTATCCGAATTCTAAACAACCGGTTAATAATATGCATGTGCATGGGTCATGCAGCTCGACTTTGGGGGACATGGGCTCGCGTGAATACAGCGCCATCGTGTGGCTTAAACAGGTTTGGTGCAATGAAGTAAGGCATTGAAGAACGCTTGAGAAACACATTTATTGTATAAACACATTTTATATATAAGTTGACCAGAAAAAGAATGGGAATGGAATGGACTCAGTAATTATTAATAAATAGTGAACACTAAATCGGCACACGTGCTTACGTCACTACGACAGTTCTGCTTAATGTTAAAGGGGTTCTGTGGCGTGGCTGTGTCACGGAGGAAGTAGTTATTGAGAACTTTGCATTACTTTAACCCAAATAATATTAATCAATAAACATTCAGTCTGTTGGCTACATTGTGCATGTGTGCATCCTTGTGCAATATGCCTAGCTCCAGCCTCCTCCTAAAATGAATGGCAAAAAATTCCAGTGTAATGGGTAAATGGTAAGCACTAGATTTGCACCAACGCTTACGTCACTGCAACAGTTCTGCTAACCATGGCTGAGGTTCTCTGAAATTGGCTGTGTAATGACATACACCCTATATCCAGTTTTTACATCAAGTATACACATTTACTAACTATAAAATCGTTTAAATTCAACACAGTATATTGTTGCAGCAGTACTGTTCCCTGTGCATTATTCATGTACTTTATCCGAAAGCACTTGTGTCAAAGTGCAAATCACAGCTTTTCCAACCCTTTAAACAACAATGTCAATCAGAGCAGACCATCAAGAAACAACACAGTCACACCAGGGGCTAAAACATATAAAAACAAACTCATCTCTCTGGCAGTCAGCGTGGTGAGTGCCGTATAAACTGAAGCATGTCGGTAGAAGAAGAACTAGTCAGCGCAATAAAAAGTATGCAGACGATAACACAGGAGAACTAAAATCACCGCAGGCGCCGAGGTACGGGCGGGGCCGTGGGCCGCCGGGGAACGGCACGAGTAGGACAGGATATGTACCGCTCATTTGACATGGGCTCTGGATTCCTGGAAGAGCGCAACAAAGAGGGTAGAGGAAGTCATTATGGTGATCGTTGTTGGATTCTATAACGCTTGAGTCTTCAGGACAGTGGTTCTCACTTGGAAGTACTGTTAGGGATGGGCTGCTTGGGTGATTTCCAAAAACAACCCATTGGGGGTTTAAACCCAGCTAGTACCCAGCACCCTAGTTACTATCCTGCACTATACATACCACCCTGCCTGCACTTTATAACATATATAAGGGAATTTATCATGCGTATGTTTTGGAGCGCACCATTGTATTCCATTATGAAATTGATACAACTCACTTTTCATCTCAAATTATCATGTTCTTCTTATACCAGCAAAAATATAATTAGAGTCATAATGTCTCAGTCATTCAGTCAGTCATGAGAAACCATCAGGCGTTCACTTGTGGGTTTGTACACAGATGGTGCAGCCTGATGGTGAATGTTGTTCCATTGTGACGTCTGACAGGAGTCGACATTTGGTTATCTGTGACCATTCGAGCCTAAAAGAGCTCAATAAATAACCCACAAACCCACACGTGAATTCAAAACAAAAGTTTATCTCTTCACACACTATCACACTTTGGTTTCCTCTCCTACAGCTTGGTTAACAGAAAAACATGTCAACATTTCCTCTTTAATAATTGTATGTTATCTCACTTTCCTCGTCACTCTAGGCTCTCTCTACTCTGCATGATTTGTGCTGTCCTTCACCTGGCAGAACCTGGGTTGATGTAAAGAAGAACTTCCCCTGGGCATCGTGACACACCAGGGCCCCGCCTGGCGGTCCGACGGCATCGGGTTGCATCGCGGTGGACAGTCGGTGTCACATTCAGCCTCTAATGAAAACTCCAGGGTGAACTCTAACACACTGACCTCTCTGGGACCGGGGGAGGGAGATTCGGCAGGGGTGGAGGGCTGCGCGAGGGGACACGTGCGACAACGCGCGGCGACCGCGGGGGGCGTGGCGGTGGAGGCAAGATGTCCATGGTGTCCTTGAGACCCCCCCAGAACGAACACGAAAGAGGAAGAGAAACGTTCAAGACTCCATGCTCGATGAAGCGCTCACAACGTTTCAGCTTTTGGTTTCAGATGAGTTTTTTTTTACGATTTGACAAAAAAAAGTAAGGGTGTTACATTCAATAACTCTGTGGTGCCTGGTGTCGCTTTTTAGAAGTAAGCCTAGAAATTGTAACTCATTGTGTGAGCATGCAAGTACTGAAACACACACACACACACACACACACATGAGAGTCAGAGACTAGCTATCCAACTGACCAAATACATTGTAACAGAAAGCGTATAACTCAAGCTGCAGCCACTTATCCATACTACACTCATGGTCTGGTTGGCTGATTTAAGTCATAGCAACCCAAACTCACCTCAAAGTCTGGCTCCGTCCCACTGCTGGTGCTCAAGATGCTGTGTGTGCTGAGTCTGTTACTCTCCGTGCCTGTGACGGGATACAACACTTGTGACAACGTGGATTGAATGGAACGTTTTAAGGGTGGGTTTGTCATTATTATAGAGACTAGTCTAAACTATTTGCATAGAGCTTGATCACAGTGAGTCCGAAGTGACGGGCGGTCTCACAGGTCCACGTTAAACAACACATATATGTCTTGTTTCCACCGAGCGGTGCAGTAAGGTTCGGTGCAGTACGGAGCGGCGGTGTGTAGCTCCACCTATTCGGCACCCTTTCAGACCACTTGGTACCCCAACGGAAGAGTACCGAAAATAGGTTATCTTGTTTTTTGACCCTGCCCTACTTTTCTCTGTGGAAACGTCAATATAAGCTAACCATGCCGCACAGAACCGAACCACACCGCTCAGTGGTAACGAGGAATTATATACCCCCTAATCCTTAACCCTTGGGGGGGGTGGAGACATCGAGAAGGAACAGGGCTTGCACCTTTAGTAGCATTTCCTCCGAGTTGTGAGGAAGTATGAGAGAAGACAAGCCATTAAGTGTGTCATTATGATAGCAGCTGGACTCACTAGAAGTGCTGGAGGTGCTTCCAGTCTTCCAGTTGCCTCTCTGCATTGAGTGAGACACGGCAGGGGGTGGGGCCGCAGCCCGTGGGCCATAATCATACACGGAAAATTCAGTGGTGATCTCAGAGTCGCCAACGTTACGGCCCAGGATCGGGGCTGTTATTACAAGATCTTCAAGAAAAAGGAAGAGGATCAGCATCGTGCGCATCAGCATCTAGGCCTGAATCTATAAAGATATAAATTTGAAGGTAGTGATTAATTGAAAAGATAGACAAAACATGCTTACCAACATTCTTTTTGCCCGTCTTTTTCCTCTCCTTGTGTCGTCTGTTGATGCTCCTCCGAAACCTATTTAGGTTCTCCTACGGAGAAAAAAAAGGAAAACCAGTGATATCACGTATAGCCTCCCCAATATCTGCATGGATCAGCAGAGAGCCACCAGGATCCCTGCTGTGGCACTTGTGCTGGGGGTTTGTATGTGTCCCCTATACCTGCTGGCACCGTAACGAGTTGGAGCGCTCGTGCTCACACTGCCAGGCCTTGAACTCCTCGACCGCCTCGTTGACAGTGATGTGCCCCAGCTTGACCCTCTCCTGCAGGGCGATGAGCTGTCTCTGTCCCGGGGTCTTCATTCCATCAAAGTTAGCGGAGGAGCACAGAGCATACGTCCCAGGCTCTGATACGAGGGAGATAAGCAGCATGGCGTTTCATGTCATTCACACGAGCGTTAGACTCGATGCAATTGCATGGACAATATCTCCTGGACAGACCTCTAGCGTGCAAAAATGGTGACGAAAAAAAAAGGTTATATCCAGAGAATGATAACAAACACACCAAGTAGCTGCCCACATTCAGTTATATTTTTATAACTTTGTTCATATTTACCTGCAGCCCTTCTCGTTGGTCTCGTTGGGGGAGTGATTTGGTCTGAGAACACTGTGGGGGAAAAAAAGGGAGGCTTAATGTTGGACACTCAGAGTGAATATCGAATAAAACTATAATGAGCGTGGAGAACGTTTAGCCTGACCTCTGGCGATGTAAGGCTTGCTGTTTAGTGACTCTGAGCTCGCAGGTCTGGGCATGGGGGCAGGCGGACGATTGATTGCTCTCATGGGATAGGTTGCAAAGTCGTCTACAATATGGTAGATATCCTCTTCCAAGGAGTTGTATAGGGGGCCATCTACTAAATTGTATTGTTCCTGCTCCTGATCCTCCTCCTCCTCCCTCTCCTCTTCCTCTTGTTGGGTCACATCATCCTGGCTGACTTCCTTTGTGACCTCTGTGTCAAGGCGTTCCTGCTCCTCTTGGCATTTGCCCGCCCCTGGTTTTGCTGTTGGATACAACACAGTCACATTGTCTTCCCCAGCAGTGATCCGATGTAGCCTTGTGAGACCATCCCCTTTATCTCTGCAGAGCTGTCTGCCCTCAAGCCTATTGAGAGCCACTTCCAAAAATTTTCAAATTAAAGGACCAATCAGCATAAGTGAGGGTGGGGGGGGGGGGGGTCAGTTTATGGCAAACAACATGCAGTCCACAAAATGTTCAAAGAATAACAGGAATTTGCAGGGAAGGCTGACACTGTTTCTTTTATCAGAGGAAGAGCATCACTTAAGTTACTTAATTTTGATTGGCTGGCGCTTTTCTGACATTCATTGTGAAACTCAAACTTTAATATCTGGATGTTGTCACGAGGCTCGATAAGGTGCAATAACATGGGGACTTCAGACCAACCGGCTACCTTGGAAGAAGGTCCTGAGCATGGCATCTTCAGGATTCTGGTTCTCCGCCACTCGAGTCATCACTTCGTCTAGAGGGGGACATCAGCTTGTCATCAATGTTATCCAGTTCATCCATGTTGAATGTAACACACACACACCCTTTCCTTACCACTGCTCCCCAACCAATTTTGTAATTTTTCCCTAATCCTCCTCATCATCATCATCATCATCATCATCATCATCATCTTCATCATCACCACAATCATCATCATCATCACCACAACCATCATCATCATCATCACCATCATCATCATCATCATCATCATCATGTTGTTCAAGAGCTTACACAAGTCGTCTGCACATTCCGGGTTAATGACCAGCATTGACTCATAGATCTGCCCCGTGTGCTCAGAGCACCTGAGGATGTTATCTGAGCCGGGAGCCATCAACATATACACATCCCTGCTGTCCTCGTCCTGTGGGTCAGCACTGAGTGTGGCCACTGTCTCCTGGATAAATCATAAAGCAACGGAAATGAATAAATGCAACATAAGTTAAAGGTGATAGAAAACCCCAAAAGCTAGGCTTGACTGAATTGATGAAGGGGGTTATACAAAATATCGCACTTCGCTAGAGTTACGTTTTGGCAAAGAGCAAGGGTTCATAAACTTTTCATACCTCTGGACTCAAAAAAAAACCACAAAAAAACTGTGAACTGATACTTTTGTTTCATCAGTATCAGTCACAAAACTCTGAGCATACCGGAATTGGTGATCCCCCACCTCCCAATGTCTTGCAACCCATCTTGGGGTCCCGACCCACGGTTTTGAGGAACACTGGATGCTGTGATGTTAGAGAACATTGACACGTGATACGACTCTGTTTTGTGTCAAAAACGTACCACAAACTCGTCCATGAACTGCCGGAGTTCGGTGAAGCCGCTGCGCGCCGCAAGCGTGTTGGGATAGTCCCCCTGCTTGTTCATGACACTGTAGGCCTGGAACGCTCCGGGACACTGCAGTAGAGTCGCGGTCAGCCTCCTTAGGCCGTACTTGGCGGCAAAATGGAGAAGCGTGGGAAGATCCTCGTTCCGCTGGTCTGAGGGGGGAGGAAAAGGTAAATATGAGTGCACAGGTTTCACATCTCACTTGACGCTAAAGCTTGTTTAGAGAGTAATCAAACACTGACAATCAAAACCCGGGCACAGCCCTGTCTCTGGTCAGAACACTGGTCGTGTTTAGTGCTGCTTGCTCTGACTGGGCTGTTATTTGGGTCAGGGCACACAGTCGGCATCGACTGGACTATGTTTTATTTTGGCTTTGAGGATTAGTGATATAAAGCAGCACAAGCTGTGCTGTGAAGATCAAGAAAAATTAGGTCCATTCAGAGTATGTCCTCATTGAAAAAATTCCTGTGACAAAAACTCGGATGCAACGCTTCAGTTTGTTTGGCAACTTCTTTGATATTTTTAGTTGATGATGAGCAAGCATGACAATAAGCTTTTAGTCTTGAAAAGGTGCTTTACTCACATGTTGACATATCTTCTGTTTCCATCTGTTCGATTCCAAAGAGCTGAAGTCCACCCAGTGACATTCTGGATTTTAACAAGTCAGCAAGCATTTCGTCCACTGATTCTGTTTTATTGCATGTAAAGTTGAATGCCTGTAAATATAAAAGTATAGACGCGTCTTTGACCTTCTTTTCGCCTTTCATAAAGCCTTGCATAAAGCCTTGCATATTGCTGTGGATTATATTGTTGTGATCATTAAAGTGTAGACTCTTACCTGGCAGATGAATTCAATTGGAGAGGTGGCATTATCCAGGTGACGACCAACCTCATCCATGCAGGTGTAGTATGTAACAGGCGTCAAACTGACAGAATGGTTTGCTGAATCGCTGACCAAAGAAAGCGATACTTGCCCAGCAGGCATATCTGAGCATAACGATAATACAAACAACTAAGAGTATTACAGAAACACAAAGCATCTCAAATACTCATATTAAAATAGGCTATTTATATATGGGCCACCTACCAGGTGCTATGGCACTTAATGTGTATTCATTCACTATGGTCGCCAGAACATGCTGCGGAGCTCCATGTTCAGAGGAAAACTCCACCTCGATCTTTGACTCAATGTCCACTTTATGGAGTAGAATGATGTAAATAGTTGTCCGCTCCTGCAAAAATATATTTTTACACTTAATAATAAGTAAAGGAACATTGTGCTAACTCATTCAGCCAACACTTTTATTTAAAACTATATATTGAGATTGTTTGGACCAGTGATGATTCATAGATTATATTGCGGCTGTGTAAATTGTCCTTATTCTGAGAGTCTGACGTAGTTAGTTTTTTTTACAATCTGCAATTCGTCTGATAGGTTAACCCCACTTAAATGATAAGATGTAAGTGTATTCTAAATAACTAACTATGGCTCAATATTTAAACCGTTAAAGATCGGTAAAAAACCATCCAGCCATCCATTCCTCCATGGTATTCCCATTCTGGGAGTTGGGTGGACTAGAGTCAGTGTAAAGCATGTGAAAACCAGGACAATGAAGCCTATAAATCACAGACTCACATACACACTCGACGGGCTGAAACAGGCACAAACCCGTACAAACATCGGACATTGGACCTCAACTTGCAGGTAGAACCCAAAGAAACTGAAATCAGGTACCAACTGCGCCCTGCCACCCAAGGCAGGTCACGTCACTCTATTTTGAATATTAACCGCACTACAGCAGCGATCTGTGTGTGATGATTATCATGAATTGAAAATGATTGTAATCTCACCCCACAAGGAATTCTGTTTGGCTGAACGGTGAGACACGTGGGGCATGGGACGCAGCTCTCCTTCTCCTGCAGAGAATCCCCGGAGCTCAGGTCCACTATGAGGTCTGGTTCTCCCTCATCTGCCGACACATACTCCTCAGCTTCAGGCTCTTCTGTGGCCTCACCCGCTGTCTGCACGGCCGCCTCGACAGATGCGGCTGGTGTTGTTTCCCTTTCACTGTTGACCTCGTCTTGTTTGTCTTTAAAGTAACAGTTACTGATTATTATCACCCTCAGGTGCACGCACACAAATGGACACTCATGGAGGCACGTTCATGCACATACACATGCATGCACGCACGCCAACACACACACACACACACACACTGAAACACCCACACACACACACACACACACACACACACACTGAAACACCCATACACACACACTTTTCACCCACACTACACACACATTCCACACACACACACTGGGTACTAGTGTGTGCCTACCGTCCTCCATGGCCGCCAGGACGGTAGAGATGTAGACGGCGGGCTCGTCGTCGGCGTGCAGCATGCTCCAGCTGGCCCAGTGTTCGAAGCACCCATCGGGCACCAGCTCCTCGGCCACGCCGCACAGCAGCACCACCACCCTGCGGGGGGGCTGCAGGAGCCTCTGGAGGGCCCCGTGCAGGTGCTCGTCGCTCAGGAGGTCCAGCAGAGCAGCGGTCATCAGCAGGACCGCACACTTGCCATGGCGGAGACGCTCAAAGTCGTAGCCGCGCGGCCGGTCCTCCGGCGAGACGGCGTGCGGCAGGATGGAGAACTCGCGGAACACCACCATGGACCGGAGGATGGCCTCCAAGTACTCGGCCCACTCCTGGGCCTCCGGCGTGTGCAGGATCAACAGCTCGCCGTCGGCAGAGGAGGAGTCTGCCAGGACGGAGGAGGTTGTTAACCATCAGCAGTGACTAATATTTAACATGAGCCAAAGCGGGCCCACGGCCCAGCCCGTGACGCCGATGACGTCGCACCGGTGACACGGCACCCCATGACCACCGGCGATGTCATTATGTATTGTTTCCCCCGGGTGCAGCGAGGGCTGATGTTTGTGATGGAGCCGTTCCACGGTCACTCCGTCAGGCCTGCCAGGGCTATGGAATGTCAAGACGAATGAATGGCCGCTCTCTGTGGCACGGTAAGCACACCCTTCCTCCCTCCCCACCGCCAGAAAATACCAAAAAAAAAACACAAAATACTGGGCAAACTTCACACTGTGTCAACACTACTCTGGGTAATTTTGTTTGACTCATTACACTGTTTAATCAGGTCGGATTCACCCCCTCTTACTCCATACTGGGAAAGGAACCAGATCCAGTCAATGGGCCGTTCATAGCGTTTTGGACAATGGTCTTCTGGTAGTTTCAGGTTATTGAACCATACAGGAAGGCCACGCACACTTCCTCTTTCAGTTAAGCCGTGTTACGCTTCCACAGCTGATCAAACAGTTATCACCATTATTCCCCAGACCCAATGACACACATTACACACTCAAAACGTTGAAACCCAAAATCCTATTACGTTGGGTTGTGTTCCGTGACATAGTTTGCTGCAATGCTACATGTGTCACGGTTTTAGCATGGTGAAATGGTACTTAAAAGTAAATCATTTGAATAAAGATGTCATTCTCGAAATTCCAAACCTGGGGTTTCCTCCATGGCAGAGCAGTCTGGGCTTCGTGTCTCAAGTCCCCGTGAGAAGCTGGTCATCTGACGCAGTAACTCTGTCTCTGGTGGACCAGCACCCGGCGATGCGCATCAGTTGACAATGCTTTCGCCAATGAGCGCTGTCATATAAATAGCACAAGTTAGTTTCCTCATCAAGAGTATAGCCTACCGAGCACCACTTCCTGAAAAGCTGTGAAAGTACAGCCCACAAGGCTGTCCTCAAGCACAGTGTTTTTATTACACCCGAAGCATGCTGGGTCGTCCATTTTCTGACCTCTCTCTGACATTCGCACACACACACACACGCACACACACACACACACACACACACACACACACACACACCCACACAACACATAAAATAAACATATTTT
>JAOPUD010000044.1:1450135-1485167 GCA_027122715.1 Trisopterus minutus
CACACACACACACACACACACACACACACACACACACACACACACACACACACACACACACACACACACACACCATGCACAGCAGCCGCTTGCCCAAACCGAGGAAATAAACGGAGATCATTCGTGTAGAATCACACAACGTCAACACTTTTTTTAAATTGGGTTTGAAATATAAATGATGGAAGCGATACATCATTTATTTGGACTAACACACTCGATATCCACCTTGGTTGATAAAAGACATGCCGTTTTAAATATAAATATGTCTCCTCTAACTAAAAACTCCTCCCTGCAGGAATACGAGCGAGCAGATAAACGTGTTAAAACTAGAGGTGTTCATTATTTTTTAAATAATCGATAGTAGGCTGTAGTAAATAAATAGATGTAGGCTGATTGGCCGGTACAGGCCTAAAACACAGTGCGCCGCCGCTGGGTAAGTATAACAGGACTATCCAGTACATTAAGACATTTTAGATCCGGCCCACTTACTGGACATTTATTGTCAGTATTGTCATTATTTTACTGGACAGAAATCGTTGTTGAAAAAATAATTGGCCTAGAAATTATACCGATGAGAATTTGCCTTTTAAAAGGAATATATGTTTTACGCACACACATCAGGGTTATTGGTCGGTGTGAATTCCATTTAGAAAAATGTTTCATACTATTAGCAATAGCCTACTTGTTCCTTTAAATTAGGGTTAAAGACAATTTCGCTCTTAGGCAAAATGTATCAAAACGTTTAGAATTTAGAAAAATACAGTAGGCTTTCAGATAGGAAACAACAATTTTTTCGATAGTCCCGTGGACATCCCCAATTGCGTTATCAAACAAATGGCGAGAATGCCTTATCAGACCATTTTCGTTTTTTGTATTGTATTTGACTAAATGCATTGAACGTTTCTTTTTTAAAATCAAAATTCAAACTCAATAATTCCATTTTATCGATGGATTCTGTGCTATTTGACCTGGCCAGAAATAAATAGACCAAATACAATATCGACCATCACTATGGATCATTTTATATTTACTTAAGGCCTCATTTAATTCCACCGTCGCGTTGATAAAACCAACAGTGCACGAATTATATCGATTATTCGAATTGGTGTAAAACAACAAGGTGAAAAAAATCGCAAACCTACCTTGGAATCTGTGGCCCAAGTACCTATATCTATGTATCAACCAGGGGTAGAAAGTGGACGGGTCCCTTTGCTGGCTGGCGAAAAGGGGGTGCGGGCTGTGGGACGAGGAGAGCGGGTGGCCGGGCAGGCCGTGGGGAGGGGGCACCGAGTGCACCGGTACACCCGAGTTTGTAGGATGCGATACCGCCTCGGCGAACACCAAGTCCGGGTTCGAGTAGACGCCTCGGCCGCCGGAGTGAAAGCCGTTCAGAAAGGGGTTCATCTGGCCGGGGTTTGCATAGCTCAGAGCGGCGGGTCGGATGGGCTCCTCGGACCTCGACACCGGTAGAGGATTATCCTTCGCCACCAAAGACTCGATGGTGAAACACCTCTTGGGTGTGGGTTGAAACATGGTTTGATGGTCGAGATTCCCCAGCTTAAGTTGGAAGTGTTGCAGTCGTTCCTCGTTGAAATACTCCACCACCACACACACACGCACACCCGCGAGAGGAAAGTTTCTCAGCAGCACAAGTTTGGAAGGAAAACGCGACGATACAGAAAGCCCCAAAAACAAGCAAATCGCAGTAAAAGTGGGACTACTCCAGACAATCCATGGAAGTGATCGTTTCCCCCGTACCGGTTGTGCAGCCGATTTGTTAGTTCATGAGCCTAATTAGTGCTGGAGTCCCATAAACAGCTTCCTCTGAAGCCTGTAATGGCATGGTGATTGGTCGCTTCTACTCCCCTTAAGGTTGAGGGAAGAGGCTTTAAGTGCGTCAATAGAAACGCGCACGGAGAGGCGGACTCGCGCAAAAAAGGGAACGGATTCGTTCAGAAGCCCATCTTCACAACATTTCACCTACTCAGCTGAACCAGTAGAAAAGCTACTCGAGGTACTTACGTTTGCATTTATGTCCAACGATAAGGCCTATGAGACTCCGACTTGGAGGAGAGGGGGGGGCATAGGGTTAGTGTAGGCTATACGACTTCTTTTAATTATAAGGGCTATAAACAACAATATTTCGGTATTTCTGCGTTCATCTATTTGAGGATACATATCATACATAGCAGAGCCAATCAGCCCCCAGGATAATTTGTACCCAATTTGTTTTTCCGTCATTTCTCACAGCTTCATGTTTTTGGCACAGCAGTCCAGACCTCTTTCTTCGGTTTATATATTTTTTGTATATTACTAAATCGGAGAGAATGTTTTATCAGTGTTTTTGATAAACGGGACGTGATCCGTTTTTACCACAATGTGTAGCAAAATCGAGTTTGACATTATTTAATATAATAGGCCAACATCAAACATACAGCAAACAACGCTATACTGCCAATCCGCAGATGCAGTCCCATGTGGTTGTGCTGTCAGACGCGAGTTACACATAATGCTGGGCCTGTAGCCTATGTTAAATTACAGGTTGATTCTTTTATTATCGGGACTTGTCATCATGTCTAATTGTATTTATTTAATTTCTCATTGCTATTTTGTATTCATCTTTAGGTCAGCAAAAATTAAGACGACCTTGAGATATGTGTTTAATGCTAGTACAAGTGTATTCTTAATTTCTGTGTTAACTAATGCTTGACTGGAAACCATTGGCGTCTTTTGGCGTTATTTAAACGCGGCTGGAATATAAGACTGCAACACTAAATTGTAGGCTACTTGACAAATTGTCTTTGTGTGTTGCTCGAAAGCCTTCACAGACTAATGTAACAATCATTAACACAAATGAATAATAACAGGAGTAGCCTAATTAATAGGCGTGGTTTGTTGGATTGTTTTTGCCGTCGTGCAAAACAAAATATCTTACCGACCTGCCGTATGCCAGGTGTTCAGACTTGACATTGGGCATATTATATTATATTATAGTAGAAAAGCATAGCATATGAATAGAATGCGATTCGGACCTGTAACAAATATGAAATGGTAGAGCATATAAATGTAAACAACTTAAAAAAAAACAACAGTTTGTAAAATATATGTATGCATTAATTATCTTCGCCATCGCCATTATAATCCAATTATTAACATGTATATTCTGATAGGCAAAAAAAAGGTGGCTTCCTAGAAATTAGGCCTATCAGTTTTAAGTCGGTGACCATCAACACCGTTTGAGAAAAAAATAATGCTGAACGTGTTTATTTGTTTTAAAGACATCATAAATGATCCGTTTTTTCTATTCAATCGAACATTTTTGTAATTATTTTGATAATTATATAAATGCAAATAGGCCTACAACTGCCGTCAGTAGCCTCGAGGGTTATCTGGCAGGTTCAATATCAGCCATGTGAGGGCCATTTGAGATTTCTAAGGGATTTTTAGACCCTTAATAAAATGTATGTATTTATAGCCTATTGATGGATCTAATTTAATAAAATTTAAGTTGACGTCTTTTTTAGGCAGAGAAAGTATCATATGCATCTAATGACTAGATCATCATTGCCTTTACAAGTCGAAGTCCCTCGTCCATGGCGTTCTAGCGACATCCAGTGGTCACCAGATCAAAGTGCACTCCAATTTTACAATGCCGCTTAGGTCGTCGAATCAACAACAATCCCCGCTAAAGCTTCGGACAGATTTGTAACTTTAATACCGACGTAAAAGATAATTTTATATATTGCTACAACTTGTTAAAAAAATGCAAAACTGGACAACATTGGTGAGCAAACCGCTTTATTAATAAAGGCTTCATCATGTACACATTCAATCTCTTGTCATACAGTTGAATGCTACAGAAGATTGAACCAATCCACGGATTTGGAGAATTCTTTTAGTCTAACCATGCACACCAAAATGGAAATCCCAGTTAAAGAGGTTATGAAGTTCACAATATGACAGATGGCAATATACTAATTCAGATTAGAAACTTGGTGTTGGATTTATTCCATCACCAGAAAAGTACTACAATTCCACAGTTGTAACATGTCCATAGTTGAAACAAGTTAAACCATAATAGCGCTACAATGTAATTTCCTTGTGTGGTGTATTTGAATCCAATTAAATAATCATTCTGCGCAATTACACTCCTACACATGGCGGGGGGGCAGTCACAGTTACATACAAGATTGGCAACTCCATGACAAACTCACAGGTGAAGCAACTGATGTAATGGCGGGTTGCACAACCATATCCTCACAGGAAAGCTGAAACTTGCACTCTTAATCATCTGCTTATTATATATATGTATATATATATATATTGAGAGATATCAAAGAAAAACATCTGGAAATACTAATGCCTATAATAATTGTACCACTCAAAGTAATCATAATGAGAATGGGGTTGTACAAAAGCTGTGCCACCAGTTTGCCAGCGGGCCCCGGGTTACAGGAGGGCCGTGGAAGGTCGTCTGTGAGCAGTGACCGGCCGCCCTGTGGTGGGGGGGACTCAGCGGCGGACGGTGGTCCAGCCGTCGTCGTCTTCTGGGGCCTCCTCTTTCTTGACGGGACGTTGCGGCTCCTTTTCAGCAGCAGGAGCCGCAGCCGCAGCAGGGGCAGCCGCAGCAGGGGCCGCAGCAGCAGGAGCGGCGGCACCACCTCCGCTGCTACGCCATGCAGCCTTCTCTCCCTCTGCCTCGCGCACCACCTCCCGCTCCCTGGGCTTCTCCCGCTCCTCTCTCTTCTCGTCTCCACCGCGACGCCAGAGGCTTCCTGGGGGAGCACGCAGCACATGGTCATCAGGATAAATACACCACAGGCCTTTATCGTATGATGTAGTTGCTACAGTGACAATACAATATACCTTTTCAGCATTGGAAATTTCATCATTTCATTTTTGAAATAGATTTTAGTATAAAAACCCATGCCATCAGTAATGTGGACGGGATAAAGGTGGATGCACAAACAACCTCCCACTGCTGATAGTTTGACTCTAAAGAGGTTAAAACAACTCAAAGCAACCTTTAAGACCAGTGAGGGCCAACATGCAAGCGTCCTCATGGCAGTCAGAATCAGTCTTCACACCAATGCAGAGGAAGTCTATCGTTTTACGGATTCACAGCAGTTTACCAATGGAAATGTCGACATCGAGTGGTCACTTGTGGTAACACAGCCCTTCTGGTCATGTTCAAAATCCAGTTGGACAAAACCCAGTGGGACATGGTGAGGTGAACTGAAGAGACCCAATAAGTGCACGCTACTGTAAACCCACAGATTGGAAGCCTATGTGCATGTCCTCTTGGCGACACAACAAATGAACCCTCTGCTCACCCTCGTCATCTCTGGGTGCCGGCCTCGCCTCACGCTCGCGCTCACGACGCGGCTCGATGACGCGGCGTTCCTCACGCTCCGGCTCCTCGTTGCGTCCCCTCCAGCTGCTGGTCTCCTCTGTGCCGCCTCGCCTCCAGGCGCTGGCCTCCTCTCTGGAGAACATAAGGGGACACTCGAAAAATGAGAATCGTACTGAACCTGACTGAGGCACCATTCAAATGCTCAGGAACCCGTTGCAGGTGTTTTGGATAAATTAGCTGATTAATATTCACATTTTAAATTTGGGGTTTTCATAAGCTGTAAGCCATAATCCTCAAAATTATAACAAAGGCTTGACATTTCTCACTTTACATTTAAATTAGTCTATATAAAATATAGTTTCACCTTTTAAGTTGAATAAATAAAAATATATATAAATGAAACAAAGCAATAAATTAACTTCTTCACGATATTCAAAAATTTCCCGTTTCACCCGAAGGCCGGCATAAGGGGAGACCATGTGCTATTTGCACACCTTCTCAGCAGCTCCCACCAGGGGTGGCCGGTGATACGAGGACGGGGATTCCATCGGGGGCGGGGCCTACCTTGGTGGCGGTGGGCGGCGCTCTCTGGGCTTCTCCTCGGCCTCTGTGTCGTCAGCGCCTCCATCGCGTGGAGGTCCCCAGCTCTCCTCCCGGGCCTTCTCCCGCTCTCGCCAGCCCCCTCCTGAAGGTACAACTATAACTGTAAGTCCACCATACATTTCAAACCAAGAACCTTTTCCCATGAGCAGCCTCTAGTGGATTGGTTGTAGCAACCGTTACAGTGATAGAATTAAGAGACCATAGCTACGTTGTATGTAACATCCAATAATAATCCAATATTTCCTGTAGCATTACGCGTTAATAGGCTGCAGTAGGAACGTGGCCGTGCAGGTGTCCACTCTCGCCCTGTCCCTACCAGGTTTCCCCAGGGGTTTCCAGGGCGTGCCGTCGTCTGCGCCACGACGCGGCCCGTCGTCCATGCCTCTCCTGCTGCCGCGCTCTTCGTCGCCGCCCCTCCGCGGGCCCCAGTCGTCGTCCCGGCGACCCCTGGAGTCCTCGCCGCCTCTGCGCGGGCCCCGGTCGTCCTCGAAGGCTCTGCGGACCGGGCGGTCCTCGTCGAACGCTCTCCGTGCGGGGCGGTCGTCGTCCGTCGCCGCCGCCCTCCAGGGCCCTCGCTCCTCGTCCACGGCCCTCCGCGGCGCCCGGTCCTCGTCGCCGCCGCGGCGCATGGGGCGGTCGTCGTCGAAGCCCCGGCGCATGGGGCGGTCGTCGCCTCCCCGGCGCATGGGGCGGTCTTCCCGGTCGTCGTCACGGCTTTCCAGCTTCCTTTCCCTAGGGGTCAGAAAGCAGACGAGTCGGCTCAGGGCCCCCACCGTTTGGACGCTCCGCTAGTGTTGCCGGAGGAGACGGACGAGTTATCAACGCACCTTTCAGATCCCCCACGGCGCCACTCCGAGTCTCCGCCCCCGCCCCCGCCCCCGCCTCCCTCTGTGCGTTTCCTCCATCCGCCGCCGCCGGCTGTGCTGGCGCTCTCCTCTTTGTCACCCCAGTCCTGCTGGAAGAGAATCGGTGAAACCCAGAGCCAACGTCCCATTTGACACCAACGACAATTCATTCTAAAAGCCCGCCAGGAAAGGGGACACGATGAGGTTAAGAGGGGCGAACCTTGGAGGCCGGCTTTTCTTCTGGAACGCGCCTCTCCTCCTCGCGGCGGCTCTCGCGCTCCTCGATTTCCTGCTGGCGGGCACGCTGCTTTCTCTCCTGCTCCTCCAGTTTCTGCAGCTTCTCCTGGTACTCGCGCTCCTCCTCCTCGCGCTGCTCCTGCTCAATGCGCTCACGCTCCTCTCGTTCTGGGAGGGGAAGAAATAAAGACCTGATGAAATTGACTGGTAAAAAAAAAACAACAACCAGCAACTCGGGATTCGTTTCCATCTCAATTAGTGAATCGTCAGGTAGACTTCAAACTTCAAACTTAAAACACAAATGTAAGCTACAAATGTCAATGTTAAACTGATTTCTGTCTGGCCACAATCATTTTAAAAATAATAATGGACCTGTAGACTTGTTAAACCACACAAAATATACAACCCTACAACAAAAAACGTCACTATATTAACTGATTAAAACTATGGCAGGTCACTTATTTTAAATTCATATTTGTTTAAATGTTCTTTCCAGCAATCCGTGTACCTTCCTGCACGCAATCCGCGCTCATTATGCAGGACCAGAGTACTCCCCCCATGCCAGGCAGACCTAATGCTAAACCCAGCGAGCTACCCCTGTTATGGGGTACTGGCATTGAAGGGAGGATTGTTATGGTTGGCTACCTTCAAAATCAAGCAGACTCTGGATTTTACAATTGAGGGACGTTTGCACGTTAACTGGATAATCCGGACATGCTGCGGGGGGGGGGGGGGGGGGGGGGGGGGGGGGATACTGAGCGAGCCAGGCGCCACGCTCACCTTTCTTGAGAGACTCCTCGTGGATGCGCTGGGCCTCCTCCTCCTTCTGGCGGTAGTAGGCGGTGCGGCGGTCCTCCTTGCGTTGCCGCTTCCTGTCTTCCAGACGCTTCTTCTTCTCCTCCACCACACGCTCCTGGAATGCTGCGAGTTTTTCCTTCAGTCGGAAAAAAAATTATATTAGTTTTTAATGGATGACTGCGTTGGGTAAGCTTTACACCAGGAGGCTGTGGGGGGGGGGGGCGCTGGCTCCTGGACAACGGGACCGTTGGGAGGGGTTTCTAGGTCTTTACCTCGTAGATGAAGCTGCGTGCTGCGGTGATCTTGGACACAAAGTTCTCCTTGTCCTCCATCATCCTGGACATGCGCTGCTTGTGCTCAAGCGCCTTCTCCCGCTCCACCTTCATGTTGCTGATCTGAGGGGGAGAACGAGGGTTGTCGCGGTTACATTCAGGTTCTCGGCCGGCCGCCACGAGCACAGTTGCACATCCTCTGTGAGGAGACGTACCCTCTCCTCCTCCTGCAGCTCCCACAGCTCCATGTCCTTGATGCGCTGCTCCTCGTAGGCCTGCTTGATGAGGGGGATCTCCTCCAGTCTCTTGGCCCTCTCAAAGTAGTCGATCTAGACGGAGCAAACCACACAATGTTTTTTTTTATATATTCCCAGAGGTGGTCCAAGCAGCCCTCACGATCCAGAGGAGAGGTTCATGACGGCGAACGCAGTGTACCTTCTTCTCCTGGTTCTTCAGACGCTCCTGCAGCTCCCTCTTCTCCTTCTCCAGCTGCTCCACCTGTTTGGCCATGATGAAGTCGGGGTCCAGCTCCTCCAGGTCCTGTTACGAATTTGAGTTAGTTTGATGCTAGTCTATCTGAGAACTTGTGGAATATAGACAAAGCAAACATGTAACCCTCCTTGTGTTATGAGTCCTATAGCTGCTCTGCAGTCAGGTCCAGTAGTTATTTTTGCATTAGCCTTGTGCAGCACTTGGAATTGACAAACATTTTTATTACTAGCAATACATCTGCTAAATGAGTAGATGGATAGCCCTAACCCTAACTTGGATTTGTTCAGCTCTACACAGGACCTGATCACTACATCCGAGTTGGTACGACGGGGTTCATGATGCCCAGATGGGCTTGTTCAAAGTGACCCCACCTCAATGTCGATGTCCTTGAAGGCCTTGGCTCCCAGCTCCGTCTTCTTGATCTGCTCCAGGCGCTCGCGCACCGTCTTCTTCTTGATCTGCTCATGCTCCTGCATGATGCGCTCCTTCTCCCGCTCCTTGGCCTCCTGGCGCAGGCGCTCCTCCTCCGCCTTGCGCACCTTCTGCTGCTCCGCCTCGCGCTGCTCCAGCTCCTCCTTCTCCCTCTGGATGTTCAGGCTCTCCAGGCGCTCCTTGCGCTCCTCGATGGTCTGCCGGCGGGCCAGGATGCGCTGGTGGTCCTTGCGGCCGTTCTTCAGGTAGGCTGCGATGGCCAGCTGGCTCTGCTCCTCGCGCTCCGTCTAGACCACAGAGAGAAGCCAGAGTCAGGTACAGACCAGACAATAAAACCTATAGGATTTAGGATGTACACATGTGGAGTGTGTCCATTGGGACGTTTGAGTTTCCTCTGTATTTTCTAACAAAACGAATGCAAGGCGAATAAAAGTAATTAGTTAAAATCAATTGAAAAAGGATGACCGATGTTCTTGTCTTACAAAAGGAGAGGAGAGGGCGGGACAGGTACTCACCAGGATGGAGGCAGGCCTGATGATTTGGATGGCCTTGGCTAGGGAGGAGGACATGGCAGTGAGCTGATTCCTGATCTGCTCTGATGGCATGTTCTGCAGGAAGGGCCCGACTGGGGAGTCCTCTTTGGTCGAGTAGTTCAGGTCCGAGCCGAAGCTCAGAGTTCGAGAGGAGTGGTCAATACGAACCTAAAGTTAAATAAATGGATATTGGTTTTTTTCTTCAGGGTACAACAGTACACAAAAGTCCCGGTTCGATACTAATGTCAAGGTCCACTGGGTAACACTTGACCACGGACTAGAGATGGAGATAAGATATATATGTACAAATACGTACAGTTTTTCTCGACAGTCAAGTAACTAAGCCTGATATATATATATATATACATAATAATAATAATAGTAGTCCATCCAGTTAGGGGTACGATTGTAAAAACATCAATACAAAACAGTTGTCTTATCGTCAGTTTGTACAACAGGTTTAATATACAAGTACACTGTCTCTGTGTTTCAGTCGGAGCCTACCTGCAGGTCACAGTGGCGGGCGGCATCCACAATGGAGCGCTCTAGCTGGAACGCATCCACAAACGGAACCAGGGAGGCCAGGCGGCTGAACTCGATGCTTTGGTAAATCTGGGCCACCTAAAAAAATATAGATATGAAGAGATATGGTTAGACTGTGTACGGTCGAGAGGGGACCTGTAACAAGGTTCTCTTGGTTGAGTAGGTAAGGGGTGATGTTCGAAAGAGGGGGTACAGTAGTGGGGTAAGGTTACCTGTTGCAAGAGCCTAAGGATGGTGTTACTCTGCAGATGAGGAACATACTGCTGAAGGTCTGACTCCTTCTCTGCCTGGTCCCTCACCCAGTTCAACACCTGTGTTGAGGACAGCGGTATTTAATAAAAGTGCATTCAAATACTATACCATCAACGGTATGATCCAAAGACTACAGTATAGGAGAGGTTTAGAACATGTTTAACTTCTACCAACTTAGGCTGCCCACCTTTGTGACTCTTCCGCTCAGCTTCAGGGGGTGGAAGTCCATCTCCAGCCAGTTGTACAGCTCTTTGACCTCTGGTAGGATGTACTGCAGCAGGTTGAACCTCACCTGTGTCAACAATGAAAGGATTACAATTCTGTCCATAATACGTATTCAGTGTAAAGGATGGTCTGTATGAGGCTCATGGCGACTGGTGTGACGTAGTGGACTTGTGTGGTGGAGAACAGCGCACCATGTCATTGATGAGGCTCTGGCGGGTGGGTGGAGACTGGAGGCCCAGCAGGGTGGCCAGTCGGCGGTGTTTCTCCACGATGATGCCGTCCATGTCCAGCAGCCGAGCGATGTCTGTGCGCTCGGGGGTGATGGGAATGGACAGGGTGGCCAGCAGGACTCTGGTGGACATCCTGACAATGGGGAACATTCAGGTCTTTAGTTGATTCATGACATGGTGGGACAACACACAAAACTATGGCATCGAGTAAATTTGGATTTTTTTTCTGCATCAGATTTATGTCAGCTCAATTTACATTATTACTACAAATCCCTGAAAAGAGGAGTTTCCCCAGTGTATTTTAGTAGTAATAGTAATGGTTGACGACGCCCTAGATGTGATCAATGCTTACCTCTGCATCTCCTCTTGGGTGAGATTCTTGCGCATCTCCCGGGAGAGATGATAGAGGCGGTGGAGGGTGCAGGCGTGGAAGAGAGCATTTCCGGACTTCCAGAAGACAGTGGACACCTTGTTGTAGTAGTTGGCCATCAGTTGGGGCTTGGGGGGCTTCTTGGAGAGAGCAAAGAGCCCGTGGATGTCCTCCACAGCCTTGAAGGCCTCCTAACCCAGGGAAGAAACAAACAGAATCAGCGACACATCCTCTCACTCCTCAATCCTCTTCACTGGGGTCAGGCGAAATGATAGTGTGGATAGTAGAGTGAGAGGAATTAATGGTGGTTGAGGGTTATACAATAAGTATGAGGACTGACCTGCCACAGCTCCATGCTGATGGCACTGTCCAGCTGGACCAGACGGGTCTCCAGGTGCATGGACTGGCTCTCGGGGTTGTTGAGGTTGATGGCGGTGCTCTGGTTGTGGTGGCGCTGGATCTGGCCCAGGTGCATGCGCAGGTTGTCGCATAGCTTGCGGAACTCAGCCTTGCGGGTGTACTGCAGGCAGAACTTGAAGGCTGGGGGAAAACATAAGCTTGCTTACACATTGGATTGAAAATAGCTGCCTGTTAGAAGTGAACATTTCACAATCCTATTAAGAAACTGATTGTTAACCGCAGAGGTGTTTATGTATTCAGCGGGTGGGTCTACCTTGCTGAGCGATGTCATGGTACAGGCGCTCCACCTTGGAGTTGTTCCTCAGCAGATCCAGACATTGCCGGTAGGACTCCCACAGGAACTTGACCCAGGGGGTGAGCAGCAGACGGTCGGTACGGTCCTGGGTGTCCTCACCACTGACAGCACTCAGGAGCACACTGAAGCCACACGAGCACGCTTATTGTTAACATGAGCTCCTGTAAATACACACTTAGCTCCCATACAGATACCATGTCAGATATATAAAAGACGAAGACTTACAATCTATCACAATTCCATTTTTAATGGCTTCATTACAGTCTATAATACAATAAAAGGCTACTTTGCACACGATCCATTAGGCTCACCTCTCAGGGGTCTGAATGTTATCCAGATCCTCGATGTCCAACACCATCTGCTGAGACTCCCCCTTGGCGGTCTCAGTCTTCTCCTCAGCAAGCTTCAGGTACGCCCTAACCACATCCTCAAGAGACTTGATGTTCACCTACAGCAACAAAAAAAGTAAGTCCTTGCGTGTAATCATAACCACCCAGATAGCGACTTTCAAATTTGACACGTTATCTCGTTCAAACCTGCTGGCAGATGTTCTTGTACTGGTACAGGCCCTCTTTCGCAAGGTGGCTCTTGCGGAGATCCACGCAGAGCTCCAGGTACTTGAGCATGATGGGCTCGTGGATCTTCTGCCATGTTCGATGCTTCTTACTTTTGATGACATCGTAAAGAACATCCAAGGCTGGCTGCTTCTTGCCAACCTCCAAGAACTCTGCAGAAAGGCACTGTATTTAGTTTTACATCCATACGCTGTTACAAGACCGCGGAGGTGACCCGGTGGGAGTAGGGCATATGGGAACGTCATCGACATGTCAGCGTAGAATACCTCGTATCTTACAAAGAACCCGGGACAATGACAGGTGTGTAAAGTTGTCCTTATTAAACAAAACCAAGTGAAGAGCAGATCATTGGTTCTATAATTGAGGTTAAGCTAAATGAGGAAGGCAACTGACTGTTTCCATTAACCACTATTGCATTGCTATCCGCTGTGTGCCAGCACTCTGTGTGCAATATGGCCTCCACGCCATTCCAACGCAAGCTAGCAGCTAGCACCTAGCTAGCCGCCGCTGGGAGCGACGTGCTACGGCGAGGATGCTATCGTCAGCTAACCTAGCTTAAATGACCGGTGTCTTCATAGTTCTACAACAAGGGAGTATGCTTACCGTTTGCTCGTTTGAGAGCATTCTCCGGGCGTTGAAAATAGGCCGGCATTTCTGTGGCGTATTAGCGAAACTTAGGATCGGCTGACTTAGGTGAATTTTACCAATTTCACCAGTCCATCCGGGCCAGGCAGTAACCCGCTTCAACACGGAGTCGAGAAAGGAAAAACCTCGTGAACGGCCTCGCTAGGGTTGCCAGATGCAAAAGGCAGAAGCCCCCTAATACAGCGTTGCACAAAGTGCATCTTTATAGTTACAATACAGATTCATATATTGCCTTGTTTTGAATGGATATATTTGCAATAATGACACACATACCACCTCTGGCTGAGCATACACAGCACACAGTTTTATTCATTCATTACAAATATTAATTACGATTAGGCCTATATATATTATATTTCCCCACCCTCTTTTGTCAATATATAGACCTAGGCCTACAGTGTTAGAATAAAACAGGTGGATTTGATTTTAGAAACTAAGATGTAAAAAAAAAAAAAGACAACTTCTAACACTGAAATGGAACTGTGCTCTATTATTGCATTTATTGATTTCTATATATATATATAATTATTTTTTTAATAACAGTACATCGTTATGCCAATATATTTATTTGTATTTATTTACTTTTCTCGATTTATCAGAACAACTTTGTCAAAGTCGTGTCTGGTCTGTATATGATATCTGTATTTGATATTTTTAATGTAAATACTGTATCTTCCTCGGTCTCTCTTTTTTCTTTGGCAATGGAATAATATTACTCATTATTACTTATCTTGTGACCGACTACAATACTGGCAACCCGGTATGAACGTGCATTGCGCATGTGCAACAATGCCATCTCTGTGACTGGTTGCGACCATTCTGTCTCCTCCCAGCGAAAATCTCGAGTAAGGAAAACGGAAGCGACCTGCACAAGTAAGCAAAGTCTTAGTTACAGCGCAAGATAACTTCCATTGTTCAAGTTCATTCAAATTAGGTGTTGAGCAGGCAGATATATTGATCAATCATCGCGGTTATATATTGTGATTTGGCCGAAGGACAAGGTAACTAGCGTTGCACTGCACTCATATTTACTGAATAAGGGGCAGGATCTCTCTCACTCCCTCAAGTATCTAACCAGGTGTGGTTGTGAATTATTCCAGGTATGGAATATGGCAGCATCTGAAGCGCACCTTATGCTAAGCGTCGGACTAATCGGTAAGTAGATCTCTTTCAGTCCTATATGTTTCTTCTTTTCAGCTTGCTAAAACGTTGTGTAATAACGTTAGCCCTGCGCCCTGGCATGTCAAATGAAATCACATGATAGCAGTGTGATCAAGAATACACGTGAGTGGCTCCTGGTTTGCAAGATCGAAGAAGTTGTTGCCCATAACATTTCAGGCCCAACCATTATGTTAATATAGATGATATGGTTACAAATCTTCCAAAAGCTCCGAATGCTTACTTGGTTTTATTTTGTTAAAACGCTAGAGAAAGACGTGAATGGAGACACGCTGTGGGTGTGGTGTTACCCGTCTGTCACCGCGGAAGTGAGACAGATCCTCCTCAGCAAGTGCTGCCTGACCAAGGATGGACAGGATGTCCACTCCTTTGTATTTGGCCAGTTCCGCCGGACCTGGTACTATATTACCACAGTGGAAATACAGGAACCTACTGCCCTAAAGAAGGTAGGGACACTGATCCTTAATAATAACTTAATATATTCTTACTGTAGCTGTTTAATGAGGTCATCTGATGCCTGGTGGCTGAACATATCTTTAATATGGCCTATGCATTCCCTCCTTAGGTCACACATTTCTCACTAGTTGTTACCACGAAAGACTTCAACCCTGAAAAATATGCTGCATTTAGTAGAGTGTTATGCAGGTAAAGTGTAGACTCAGTATACCTCTGTTTTGCATGGTGGCAAGAAGATAATTGTGTGGTTACAGTGTTTTTATTCCCCTCTGCAGATTGTATATCAAACATGGCAGTCCAGTGAAAATGATGGAGAGTTACATTTCAGTTCTCACAAAAGGAATTTGCCAGAGCGATGAAAATGGCTCATTTCTTATCAAGAATTATGATGTCAGGAGGGCCTATTTATCAGGTTCCATCAAAGGTACAATATGCAATAGTGGATTGTTTCTGCCCATGTGTGAAGAATCTGAAAGTCAGAATAATGACATGATATCCAGATCATTACGTTATGGTTCCCAATATGTTCCCATATTAAGATGTAGTGGCCCAGTTTGGAATGGAGTCCATTATCCTGTATACAGCCCTCATGTTGAAGAAAAGAATTGTTGTCCATCATCCCCAAATTGAAGCACTGTTGGAGTTTACGAGGTAACTAATTGTTATGGAATGAAGGGAAAATGGGAGGACTGGTTTGAAAATTGCCTTCCTTGTGTGAGGGTGGGTGGGAGAGTGGGAGGGTGGGGGAAGATCATCACTATGAAATTCTTCTGTCTCCCCAGAGTGTTGCCTGCCTTTACATGGCATAGGAAAGACTGGTCCATCCTGCACCCCTACGTGCACCTGACGGAGGTGGAGCTGGACGACCTTAGGAAGTGCCCAGGTGAGGAAGCCCACAGACAGGGGTGTCAACTTGGTGGGGCAGCTGTCCCACCTTGGCCTGTGCTGGGTCAATGTTTTTGAGGTGCACTTCATCATATCAGATAATGAAAAAAAAAAAATCCTGGGCTAAAAATTTGACTTCCTTCGTTTTATATTGTCGCGTGCCAACATGTCTATGCATACACTATAAAATACACAGCACAAATACCTTGACTTGTTTCAATCATAAAACGATGCAGAATCATGCATTTACTATAGTGGTGAAAAGTAAAGATGGCTGGGGTGTTCTTTCTTGCCAACACTCAATGAAAAAGGCCCTGGTATGTTTTTAATAGGCCATTGGACAACAATGGTGGCTTGGGAATTGAGGGGAGAAAAGTCACCTTGACAAAAACTATAACTGACTCAAGTATTTAGGTGGTTTCATTGGCGATGAAAAAGGGCAGTATGCTTGTCTTCTCCTCAACATGATGTCTTCTCCTCAACATGATGTGTGCTCTCTAGGATATGTGGCAGGGTTCACCAACCCAGAGGTCTGCAACAGGGCAGATCTATTTGATGTGTACGTGAACCTCCCAGACAGCACAATAACCGTGTCTCCCACCGCCAAAGGTTTGTTGAACATCCATTCAAGTGTGATGTTGTGAGGTGAACACTTTGAATCTTCAAATAAACCAGTGTTTGAAATGGTCCTCCTAACATTGTTCCGCTCTGCTGCCACAGAGGCCATGGCTATGGGGAAGGTTCATAAAGACATCGGCCAGCTTATTGTCCAATCAGCAGAAGATGCTGAGCGAACAGATGCGCAGGTAATCAAGGTAAGAATGTGCTGAGGGTTTCAAACAGGAAATAACTGCCAGTCATGTCATTGTTGCGGGGATGGCCGTCCGTGCCATCGCTGTTGTTTTTAGTCAAAACCTGGTTAAACTAACCATGAAGTCACCTATGGATTCCACTGTTCGACTTCACAGCCTGCATTAACATGAGGACATTTGATGATTTGAAAATGGCCAGCCGTCTCCAGTCATCAAATTATTTTTATTGTGTCATAGATCAGAAGATAAGATACATTTTTAGTTTTGTGTTGTTAAGTTAAATTGGCAATTATTAAGGAAAAAAGGCAGAGCTCTTGAGTTTTGTCGGCTGCTCAACCCTGAACTCTTGACATAATTTCCATATTCTTTATGTGTTGCGTTTCTCACACCTTTGCCAAAAACTTATTTTTTTCGTTTTTAATTCATAGGACATTTCTACGAAGACAAAAGAGATACTTGCTAGCTTGATGGCTCTGGCGGACGAGTGTGAAAATTCCAAAATAACAGTAGAAGGTTTGAAGAAACATCACTTCCCCCCAGCCACGGAGAACTTCCTGTTTCACTTGGCGGCCGCGGAGATGCTCTTAAGAATATGACCTCTGCCAACATACTCCATCACAGGACGGGACTTCCTCACTGTCTAGGGATTGTCCTGAGGACTAAATGAATGCGCCAAGTCTTATAACCAGTGCCATTACCAACAACTTGAGCAGGATTAAATGCGATAACTGGTCGAAACAAAATTATGAAAGGAATACTTCAGTTGTGAGAATTTGTTTTCAATCTTGTTTTTACAAATAACTTAAGTTCCACCCAAGTACAGGCAATATAATGTATTTTTCTTCTCAATCACAATTTTCCTTTTGGTTTAGGCCTGACTTTGACTGTAATGTAATATGTGCTCAATGCACCCAATGATGGACAATTTGTTTTAGTTGACATTTCTGCATAATCATTTTTACTTTGAAGATCCATATACCCAAAAGTGTATTTTTGTGTCTAAATATTTTTATATTAGTCTGTGCTGTGCAATAATATGTAGTTTACATTTGGAAGCAATTGTATTTTCATGAATTAATGTTTCTTAGCAAAAAGAATTGCACTCCATGCATCCATTAAATACATTTATTATCAAAACAATGAGAGGATTTTAGTACAGACATTTGTTTAATTTAAATTAAGAAGCACAATAATTGCCCAGGACGTGATATACATTCTTGTCTTGTACAGATGAATGTCTCCAAGATATTACCCTTCCATTTGTCGTTTTAAACTCCCAACAGCATCCAGAATCCAATAGGAAGCGATACAACAGAACGAGAATGGGACTGACAGTTTTAATGTTTTGGTGTGCAAGGTTATCTGGAGTCAATAGATAATACCACAGGGGTTCCCCGCCTCCTCAGAGCCCCCTGTGGTAGAACAGCTTGCCATCGACTGCCGCCTCCTGCAGCTCCTTCTCCAACTTTTCCTTTTTAATCTGCAGAAGAGGGAGGACATGAGGTGTGGTGTTTCAGACCCCTTGTGGAGTGTTGAAGGGAGAGGGAAGATGAAGCCTCACCGTTCCCAGTTGGGGGAAGATGCTGAAGGACAGTGGAATCATCATTCCGAAGACCATTGCAGTGCTCACATGGCGAAGAGGTGCTCTTAGCATGGAGTTCTTGTTGAACAATCGCATCCTGTAAACCAACACTCTGCTTAGCTGGAATTGTCTTTGAAATACCTTTGATATCAACGTCTTCACAGAGGAATCTAAATGAAACCCTTCTCCGAGTCATGAAACATGGTGAGGAAAAATGTTGTGTAGCATCAGGTGTGCCTCACAGATGAACTGTGTCCAAACAGGATGGAATGGCACTGCCACCATGGGGAGGAAATACTTACTTCCCCATGAGGTAGACCAGAAGGTTAGGAGCCGCGGCCGATGCACCCAACATGACTGCTCTTGACCACGCAGTGTCCCTTACAGCCTGGATGCACAAGTCAAAGGCATGTTAAATGCACTGCATCACATATTTGAAATGCGAGGGAGAGGGTTGGAATCCTTACTTTGTCTCCAGCTGCACGAGAGATTCCTACAGAATCGCTGTTGGAATCAAACACCTGGATTCCATTATCCGACTCTTCACTCCTGATGGTATACACGCTGAAGAAGCCCAGGGCAGCTGGGGAAGGTTTCACAACTTACTGTGAGCTGGTTTCATTTACAAAATGGACCTAAGTTTGAGTGTCATGCAAGAGTAGATTGTTCAACAAACAAATGACCTGCCTGAGAGAGGAACCGGCAGTATCGACCTGAAGAAGAACAGTAAGGGTTGGCTCCCGATGGCAAATCTTTGGATTAAAATGAAGGGAAGTGCCTGAATAATGAAAGCATTTTTATTTAATTGATTGCATTATTCTTTTAATCAGTGCAATATACAACAAGAGTACCGCATCTGTATGGGATATCACGTTGCTATGGGGAAACATATCTAGTATGATTGACGATAAAGATTCAATGTCTTTGAAAATAAGCAGTACCCACCCCTGCACATGATGTGTAGGAAACCGACCCTGCGATCAGAAGAGCCTGTTTCAAAGGCATCTTCTTGGCCTGCCGGTGAGAGATAATGAAATAAAAGGCAGATAATGCAAAGCGAACCCACAGGAGATTTGCTGAGCAGGCCTATCTCCGGCAATACCTCAAATAATGCAACTGTCAAATGGGTTGGCTCACACTGGGGTTTATCACATAGAGGGCAGACACCCTTGTCACTTTGCAGAGGTCTTTATTGCCTACACACGGTGTAGACCGGTATTAAGCATACAACTGTGTCTTTTGTTTGAATATATTCATATTTTGGCATAAATCGGTAACAAAACAGTACCTTAACAAAAAAAAAGGCGAGATTACCTTTTCTGAAGAAGAATTTCTGTTGGCATGGTTGAATCCAGCCATGTAACTCTGCAACAAAAACTGTAGAAAAGGTTGTTTTTTTATAATCTGAGGAACATTTGGACACATGGATTTTTTGTTTGGTTAAATGGGATTTCTACCTGACAAAAAAGAGCAGACTTAACACTGCTGTGGGGCAGCAAGCTGGCAACGACCTGGAAAAAAGTGATTCAACATTAAAATGTTTTACGGACTTCAAACATAGGTTACATAGGTGAGGCTTGCCAATGTTAATAGTACTACCAACTTTCTATGTAAACAAAAAAAAAAAATAAAAAAAAATACTTATTTTTATTTGAATAATATAATAACATAGAATCAGCATTATTAATATACATTTTCTTACCAAAGGAGCTGATACAGGCAATAATGCTAGAAAACAATTAGAAAAAAAGAAAATAGCATTGGTAGCAGCACAAAATGAAAAGATCATGTAAAGTTTCCATAGGCAGGAAATAGGAATTGTTTCGATTGTATATTAGGTAGGCCAATCTCAGTAATGCTCAACATGATACAAATTACGTTAGTCTTTTTTTGATTTAAGACCCAATGGTAATTAATCTACCTGGAGGTCGGAATGGAAATGGTAGCACAGCCCCAGAGTCGGCATGAACAGAGGACTGTTGGAGAAGTAAAATTAGACAGTCAACTGAATGTCTTACCGGGAGAGAGTTTGAGGTCCCATTATAATAGATTCATCCACACGATCCCTTATCATGCTTGGATAGAGGCTAGCAATATTATTATTCAATCTCACTCGTTTCTAAAGTTTTCCTCTAAGTGATGACAACGTCATTGTGGTTATCACTGTCCTCCTAATTTATTATGCAAGACCAAATTCGGCAATTCATTGGAAATGTTTATGGCCATTTTGGAAATCCAGCTTTTCACATACAATCAATCTCTCCTCTTGACTGTTAATCAACCTTATTGTATTAATTTGAGGGTTTTTATTAATACCAAATAGGACAAGGTATGTTGGAAATATCAAGTCCACATCACTTGAATGCAATAAACACATAATATTCTCACTTCAGTGTTGTCATTCCACTTACAAGAGATAAGGTCCACGCACTTTCATCCTATCAGAGGACAAAATAACAATAGTAAGCATACATGTTTTAATGATCAACGATGTATTTAAAAGATGGGGTTGAACATGTTCCTTACCTTGTCCTTTATTTTCTCACCACTGCCAACAGTGACACGGGCATTCTTTATTTCAGCCTAAACGAAATTAAACATTAGAGAAGACCTGACTTCCGTGATCACACACTACGGTCATTAAAATGTCTTCTACTTACTTTGGAGGAGAGCAAGGAACTTGGATCAAGGAGATTAGCCCATATTTTAAGTCGACTAAGGAAACTCTGAAAAAGGGTTCAGATGTACATTTTAAAGGAATATCAGAACCTATATTGACAGTGTGATTGATAGGGTGATAGGATGATAGATAAAGACAAGGGAGCCTCACTGAAGCATCCCATATCGTTTTGAAATCAATGAATGAGGCTCAGTGCATGGGATGCAGTACTTTGATGTGCACACTATTACCTGTCCTTCACTTTTCCAGTATTGCAGGTTGGGATCCATTTCAACCCGTTTATGGCAGATTATTTACGTGAAATTATATTCAGTATACAATTCTATGACATATTATCCCAAGATTCTCCCATGCTTTAAGGTCAAATTATATTTACAAAATAGTTTCCGCCTTGTGGGACGGGAATGTTCATACGTTGTTGTGTAGCGTCATTCTGCGCCAACTTTGCGCACACATTACCATAATATATCTTCGCCTCCCATGCTGTGAAAATATTTTAAAGCATACTATTTTATAAATAATGATTTTTAATTAACAAAATGCATAAATATTTTGCTTTGGAATATGTTATAGACAACATGCGCAGTTCATAATCGACATAAAAAACTACTGAGCACACCGGCTGTACTGTCAGTGTCATCATCCAAAATGGCAGCCACCGTAGGACGACTGTTGAAGACCTCTGTAAGTGTAGATACGATTTCATTAAGACTTGTTGTCGATGTTTGCTGTTTAAAAATGTTATATTTGACTGACAAATAGGGTCAGTCGTTCGGTTTAATGCGACAACATTTTGAATTAGACATACTCATGTCCAGGCGCTTGCTACACACTTTAATTGGAGACGCGCATGACTGATGTCATACGCAATACCCCGCAAGTGTAGAAGTCATTGAGAAGTTTGTTCGATTAATTTAATGATATACTTATATACTTATACTATAATGGAAGTGGAAATATATATATATATATATATATATATATATATCTCTTCACGGGGGAATTCAACTTCCCAAATTCAAAATAAGGAATTGCTAGTTAACTATGATCCGTGTGTGTAGGCAAAGCTCGCAGCGGGCGGACTCTCCAGATCTGTCAACTGCACTGCCCTCCAGAGAGGCTGTTTCTCCACCAGTATGTACCATGTTCAATCCAAGCTCACCTTCATTGATGTCGTGATACGTTTCTGCTCAAGAAGTTGATGTTTAGGCCCAATAGTGAGTTATATATGGAATTTGGAATATTGTTATTTGTTTAGAATTTGGTCCAATACATTTCATTGGTCTACTCACTGTATATATTTTTTAACCTTTTATGAACTTTACTTTCAATGTGTTCTTTACCGACGAGCTTTACTCAAATTTTGGCACAGTAACCAGTTGGAACAAGAGCTGATGGTTGAAAAGGTTGCCTAAATGTTATCTTCTTAGACACAGCCAGATTAGCTGCAGCGGTCACTCATCCTGCACCAGCCTTTAAAGGCACAGCCGTCCACAATGGAGAATTCAAGGAGATGAGCCTTGATGACTTTAAGGGCAAATACCTTGTCCTCTTCTTCTACCCACTTGATTTGTGAGTAGTAGGTCTTGCCTCTCATGTATGCCCTCATTGCATCGTTGTAGATTATCTAATGTTACACATTAAGTAGATCTCACAATGCATATGCACATTTTTTAAAGGTGCCATGACGTGCCACCAGGTGTGGTGTTATTTAGCCGTTACAAGCCGTTTTGGAAATCAGCCCCTTAAGAAATCCCAGGTGTACGTGTCCTCCTAGATGTGACGGATAGATGAACAACGTTTGCTACAGTCCACTGGGTAGGCTGGTAGACTGATCTATCAGCACACATCTAGGTTGACACGCCCACTTCCTGCCTTATATGATGTCACAGGGAGCAGACTTCCAAAACGGCTTGTACCGGCTGATCACACCACACATGGTGGCATGTCATGGCACCTTTTACCATATAATCATTCAGGTCTAATCTATGCTATGGTAATATGTATGACAGTGAGTCTTTGAAAACATATTTTTTTATTCAACTTTGCAGCACTTTTGTATGCCCGACTGAGATTATCGCATTCAGTGACAAAGCAAATGAGTTCCATGATGTAAACTGTGAAGTTGTGGGCGTGTCTGTGGACTCTCACTTCTCCCACCTGGCGTGGATGAACACTCCACGCAAGGTACGCTACCTCACTTAATATTCTCTGAATAACTGACACATTGATTTAAGGTGTGTGTGTACTTGTAGTGTCCTCTTCTAATCATCATGCAACCATTCATCAATCCCTTTGATGGGCTGTCTAAACTAGTTTACTTTGAGTAGGTCTCTTGACTGACCCTTTCATCCCTGTTAGGCTGGGGGTTTGGGTCACCTCCACATCCCTCTTCTCGCTGACCTCACCAAGCAGATATCCCGGGATTATGGCGTACTACTGGAGGGTCCCGGTATCGCACTAAGGCATGTCCCTGCTACAGCTTCATCTCAATGGGATCTTTTGAGCTCGCATGAATGTATTCATGCTGTTATCTTATGTTAACACATTTGAACATTGAACAAGTTGTTTTTTTTACATTTGTTAAGTAACTCACATTTTGAGGGGACAAAAGTGATGAGTTTAATATGGTTTCATAAGTCGTCTGCAGGAGAACAAACATATTCAGATAAAAAGATGTAACTTTTATATATATTTTTTTTTAAGTTAATTTGTCAACGTCAAAAAAATCACACACGCACACCATTTTTTTGTTGAATTATATCAATGTTAATAGTGGTTCTGTGTTCCTTCAGGGGCCTGTTCCTCATCGACCCCCAGGGAGTAGTGAAGCACATGAGCGTGAACGACCTGCCGGTGGGTCGCTCCGTCGAGGAGACCCTGCGTCTGGTGAAGGCTTTCCAGTTTGTGGAGACTCACGGAGAAGTCTGCCCAGCCAGCTGGACTCCACACTCTCCAACGGTGAGCATAATCTTCAACAGATTCCTATTCAAGTCAATATGGATGATACTGACCCCTTTAACAACTTTAAGTAAAGCCTCTTAGTATATATAATTCCAGGGTTACCATATAAGCAATGCTTACAGGATTCATATTTAAAAATTTAATTTTACTTTTGATTTCTATTCTTGAATTTGATGCAAAGCAATCTATATTGGTTATGTAATAATGCCCCATGTCTCATATCTATTAACTTGATGCTAAATCCATGCGATCCCCAAACAAGTAAAGAGTTTTATCTTCCATTGCAGATCAAGCCAACCCCTGAAGGGTCGAAGGAGTACTTTGAGAAAGTAAACTAAATTAATGTGTAAACAGTTAAATAAATTGGCATATCCTCCACATCTACAGTGTGACCCTGTCACACTGTGAAGTAAGAATATTATGTGAATATTGCATTCAAGTGATGTGGACTTGATATTTTCAACATAACTACTTTTTCCTACATAAACAAATGAATACAATAAGGTTGATTAAAAGTCAAGAGAGATTGTATGTGAAAATACAAATGTACCCTGTCATAGATCCAGTTAAATTTGTCCTTATTTCATTCTCAGTAATAAATATTTCAGTGTAATTGAGATGCCTCCTTCATTGCCCATCATTATACAAAACAGTAACAAAACCACACTTGCATAACCCCTGTACATAAACATGTTTATTTTGTTTTTACAGCAAGTTAATATGCAGATTTGAAATGTCTTAAAAGACATTGGTACAACGAGGTGCCAAAGAAATCAACTTAAGTGAAGAGGGAGGGGGGGATGTTAAATAAAAAAAATTAACAAAGGCATTATCAATTTTCATACATGTAAGGTACATACTGTATTTACAGTTGGGACGCATTTGAAACACTCTGCATCTGGTAATGAAAACATCAAGTGTACATTAATTTCACTCTGTACAATATGTTTACAGGAGGGACAGAATACTGCTCCCGGTCCTTTGGACATTCACGAAGATGTTTTTGGGTTAGGCAACGAAACGTGTGTGGGGTGGCTTACCAGAGGTTTGAGAGTCTTCTTAAAGCTTAAAAAATTATATGTAAAACACAAACTGGAGACGCCCTTTCTGTAGGCTTTTCCGAACCTCTTTATACAGTTCATCCTCCAAAATAACAAACCCCAAACGCATAGCTGTCTCAGGTTAGAGATGCTCAGAGAGAAAACCAAACCGCGCGGAACAAAGTAGAGTATGATGAGCACATCGTTAGGTGGAAACTTCATGCAATTTCAGGCAGGATGTAACAGCGCCACCAGCCCGACCCCAAGCACCAAACACTAAACTAAAAAGAACTGTCCAGAACAGAATGATTTGTTTAAAAAAAAGAAAAAAAAGAAAACCCTGTAGTAAATCTGTACAACGAAAATACATTTGGGATCTACATCTAAAAAGGTACATTATGGTTATATACACTTTTCCCACCTATCCATATATTATCTTTACAAGTAGACTTCATTCAAACCCAAACACTAAGAGAACAGACTAAGTAGGGGAAATGGAACTACATCAAAACATCCATTTCAAACAATCTGCGTTGACCTGTACCTTAACTGTTGGGGGTCAGTTCAGCTTCTGTTTAATCATTTGTTTTGAGCAGGTGGGGAAAAAAAAAAAAAAAAAACTACAGCAGGACTAAAATAACTTCCCTCAAAAACAGATGAGATATTAAAACGGAGTCTGCATTGTGTAAAGAACGTAAGGTGTGTTGGGACGGTTACGAGAGCTCCTTGAGGTTGAATGCATGGCGTTTCTCTGCTGTGGGTGTAACATCTTTTACCAACCTATGCATGTACTCCAGCGGCCCCGTCGTTTGCAGTAAGAGCGTGAGGAGACCGAAAAAACAATAGTAACCATATTCAGTGTGACTCAGTAATACAAAATAGCATCAAGTCCGAGCACAGACACAAACCTCACTCTCCAATGTTCTAGTACAATAGAACAAAGGCTTTCGATACACTTAGGCCTCTTCACTGAAGAGAGCGAGACTAATCCATCAATAATAAAGATCTATGTTCTCAGGTCTCAGGAGGGACTGGAAGGAGAAATCACCGTATCCGTAAACATCTGCCCCAACATTTGTTTCAAATCGTTTGATTAAAAACAGAACCAATGTTTCACGTCTTGCCACGGATTTGCTCGTGTTCACTTGTGTTGCGGCATTGAAACTCATTCTGGAAAGAAATTTTGGGAGAAAAAAAGACATTGTACAAAGTGAGATTATATGAAATCTCTTTGCAAAAAGAAAGAAAAAAAAAAAAGAATGACGTGTGCCCGCCGCCTTGGTCAGAATGCCCGTGGTCAGATCTCCCGGTCCTAATCGATTTTCACATTTGTGTAGATCTTCCTCACGAAGGCACTTGTTCCAACGTAGCCAACGGCACCTGCAAGAAGGGTGATCCCTCAGTAAATATAGCATATAAAAATCAAAGCACACCTCCCCAACCTAATGACGGAGATGGTGTACTCGGCCCATTCCGACAGCCTCGACAATTCCTATAGTCTCAGCAGTTATCAAGCCCTTTTAACATCAGATGGTAACCTTAGATACTCCTGTGTCAAATCAAAAACATTGACAGAACTACAACAATATCAATTCGACCATTTGATAAACCCCTAGATGGACCACAGAAAACCTTATGAAAAGGGTCGAGGACTTGACTATTCCTGGAAATTCCATGAATCTCCCGGCCACTCACCACACATGATTCCCAGGGAAGTGCTGAACACAGCCATGTAGCCAAAGTAGAAGGATGTCTGGAAAAGCCCGTACATTCTGAAACAGTCAAACCAAATAAATTATGAGGTCGTTTTGAATAGTATATAGGACGTACTAACTTCGTATTGCTACGACTAGTTGGAAAAAAAAAAAAGAAAAGGCCCAGATCTTGTCTGTACATCCCTGGATATTTATCTATAGTCCTATAATTATAGTTATTAATATTAATAATTATAAGTTATTTCAATGGGGCCATAGAAAGACCAACTAATTGTGAACTGTGGTCACTGTGCGAAGTTCACAGTTTAGAATAGTGAACCAGATTAGATTAAATTATGATATGATTGAATGTTTTGTGAAACCATGTTCAATTATGCCTATTAAAAGCCTGGTCTGATTAAACCCATTTTAAAGTTTATAAAATCACATAAAATGAGAACAGAGGAGACGCCCTTTCAGCAGATTTTTACGGTCCTCCTTAAGGTTCATCAATAAAAATCATCAAATACTTGATGTCTCAGGTTTAGAGATACTCAGAGAGAAAATGAAACAGAGCGGAACAAAGCAAAGTATGATGAGCACCAGTTTGAAACTTCATGCAATTTCAGGTAGGATGTAACGCCTCAAATGTTGGCGGTTATATCCTGCCTGAAAAAAAACTGCAGAACGATTCATAAAAGAAGAAAGATCCTGTACAACGAAAATACAGCATAAAAGAAAATCCTCATCCTATCTGCATATTTATTGGAAAAGTGCATTGCCGCGATTTTTACAAATAAGCAGAAATGCGTGCTCAGAGAAAACAATTAAATCAACCTTTAAACGACTACAATTTCTGGTATCAAGCAACTATTTTATCTACTGCAATCTCCAAGAAGATAAATAGAAATCGCCCCGGGGAAGGGGGGAAAACTCACTTTGTTTTGAAGAAATAGTAGTAAAAGGAGTACATGTAAACATATACAGCGGTAGATGCTGCAGAGAGGAAGCTGGTCCATTGCCTAGAGAAACACAGGGCGGGCATTAAAGGGTTTGAACAATTAATCTGACGAGTTCTCCAGGGGACATGAAACAGCCCAACCAGGGATGGACAAGAGGCATTCCCGTGCATGTCATTTCGATTCTTTGAAAATAAAATCAAGCAAACTTATTTGCCGTGGTGGCTCCTCACCATCTGTAGTCCTCGGCGTTGAGCAGGAAGTAGGTGCACACGATGGTGACGCAGACAGTGACGATGCACAGGATCACCAGCACCAGCATCATGAAGCCGTAGACGTAGTAGATCTTGTAGGCCCAGAACGATGTGAAGATAAAATACCTAGGGGGAGGAAATAAAGGAGGCGAACAGAGGAGTGAAGGGGGGGGATTTCATTACACACAGACAAGCGGACCCAAAGACACACACACACTTGTCAGATACACAGAGCACACACACAAGGCTTACATTTCAATGAAAATGGAGCCGAACGGCAGGATTCCTCCAAGGCAGACAATGACAGCCGGCTCCATGAACCTAGGAGAGGACAATGTAAGTAATCACATCATTGGACTTTGATGCAACAGGAAAATAAATAAAAGTACTTAAAGAGCATTTGGACAGGGATACTAGATACAGATACGATTTGTGTATGCATGTCTGAACATTCACCGAAAGACTAATGCAGCCTAAATAATCATCTACCATCTAAACCAGTGCCTGCCAAAGTTAAGCTATAGGGCCCGTTCAAGGTATAATACCTTTGTTGTTATATTGTTCATCATTTCTAATATTGCTCCTTGATAGCCAATACCAGCACAATTTTATTTTTACTTCAAAGTTCAAACTTGGTCATAGTTCCGGTTTGACATATTACAGTGTGAGGAATGCAGGCTTGCCATGCAAAACTGGTATGAACACGCCTGGCTCGATAAAACTTACTTCTATAGCCGCAAAATGCTATAGCCACAAAAACTGCATACCGCACATACAAGTTGGACTCACTCACCCTCAAACAAAAATAACTAAAAAGGTGACAACACCCTGCTCCAGGGCTGCAGGTGGAGAGATGCTGATTCACAACAGGACTACACTCAAGCCCCACTCACCACTTCTTCTCTGGGATCGGTCTGGGCACAGCGTTAACTCGGCAGGGGAAGTTAGGCTGGCCGGACAGATTCCTCCCCAGAATGGTTCCCACGAGGTTTAGCGGCAGAATGACGAAGAAGCAGATGCAACAGACGGCAACCTGGACAGAGGCAAGCAAAACAAGACGTGTTGCGTTCACGTCCGACACGGAGGTCTCTGCCTCGGGTGTTCTTTCCTCGAGTGAAGTGAGGTTTCTAAATCCCAGTGGAGAACTCACCATGGTGCCGAAGGGGATGGCTCTGGACGCGTGGTAGTACATGGCGATGAAGTTGATGAAGAAGGCAGTGCCGCAGACCATCGCTGGGATCAGGAAAGCCCCGATAAACATCTGCTTGATCCATCTCCTGCCTGAGTCGCCAGGAATCAATAGCACACCATTTGATATAAAGGCACAGCAGAAGCACAAAATGGCCTAATTACTTTGGTTGAGAATGAATGACTTGGTGAAACCAGGAAAAGTATAGTTCAGGAAGAGGAGAGAATGGTCGGGAACTACCTCCTTGCTTTGCATACAGACTTCCGCCAAAGTAGCCATTGACGGGAGAGGTTGCGGCGTACACGAAAATGGCTGTGCTCAGCATGGATCCTCTCCTGCAGAGACACAGGACATGAGCATAGGTCTGCATCCAAGCCCACATCACCTCCTGTTGTCGCTGTGCAACTTGGACTTTTTTTTAACCAGACAGATATCAAGTGGCCAACCAATGAATAATAAAAATAAAGCTACAAAACACTGTCAGATATTATAGAAAGGTGGCTTGACCTTTTTTTTTTTTGCTTTTGAAAAACCGTTTCACATCTCCAAACTCCATAACTGCCCTTAAACGTCTCAAAGTAGGTGACTTGAGAATCCCAAACGTCATGGCCAACGGACCAACACCATGCATCCCTGAGCCTACCAGGCCCTCCGTGCACTCACTCCGTGTACAGGTCCTCGATCATGGCCACGATGATGACGATGAAGGACACGGAGAAGATCTGGCAGCCAGAGCCGATGAGGGAGGAGAAGAGCATGGGGTGGCTGGAGGGCCGGAACACGTCCCCGTGGACCTGCTTCCAGCCGTACTCGTCGCCCAGGTCGCGGTCCTGGAACAGGGCGGGGCGGAATACAACATTAGGAACAGCAATGCCCTCACGTCGTCGCTGATGGGGAGCAGGGTGAAGGGGCCTGGTTACAAGCGGTTGATAGCTACAAAATAGGCCACACATGAACCAAACTGAAACGACGGCATGGTGTTGTCCTCTTGGCATATGGAAATATGCCACAAGGACACGGGCTACAGAGTTTACATGGTAAAGCATGGATGGTTCATTTGTAATGTTTGTTTTTTTACTGTCGTCAGTCACTCAGGGAGAAGAAAGACTCAAGACAGTGCCAGTGTTCAGTCCCCTGCTCTGCCAGTGGCACACGTGCTTGTGACCGTGTCTTATTTTCCCTTTATCTTCCGAGGTCACTCCCTCCTTTGTTCCAATCCAACTCAGCTACGTTATAAAAACTCCACATCCCAGGAAGTATCTCCCTCTCTGGACTTTGTTTGCCTAAGCCACGTGTTGAAAGCTGCATCTGAAGTGATGCCTGTTCAGCCGTGTGCTACCTGCTCCTCATGTTGTCCTCCGAGGGAAGAGCGCTAGGTAAGCTTAGGGTACTCTTTACACTGCCCACATATGTAGATAACCCCTTTTTGTATTACTGTTTCTAGCTAGTCTAGTCAGGGTTGTTGCTTTATTACTGAAGCCGAGCACTTCAGTAGTAGTTTTGTCTAGTTGCTTTTCTTGGGTTCCTCCATCAGCCCTTACCCTTCCCTTTGTGTTTCGAACTACATTACTAAAAAACACTGGGAAAGGGAATTCTCATTTAGGACACTGTCCTGGAATCAAAGTTTAACATAACACAAACAGATCAATGAACTGCAACAGATGTACTAAAAAACATGAAGTACTTCCTTATGGTAATCTAGCAATCGCTCTAAGTGCCTTTGAGTGCATAAAATTAATCTGGGAAAATATAAGCCTTTAAGCATTTTGGGGTTGGAAGTGACAAATAAATGCATTAAAAATATGAATTAAAAGCGCAAACTGACAAGTATGTTTACCATGTCATCCATTTCCTCTTCTTTGCTGTATCTGGCGTAATCCTTCCTCAGTGTTCTCATCAAAATCATGGACACCAAGCCCACCAAGAAGATGACCATCATGAAGGAGTTGAAGATGGAGAACCAGTGGATCTGAAAGCAGAGCAACCCCCTCACATCTCCATTCACTAAATCATATCACCAGATCTGCTGTGCTGAGATGCAAAATTGGAAAAAAGTTTTCTTTATCGCTTAAATGTACTAAAACCACAGTAACATCCTAAATGAAATACATTTTTGATAATTCCAAGTCTCTTAGCCGGCAATAAGGGATCAAAAGCACTTTTCACACTCGATTCAGCTAAAGTAGGTTCAGTGCATGACATCAATCAGAAAGGGCTGGGGGCTAGCAGCAACAGTAGTAGGGTGGAAAACAAATGACATTCTTGCAGAAAAACTACGGCCTGGAAGTTAAATGTACTCGTATAGGAGCATATTTGGAAGAAATGAACTCTAGTGTTACAATAACAAAAAAAACACTTACCCTGTGCTGAAAGAAGGAAGGATCGAGGTACTTGTCAAATCTGTCTTCAAATTTAACGTCCGACTTCTTCCACTTGACCTGCGATGGGTTCAACAATCAGCAATGTTCTGCTTTGCACTTCAATGGTCATTAAACATAATTGTTTCCGATTCAGTTAACCAGAAGCTAGTCATTTGTCATTTTTATACCGTAACAAAACCTAAGGTGGCATACCACTGCGAAAAATCAGGAGCAAAAATGTCTCTGCGCTTTGCGCACTTTTACTGCCCTCACGGGCGGCATTTCTCTGCTTGCGAGAGCGATAATGCGGCCCCTGTGCACAACTGTTGTCTATGCTCTTGAGTAATTTCTTGCACACTCTTGATATTTATTCTGCTTGCGCGATTGTTTTCCTTTCGGTACTCGGTGGGCAGAGCCAGCCATAGCCAGTGAGTCACTAAATCGAATCGGTTACATGTTGTCGTACACGTCAAAGCACCTCTTTGAATGCTTGGAAGATTATTTAAGGGAGTACATAGAATATCAACAGACCAGGAAATAAACTTTTAAAATACTGGCCAGGAAAGATATACAGAGTTAAAGAGCAATATGCCATCATTTAAATAATGTAGTTAGTGTAACACAGTTATTAACATAATGATAATCGATGATCATCTAATGTCATATATAGCAATTGGTGCCGTCAGTGTAGTTCTCTACCTTTTAATAGTAAAAACTAAACAAAGTCTCCATTGCCATTTCTTGGGAATCAGAAAAGCAAAGTCGTCTACGCACTGCTCTGTGCACGGGCAAAGACACTTTTACTGATATTGTGTTTGGTTTATCACCTTCATTCCCCAAGGGATGAATAGTATTCATTACTCACAGAATAGGACATTGCGATTCTTGTGTTTGGCACAAGCTTGACTTTGCCTTCACTTGTCAAGTTCACGTCCACAATCCGGTTTCCATTAAAGCCGATCTCCAACTTCTTGTACGTCCACAGGTAATGGTCTTCTCCATTTTCATCGGCCTCACCAACAATACCTGATTGACGAGACACAGATCATCCTTTTAAAATGCCAGCCGTAATGGGGTCATTGGTTGCCAGCAATACCATTTCTGTTTGGTAGGTGTCATTTTATGTGAATCTGGAATGGCCATGGAATCTTTAATGAATTGATATTCATACACCTTCAAGCCAATGTGCCTTCAGGTATGCTGCTCTGCTATTAGACATTGCAGAAAGGTCAATTTATTGAAGTCTACTCCTTAAATTATTATTATAACTTCTGGTATTAAAGACACCATAAATACAAGCAACAGGATACAGGGTTGAAGTCCATATTTTGTTATTCTGAATAAACAGATTTACGTTGTGTTTGACGTACATAGAGTTAAATAACAGCCCTTGCCCCACCCTTTGTTCAAATTACAATCAGGTAATAGTTGCACTGTTTGAGTTACGCTGGGAGTGGCGGAAAAGAAAGGCATATGACTAGACATATGAAGTTTTAACTTTCAAAGCTTATTATGTTACTATTATAAAGCACTAATCACAATTCTTATAAAAAATCTAACTTATCTCAAGAATTTACACTGCAAGAATTAGCCAGCTTTGACAAATATTTCAACTTACAGGAATCTATCCAAGCAAGGAGCCAACTGGCCAGATATACAATGAATGACAACTGGTTCTGCTTCTAGCATCAGGTTAAACAAGTGTTCAAGGAGTAAGTCGGAAGAAAATGAAGGGAGCGTTTCTCACATTTCACATTTCTGCTTCTAGTCAAAAAGTATATAAACATGCAACCTAATTGATAATACATACATACATGCATGTATCATCATTTAGTGCATGCATGCATGCATTCCTTTCCAATGATTCAGAGATGCAGGCATACAAAAACCCTGTTTATAAACCGCTCCAAGCTACAATAAAAACAAATAATAAATGACCAAAACTGTGAGAAATTAGTATTACTTACCCCAGATGGGAAGGTCATCAATGTACATCTGGTACCAGTAGTGATTGTTTATAGCATAAACAAAGGCATCCCTTTTGGCTTTGTCCAGCTCAATGTCACAGTATGAGGTTTGCATCACTTCATCTACAAATACAAGAGAGAACCAAATCAACATTGAGATCATTCAAATTCATTTCGGTGGCCAAGTGCAACAGTTAAATACCTTTGAACTTTATGTCTAGTCCGCTGAACTCCAGCTCCACTCCCTGCAAAGCCTCGCCAAGAGTCTCGTGGTAATGACTGATGGTCTTCTTGGTGCCCACACAGAAGGGCAAGGAGAAATACTTGTATGTCTCTTGTCGGTTATGGTAAGGACCCACTGTATTCATCCATAACACCACCTCCTCCTTGTCTGTGTACTGTAGAAAGAAATGGCATTTGATCACTTTGCTATTGATTATGGCTGAAAAACCAAAGAGTAAGTTTAACCAATAATTCCTGTTCTATTAAAATGGAGACGTGCCAAATGATAAACAAAGTTTAGGCAGGGATGAAGTGCAACTTAGAGATCAGGGCGAACTATGAGACAGCTGAGAACTTGGTTAACATCCGTTGCGTTGTATATTTCAATATATATTTATTTGGTAAATTGAGCAAGACATGACTTCGTAAACTTGTCTAAATCGTTCACTACAGTTCAGTCCACAATCAAATGGATAAAATAAAAATAGCCATACTAATCGACATCTAAAAGTACCACAAAAGGAATGAGATTGATGTGACATGAAACCAGCTTTGCCATATACATCATCTGCAGAAAGCAATTCACTTATGTTGAACGGTGGAAGACCAGACTATTTTTTTCACAATTAAGACAGAATCACCACGAAAAGGCCCTGAACCGGCTTGAGAACAGGAAACACCAAGTTAGTTCACACATGCACCACACCATAGAACACCAATGCCATAACAAAGGCAACCACATAATTAACCCTATTCAAATGTCAAACGTAAAAGCAGATTATCTGCAAAACTGGGCTCGGGTATGCAGCTTCAGAACTGACTGGGGTCGCTAGCTGGCTAGGGTTAGCTAGCTAGCACTAGCAAGCAGAAAGATGTCCGCTAAGTAGCAATGAAATGTTAATGCGAGCATTAAACAGTCAGGATACAGACCACCGAAACCCCAGGCTGCCACAAGAGTTATTGAGTTGTCAGCAGTTTAGCATCGTTATTGCTGATTGTCCCTCGCTATCCAGGCTAATGTTAGCGTGTCTCACACTCAGCAGACACGTCCATTATTTTCAATACAAGCAGGGCTTCTCTTTCCCTCCGGCCTCAGAGACGTCTTACCGTATGCTCGTGTTCATCTGCCGCCACAGATAATAGTGAACACTCTACTACGAAAAGCACAGCCACTGCAATCTTCCACCTGGAAGACCCCATTATTTTCGGCAAAAGAATAGCGAAAAGACGGGGATGTTAGCTTTGCACGGCTATCCCACCTCCTTCCTGGTTGTATGACAGAAGCGATTTTTTAAGGGACGCTCTCGTACGCATATGGCGTAAAGGAACTCAGGCATTCATCGCACAGGCGTGTGATTGACTCAAGGAGGTCACGTGGAGCCGTCCCTCCACTCACGTTGAGCAGCGTTGGCTGCAGCGATGATTAACACAACCGCTTCCACATCGTCCGCAACCTTCAGCCACGTCATCCGACTGCCAAGAGTGGAGCTGCGCCTTCACCTTTGACAGGGGAATTCATGAGATATATGATCCTCATAAAATAGAATAGTGCTTGCAAAAGTGCTTTGAGTAAATTAGCATCAAAGAAGTCCCAGATTTGTGCTGCGCAGTGGTGGATATCCATGTTTTAGTTGTGGAGTAGTCAATACTAATCAAATAATTATCACTG
>JAOPUD010000044.1:1572104-1589510 GCA_027122715.1 Trisopterus minutus
GGGGGGGGGGGTCCCACAGACAAAATGTTTCATGTACATATAAGGAACACTCGATCGACATTCACACACACACACACACACACACATACATACGCATACGCACACACACACACACACACACACACACACCCTTGCTCTCTGTTGCGTGCATACTCACTCATGCATACAAACACACACACACACATACACAAACACACAGTTATTTAAAGACGTCATTGTAAAATACACTGTTATAGTTTTTATACCGAAAATGCATGTTTGTAGAATACCAAAAATGCAAATTGAACAGAGTAATGCTTTTTTCTATATTGAGTTTCAGTGCCATGGAAAATGTTTAGTCAATGTGCTGTTATTATAGCCTGTTAAAGTTCAACATTGCTATTTGGCATCATTGTGCTGTATTTAGGTGTGAGGTTGTTTATCTATTCATGGCAGCTGTATCATGTCTTCTTATTGATCTTTTTATATAAATATAAGTAAATATCATAAAATATAAAAATATCAATGATGCATAGGGATCAAAAAAATGACCACTGCGTACTACCCCTTACTGTATTCAATATACACGTATTATACTTTTTTTGTATTAAACATCTTGGTTTTATTGCCTTTCTCTTGTTTAGGCCACAGTATGTTTTTGTATTTATTTGTGTTTATTTAGTTCTTCTAGAATAGTTATATTGACTGCATACTTCTTGTCCGACTGTATAACATGACATGAAGCTTAAAAACTGACTGCTGCTGGAATCCTTTCCTCCCTAAGTTCAAAGGTCACCTGGTTTCCGTGTTGTGTCTTTTTGTCAATGTACAGTAGTGATAAAATTTCATGCTTGCGAAATATAAATAAAATTGTATTTTACATAAGTGACTCATCGACAGTTTGTTTATTTTTTGTTTCATTTGTATCATTATCCTACTGTATTTAAATTACATAAAGATTAAAATGTACTTTTGTATGTAGGCCTACAGTAAACCAGTTCAATATTTACCCATAAACTACGTGTCGTCTTCGGGGTTTTGCTGTTTGCAATTTGCAATGTAATTATAAACAGCACATGTTGTAGTCCCCCGGGCCCCTCCGTTATGTAAGTGACTGCAGTATTAGGCCTAGTTCAGTTTTATTATGAATTACCTACCCTTTTATAAGAGCGCGTTTTTACTATAATTTGTATTTACACGCTATAAATCATAAATCATAGAGTAGGCCTATATATGCGTGTCCTCGCTGGAGGTTATGCAGGCCTTCGACGGCCGTGGACGGAACTGATTTTCCAGACTAGTTCATCACGACGTCCCATCACGATGACCATTTCGCACGGGAGCATTGAAATTCTATCTATTGTATTGGTAATTAAGCCTTTTACCCCATTCTTTAGTGATCAAACGTGAAATAAGGTGCCATGAGAATACATCGTTGTGTTTGAAACCGCCACAGCGTTTCTCATGCGAGACGTAGCGCAACAGCGTTGGATTCAGCCAAGGCTACGGCATATTTACGTTGAATTAGTATCGCCCACCAAAACATCCCATGATCGATTATGATTAACGATGATCATGTAGGTCTACAGGAATCCAGCGAGTCTGGAGGACTTTCAGTGCGGGTACAGCCGGGTAAGAGCACCGCGGAGCTCCTCAGCTCCGTCACAGCTGCGTCCAGATGGCTGCTGCGAGATTCGTCAGAAAGGGGAAGCAGCTGCGGCCAGAGTTGAGTCCCCCACGCTTCGTTGGGACCTAACGGGGTAGGGAGGGTATTTGCATGAGAGGGATAATCTGGCCAACCAACTCCTAGCCAGAATCCCAAATCTCACTTCCTTTATTTTTTTTTCAACCAGTCGACTGAAATAGTCGTCTGAAATAGTCGACTGGCCGTTTTGAATCAGAGCTCTATTATATGATTGCACTTGCTCTGTAATGGGGATCCAGAGGACTGCACCAAGGCTTAAAGTGTACATGGCTGAAAAGGAGGCCTTTTCTTCACACTGAACACGTTGTTAAAAAGACGTTGTTGTTCACAATGACATGTATTATGTTCAACCAACATGCAATATTGTAAGCATGCATGCATAGTGAAAATACCCATTATTCAAAATCGAAACTGTTAAAGAGGCCTACTAAAAACAAAAATAAAGTATCCTTATTTTGCATGCAGACTAAGGCCCAGTCCCATTTCTCTCCACTTAACAAGAACACTTGATCTGAGTGCCCTTAGCTGCAAGTCAGCTCCTGAGCTGGCTAGCTAACACTTGATTTTTTCTGGGAAAACCAGCACTCCCCCTTTCTCCTTTAAGTATTGGGACACCCTACCCCTTCGCGGGACCATGTAAAATCTAGGGTTAGGGCTCAAATCTAGGGGAAGGGGGAGAATTAGGACAGGGCCTTCGTGTGCCAAGAAGTCAGTCTAAAGTTAGGGAAATAAAATAGGGAAGAGGAAGGAGCCAAAATAAAACTAAAATGAAAGCCATAGAAGGCCAGGAGATGGAAGTTACGGATTTGGATGAGCATCATAAAATGACATTGTCACATTAATAAGCATGGGTTAAACAATATGTCACAAGTCAAGGTGTAGGGCTTTTTAAACCTTCAAATGTTAAGGTACACCGATAGCTCAACGATATGCATATTACGAGATCAGCAAGACTCTCCCCTTACTGCTGATAGCAATGGTGACTTGCTGTGTAAGATTGGATCTGAACTTAAAATGTTTGGCAAGATACGTTTAATCAGTAGCACGCAAGCTATAATTAAGACTTTGGGTGCTTGCAATCATACAGCCTGTAATCACATTAACAAGCAAACACACAGGAAATGAAGATACACGCATGGGGGACATTGGGAAACGTCTATTTCCTCCATACTCTGATGACAGTAATGCTATCCTGTTTGGGGCCCGATCCGGCACACAGGGCCCCTGGAGTTCTGAGGAGCCCCCACAGGGCCCCATGGAGACGTGTGACTCCTTCCATTGCTGGCTTATTAAACAAAGTTACAATACTTTGGCAAGCAGTGCGTCGCTGAAATATTGATGACATACTTGACAAAAAGATGAGAAATACATTTATTTTTCAATTGTTTTATTTCATCTGAGCGCAGTCTGTAATAGTTACTGTTCTTTGAGGGTAAAGTGAATTAAAGAGTAAACCCATATGGATATAACACCGATTCTGATGAGAAGGGTAGAGAGCAACAACACACAATAGGACACTGACCTTGTTGTTATTTTATAGACTGATACTCAACTGCACCTATGGCCTCGGGTTAAAAAAAAATGTTGGCATTTTATTGGGATTTAACTGTTGTGGTCTGTCTCTATTGGCCACACACAAACGCAGCACAACAAGGTTGTTTCATTATCACGCAACCCAGGAGCCGCTCAGTTGCCCAACTTCCACACCCATGATTGGCTCATGCAGCATCAGGAACACTGCTTACTGCAGGAGCACGGGAAGCCCATGGAAAAACGTCAGCCTTGAGTCAGCAGACATACCAGGGAACCTCCCTCAGAATCATGTTATATTTGCAACAAATACATGCCATGGCACCTAATAACTATATACTATGTAAAGTATATAAACAAAGGTTTTTTTCCCACCAGAAGGAAGAATCTGAATCATAAATCGATAAAGTAATCCAAACCATTCCTCTTTATTCCAGTTTATTTAAAGACAACTTTCAGGAAAAACAAGTAAATCATCACAGATTTGTTTGTGAGAGTAAACAGAGGACTATGGTGGTCAAATGCTAATAAATGAAGAAAGTGGTTGTTAACATCCAGGAAAGCGAGTCAGACCTCCTGGTCGCCACCGGGTAACAAAGGAATATAATGCAGGATTTCACCTCAGAAGCTCCCTCACACAAGCAAATGCAAATCTGACAATTAAGAAAACTGTGACCTGAATATTAATTCAAAACATAAAAAATAGATGTTACTGTAGCAAAACAACATTTTCCTCATGTCAGCCCAACAATGTACAACCACTGAGTCACAAACCCAGAACAAGTAGAATAAACATTCATAAAGATCCAGACGGTCTCAACGGCCACATCCGAAGGTCCGGTTCCACTCCTCATACAGCTCCAGGTCTTTGGTAGAGACGCTGGGCCGCACGGCCCTCAGCGCGTCCTGGAAGTCGTGGTAGAGGATGGGCCGTACCTGGTCGGGGCTGATGGTGGCGATGTCGCTGAGCTGGATGCTGCGGATGGGTCCCAGCGCCGCCTCGCGGCACAGCTGCGTCATGTCCGCCCCGGAGAACCCCTCGGCCGCCGCCACCACGCCCTCCAGCTCCTCCGCGCCCAGCTGGTTCTTCTCGCGGGCCATGAGGCTGGTGATGATCTGGCGCCGGGCGGCGGCCTCGGGCAAGGGGATGTACAGCCGCTTGGACAGGCGCCGGCGGGCCGCCTCGTCGATCTCGTGGGGCCGGTTGGTGGCGCCCACCACCAGGATGCGGTCCTCGGCCGCGGTCGACGCCCCGTCCAGCTGCACCAGGAACTCTGTCTTGATGCGGCGCGACGAGTCGTGCTCGCCGTCCGTGCGCTGCGACAGCAGCGAGTCGATCTCGTCGATGAAGATGACCGCCGGCTGGTGGCAGCGGGCGATGGCGAACAGGGCGCGCACCATCTTCTCGCCGTCGCCCACCCACTTGGAGGTGAGCGACGAGGCGCTGATGCTGAAGAAGGTGGCCCCAGACTGACAGGCGATGCACTTTCCGATGAGGGTCTTGCCGGTGCCCGGGGGCCCGAACAGGAGGATGCCTTTAGGTGGACCGCGGAGGCCCGTGAAGATGTCCGGGCGCAACATGGGCCAGACCACGATCTCCTTTATGGTGGCCTTGGCGAACTCCAGGCCGGCGATGTCGTCCCAGGAGACGGGAGGCCCGTGGTCCATGATCTCGCTCATGATCAGCTCGATTATCTTGGGCTCAAAGTTCTTCAACCGCTCGTCCACGATTGGAGGCTCTTGATTGGCATCAAGGCTGGCCCCGCCCTCCTCATCCTCTGATCTTGGTAGAGGAGACACAAACTTAGAGCCGGCCCCGCGAGGCCTGTTGGCGCCGAGCGATTTCTTCATGGCTGCCGCCAAGCCGGGGGCGGGGCCTCTCTGGGGCTGATGGGAGTTCTTTTTCTGTTGTTCGACGATGAACTGCTCCCGAGCTGATCGGAAATTGCACCCTGCTGCTCGCGTCTCCGAGCTGCTCGGGCCTCCCCTGTGCATTCCCTTGACACCCGCGTCCCTGGAGGTCTCTCCAGTTTGGTTGTAGAAATTCTTCCGCTTCACAGCGTTTGAGGGAGGGAAGCAGGCGGACGGCTGGTTGTGCGTGGCACCGGCGAGGCCCGAGTTCCCCAGAGCCCCCTGACCAAACAAAGAATGGCCGCACGCAGGGGGGCGGCCGAAGGCATTGGCGCTGGTGGAACCCCCCTCAAAGTCATTCCCCCTCTCTGCAGCACCCCCCTGTGCTTTCCCCGCGGTGTGGCTACCCTCTGTTTTTTTGGACGCTTCAGCTCCTGTGGATTTGAATAATGGAGCGATGCTGCCTCTGCCTTCTTGTCCTACAGAGATGTTAACATCTGCTGGCTCCACCAGGGAGCCACCGCCGCCTCCCCCCACCTCCATCCCTGCCTGAATCATCCTCTGCACGCAGGGCAGCTCCAGCACACTCTGGGCGGTCAGGGACGACTCCCATTTGTCGCTGTGGTTGCGCTGACTGCGGGCCAGGTGCAGCGCACTCTCTGCATAGTTATTCAACCCCGAGTGCGGGTCGTCGGAGTCCAGCACGGCGGCGTAGCGCTCCGAGTAGGTCCTGAGCAGGCTGTCCGCGCCGGCCTGGGAGATCTGGGAGCTTGCCCATGCATACTGAATGGAGAGGATGTGCGCCCGGTAGGCGTCTGCCTTCTGTTCAGGTGTGCAGGTGCCGGATGAAATGTCAAAGGACCTCTGCTGCCACTCGTCCAGGTGTGCGCCACTCATGCCTGGTCTGCTCCAGCCTGCTCAAGGAGAAAGGAACACATTCATTAAAAATACATGACCCAAGGAGCAGCAGGACTGTCGAGTTAACCAGTGACCAACCGCCATTTCAATTTCTAAAACCGTTGGCATTGGAGAGACTGGGCATTTTGTGCACTGGGATCACCGTTGCTGGGCTTGATTGGACTTAGTAATGATGCTTATAGCTTAGCCTTAAGCTTTATATCGCTAGATCAGAATGCATCATGCATGGGATGTTATGTTGACAATACTCTGAAACATTGAGAGGACTCAAGAGAGTTGCAGCATTGTCAAATCCTAAATCAACGTAAATATAACATGGCTAACTTTACCAACCGTGTGGCACTTTGAAGTCCCCCTAACGACAAATCATTTCACAAATAACTACTTAACAACGAACAAAAAACTCCTTATGAACCCAATTAGGTTAACATTCAACTATCCTTTGCTTCCAAAGTGAAAGCAGTAATTGCGATGTGACGTCACGATGTACAGTAGTACTTCAATAAAACTGAAAATAGAAAGAATCGAAAACTGATCGGTTATAGACCAATCTAGACAACAACTTGACAACTGTGACAATCAACGTATCCAAATGTGAGGGAATCTATGAACGCCACTTACTATTATTTGCGATAACCTCTAGTTAAATATACATGATTAGAAACAACTAGAGCCCACAACAACCAACCTTCCCGCCAGCTCCACGAAGCGAGGGCTGCGTTCCAATTAGTTGGTTACAATACGGCCATAAAACTTTTTATATTCGAGTTCTAGAATTACGGAAAGCACTATTATACACACTTGGTGGAGGAAATTAGTTGTATTAAATGTTTCTACATAAGAGTAAAACGGCCATTTAGATGCAAACACAAGACGAGTAAAAACAGAAGGGAAAGGTGAAAGAATTGGAACGGTGTCAACAGTACCATGCCGGTGCGCTCCGCTTCATAGTCCGGGTTGACCTCGTGTGTGGTTTTAATTTGTGATTTTATTTATACGTGTACGCCTTAATGTAAAAAAAAACATTTACGATTTTTGAAATTATTATGTAACTTTTAAAACATGATAGAATTACTTAAACATTATTTAACCAATTATTTTTGCTTCGTTCACAGCAAACCTTAGATTTAAAAAGTCTATAATGCCATCTAGTGGCAATATTGCAGATCTACCGTTACTATGTTAGCCGAATTGCATACTGGGATATTAAGTATATTTTATGATGCCAAAATAGATATAAGTAATTATTAAAAAAAATATGACACGTGCAATTATCAACATCTTTTGCATTGCTTGTATAGATAAACTTCGGTTTTGAGTCCAGCCCAAATATCCTATAATGAATGGACCGGTAGCCTATACACTGCATGGCAGACTACACTACCCAGAAACCAGGCACGGTTTGCGGTAGTCTGTCTGTAGGGGATGACAGACGACACTTGGTTCAACAAGAGAATAGGGAATAATAGACATACTGCGCGTAGACAATTTGGATTGCGTGACTGCCATCTCGATCCTAGTTTTCCAGCTAGCCATTTGTTAATTTGCATTCACTGTATATTGTTTCGGATTTAAAAAAGCTTGTACTAAAGTTTGCGGGCTAACAATGATATTGGTCAGTTAGCAAGCCGGGGAGATAATCTTGGGTCCAGACGGAAGAGGCTCCGTGAACTGGGGGCGATAGCAGTCACGCCCTTATCCAGGGATACCCATCCAACCCAAACTATGTCCTTCAGCCAACACAACGTGTCATACATGGATCATTTGTAGGTTTATCGACTGTAGCAAAACGCCTGAAAGGAGTTCTGGAGGAGGTAGGTCTGGACTGGATATGACGGACTTATTATCATGCTACAAACAATTGCGTCTGCGGAGATAACCCTCGCCAGTCCTGCTGTAAAGCCAACCTGCCGGCTTTACACAACAGTGTGTTATTATTATTCCTAGATCATCATCACAGCCTCTCGACCTCTACCACCATGAATTCCCCTGTATATACATTTGTGACCCGGGACGACAACAGTTCAGTTTATGCAGAAGTTGCGAAAATACTTGTTTCTACTGGACATTGGAAGAGGTTGAAACGAGACAATCCCAGATTTAACCTGATCCTGGGGGAACGGAACAGGTTACCATTTGGACGCCTAGGTAAATGTCACATTTTTTTTTTCCTGTAATCTAATGAAAGAACTCAAAAGAAGGCTACCTTATTACATCGTGTGTTGTGTTAACCTTGCAATCGTTAATCTTTTCCATAAAATACTCTGCTGCCGCTCAACCATAAAATAGTTGCTCCATCATGTCGATGCGGAGACGTGTTGACGTCTGCCTCTGCAGTCCAGGCAGGGATAGGCTGTAGTGTACACATTGTGGAAAGTTAATGCAATTCTTCATTTATTACATTTGTCTGCACAGGTCACGAACCCGGACTTGTGCAACTGGTCAACTATTATAGAGGTGCTGATAAACTCTGCAGAAAAGCATCGCTTGTGAAGTATGTATATTATAACATGTTTTATTATAACATAATTTTTCCTCCATGAATTAATTATTCATTGGACATTAGCTGAAAGCTGACCATTGACTCTGCTTTACTGGGACGTCCTTCGCACAGGCTGATAAAGACCAGCCCAGAGCTGTCTGACGCCTCAACCTGGTTACCAGAGTCCTACATCATCTATCCTACCAACCTCAACACCCCGGTTGCCCCAGCTAAGAACGGCATAAGCCACCTGAAGAGCAACCCTAAGACGGATGAGCGGGAGGTTTTCCTGGCCTCCTATCATGCTAGGAAAGAGAGCGGCGAGGGAACAGTGTGGATTGCAAAGTCATCAGCCGGAGCCAAAGGCAAGTCTTTCTGTGTGCGCTTTGTGTGTCTGAATCAAATTAGGCATTTGTTGTTTTTTTTTCAAATGATGATATGACCATATTACTAATATCAAATGAAATACAGACTTTAAAATGCAGCATTTTCAGTTGAAATATTTTAACTTCTTCAAATTCCAAAAAAGGTGCTGGTATTTTGATATCCAGTGATGCGAATCAGTTGCTGGAGTACATTGATAATCAGGGGCAGGTCCACATCATTCAGAAGTACCTGGAGAAACCCCTCCTGCTGGAGCCTGGCCATCGCAAATTTGACATCAGGCAAGTCAAGTCAATGTCATGTCAATGTCAGGTCCAATACCTTCAAGAGCTGTTCCTCCCAATGCTGGCCTCAAATGACTTACCAGGCCCCACAGTGAGATGCATATTCCCCTTCAAAGAGCAAGAGTAAACTTGGCAATAATACCAGTTTGCACATTGTACTGTTAAATAATCACAAGCCACCGTGTTTCTGGTGTCTCTGAGAGGGATTTATAACAGCAGTGAACAGCTTCTAACATCATCCTCCAGATTCTGACCGTCCCCTGTGTGCGCTGGGTTCTGCTTGGTAGGAGCTGGGTGCTGGTGGACAGTCAGTACAACATCTACCTGTACCGGGAAGGCGTGCTGCGCACCTCATCGGACCCGTACAACAGCGCCGACCTGGACGACATGACCAGCCACCTGACCAACCACTGCATCCAGAAGGAGCACTCGCAGAACTATGGCCGCTACGAGGAGGGCAACGAGCTGTTCTTCGACGAGTTCCGCCAGTACCTGCTGACCACCCACCACGTTACCATGGAGACCACCATCTTACCTCAGATCAAGCAGATCATTAAGTAGGCCTCACTCTTCTGTGTGCGTGTGCGTGTGCGTGTGTGTGTGCGTGTGCGTGTGCGTGTGTGTGTGTGTGAGATGGTTTCATGTCAGGAGGAGGGGTCCTGTTTTGTGTTTGTAGTACGTTGAAGTACGTTGTTGGGTGTTTCCTCCCACTCACTTTCAAACATCTCTGGCTGAGTGCGTTTGGAGTATTCCTTTGTAGGATCTATCAAATCAGAATGTAGTTGTTTATCCACCATTGCTATCGCATAAACTTCCTTTAGTGATCCTATTAAAAAGAGGGATGGTTATTTACAGTAGAGTGTTTGAGATGGGGGAAAGCCCCCCTAACAACCATCTTATGTGATCTGGGTCTTGCAGGAGCTGCCTGTCGTGTGTGGAGCCTTCCATCACCACTAAGCACCTGTCCTACCAGAGCTTCCAGCTGTTTGGCTTCGACTTCATGGTGGACACCAGCTTCAGGGTGTGGCTGATAGAGATCAATGGAGCACCGGCCTGCGCACAGTCAGTACCGCAGTAGCCTTGTCTTCACTTATTGATCCCTTGGTATCGGTTTCTTGCCACTGTATACATCTGTCAAGTGTTCTTCCTCTGTGTTCTCCTTGACTTGGCACCTTTTTGTTCAGCTCGACAACTCCTTGAGCCAAGCCTGTATTTTATTATGTCCCTTGGGAGTCTTGAAATGTAATGATTTTTAAGGAGGGTTATATGTTCTTGATGTTATTCGCAGTATCAACATTTTGAATCTGAGTGAGGTGGCACTTTTGATAAAAGTGCTTATAGGCACAGCTTTTTTTTGCCAATCTGTATCAATATATATTATGTTCTCCGCCTACAGGAAGCTGTACCCGGAGCTCTGCCAAGGCATTGTAGACGTGGCCATCTCCAGCGTCTTCAACCTTAACAGCGGCGCAGACTCCGCCTCCTCCTCTGGCTCCTCCGCTTCCTCCACCCCATACTCCTCCTCACCATCCTTCTCCACCATCACCCCTGGCTCATGCTCCTCTCCCAAGCTGAGAGGGCCCCTGCACGTGGGACCCTTCACCAGACTGTAGGCACAACCCCCTCTGGCCCCCGACCCACCCTCTGAGCTTGGGGACTCCCCAACGCTTCTTCTCATGCTGTCCCACCCAGGAAGGCTGTGTGTGTGCGCCATGCCACACGCACCCTCAATACACACCTAGCCCTCACAGGGTGGGGTGTGTATTGAGTATTTGGGGCGGGGGGGGGGGGGGTGGAGCCCCTGCCTGCATATTTTGTTACATGATCATGAATGTGTTCTCCACTCCCAGGATGTGGGGCAGGGGGAAGTGAATAAAAGTCTCGGGTGTAAATAATGAAAGTGAAGATGGAGGAGGTGGAGGAGGAGGAGGAGGAGGAGGAGGCGGCAAGTGACGATATGGAAAATAATTGAAGGATGAGTTTTAGAAAAATGTGGCACAGCCCGCCACCGCCAATGCTTCCGTTGGATGGATAAGAATGGACAAACGTTGGGCGAAGATGGAAACGGATAATGGATAAGTCAGAAGAACTGCAGTGCCTTTGTGAATCCCCCAGCCCTCACTCCCGTTAACAGCATCAGTCAAGTCTTTGTGTTCCCGTCTGCCTTGGCAGTGCTGAATCGGGAAGAGAAAGTAAGGGGGAGGATTGATGTATTTCTGGTTTGCTTTACAGATAATGACGGATGTCTTAATGAGGTCTATTGAGGTTTTACCCTGGAGGAGTTTGTTGAAACCTTCGATCCTCCCTCTCACTGCAAATGGCCCACTGCCAAGGTTTGACGGAGGAACACACAAGTTCAAAATCTAATTCAAGTAAAATACAGTCCCAAATTTCTCTATGCTGGTTGCGTGAATGCTACAAATTACTTAATGTTGAAAGGGTGGAAGGAGTGCAGAAGTGAGTTAGTATTGTGTTTTCATATTCACACGTACTGCACGTACTCATGCACCTGCTTAGCTGAGCTCTGGGTAAGACACTAGATTGCTGTTCTGTCCCAGTTAGTAACACTACTTTACCACATTGTCTCCTGCTGGTGAAAGGATTGCTTCAGTACAATAATCCTATCAAATTTGATACAGCTAGTGTAAATCTATGTTTTTCTATTGCAAAAAATGTACACCTAAACTATCAAAATCGACGATTATGGAAAGCATTGACACTTTTGATCGTTTCTTTAGGTATCTTGGCACTAAGAATATTTTGATTTATGATAGCCCATTTCTTTAAAATATAACATGATTAATGGTTATTATTTCTTGCTCTTTATAAATGCAAATCATGTACTTACAGAATGCTTCCTAAAAAGGAAATTATTTATAGAACAGGAAAGAGATCATTCTGTTTGGAAGAAATGTAGTGTATAGTGCTTGTACATCGCAACGCAATGACACAATGAATGCGTTTTATTGGACAGTGTTAACTGTCAGTTGATGGGTTAGTCTCCCGGCAAAACTAACCATGCCCATTTATGGTATATTTATGTTGGTTTATGATTCTACAGTACTACAACTCTCTTGAGTCCTCTTGATATTGCCGAACATCGCCAACAAAAACATCCCATGATGCATTATGATGTACAAGCCCTATACAGACCAATGTAGTTTATTTGTGTCTGTAATATTTTCCAATACTTTCTAAGTTTCAACCGTTTTTGATTTGTCTTCACCAAAGATAAACCTTCACTGTTCAAGCTTCACGCCTAGGAACTCACTAACCTGGCTCATTAACCTCATATCACTGCCATTTCATTACTCCATCTTGTTAATTTAAGACATTATTTTTGTACTTATTTTGCTACACTATAGTGTAAACAGTATTATCGTATTTGCCTGGTTTTTTTTAGCAACTTCTTGATAAAAAAAAGAAAACATACATTTTCTACATTATTGGTGTGATTTTTGTACATTTATTTTAGTATTTGCAATAAAGATCCACTGGTCTTTCCTTAGCTCTTCAGCCCAAAATTGTCCCTCATGTTCCATGTATTTTTTTTAGTTTAGTCCAGCATCAGCAATGCACACAGATCCACTTCCACAGTACTCTCCCAGCCTGTATATGGATATTATTTATGTTTTTATTTACCGTGTGTTAACATGTTGACTGAGAAATTAAGTAATGCAGCCATGAAGCAAAACATCAATGGTTGTGGAATGAAAAATAATTGAAGTGTATTTATTTAGTAATTACTTAATATCACGTTCTCAGAGGTCAATGTGTATGTGTGAATATCAACATGCTTTTTATGTGTAGAAGCATTACCCAGACGGGTTGCTTGATGAAGAAATACAAATAAATGGCATTTTTGTTGAGACAATGTACACAAATATACAAATGTCTTTATATCTGCTAATCATTTGGGGAAATTAAAGTGTCAGTATTAAAAAAAAAACATACTTGCTGGAAAAAGTCTTTCCATCAAAGGGAAGGGGTGCCTTAGAGGGAATTGCCTGTTGTATTGCCTGAAATAGAAGCAATCGACCTCCTGCATGTAAATGCAACTTCATTTATTCAATTGATTGTAACAGTCTGAATTTGTTACCATACCTTTGAAGGTTTACTGTTTGATGTTATTTCTTGAACAGCATTGATGTAATTTCCTGTCATGCACGTTTTGTTGCACATCTGATCATTTTTAGACTGTGTTTTCTCCATTAATTTTGGGTTCCTCTTTCTTACCAAAGAAAACATTGCTGTTTGTTTCCCAGATACATTTCAGTGCTTTTAAATGTTACTTTTTTTAAAGTCAGATTGGAAGTTTAGGTGGTCACCAGGTCCTAGAAGGAGGCATCCGTAGTCAAAATAAGTAAATGCTGTTTGTGTGTTTCTGTATGTTCTGATGTTTTATTAAAACCTGCACGAAACCCTGATTGTCTTTACCCAACGTTATCAATGCAGTAATGTTATTTATGCAATTCTTCTTTAAAATTTATGAAATTAGGCTAAATACTTATATATCTTCAGTTTTTTATTCAAACTTAGCGACCAATATATCTGCATACAACAGTATATTGCGATTTCAGAACTGAAATAGGTCAACACAAAACGTGTTCGTAAATACGACTATTTTTCTTTTTCCAAGTAGACATTATTGAATTATTAATAATAAAAATGAATAATAATCAGGTAATAATTCCATAGCAACTAAAAGCGAATTGAAGAAGCGTCACTTCCATACAGTGAAAACAGCTTTCTCTTCCGGGTGACATAGGGGTTGTACTTCCGGTATCACAGGGCACATGTGGTAAACAAGCACTGCAGCAACATGGACTTTTCAACCAAGTGGGATGATCTATCGAAAGGTCCAAGTTTAAAGCATTTGTCGGAACCAGGATTCGGCGTCCCGAAGGAGAACCAGCATGCTGCTATTCAGGATATTACTAAAGCCCACACGGAGTCCTTCGACCAAGCTGTCACAGATGGGCTGAGTCGCGTGGTGCAGGTTAGTCCGGGTGTCCTCCTGTGTTATTAACTTTAATGAACCTGAACCAAGTAATTCAATCTAAAGTTAAGGATTATGGGTTCAAATATCGGGCCCGGTCACTATTAGAGATCAATCAGCACAGTGGTAGATAATCTTTACATCATTGATCATTAGTAATTACTAATTATTTTATTGAGACTGGACTATAATCAAGCAATTTCACAATAAAGAAAGAGCTAATTGAAGCATGCCATCCATGATCAAGGCCTGCTATGTGATAACCCTTTTTCCGAAGTTTTTCAATGCACGACGGATTCATGTAAACCGAATTCAATCAAATGTGTCACTTACCATGTGCAGCTTGCTTTACTTTGCATGTTCTTTTCTTTTCTCAGGCTATTCGGCCATTGGAGTTCACATACAATAATGACCGAATCTCCCTGTCCTTTGTCGATGCCACCATTATGAAACCAATGGTGGCAAAGGGCACTGTCTGCCGGGACCTGAGGGTGTTCCCAGCAGAGTGCAGGGCAAGAAAATGTTCTTACAAGTCAAAGATTGTGGTAAGTCATCCTTTAAAAGGGGCTAGCTGTGTGTGAACCAGGAGGAATGAATGACAGTGTTTTCAATTGTTTTGTGGCAGTAGTTTAGTAGCAGTAACACAGCATTTAATAAATTAGCCCTTTTTTTCTTATACCACTGCCAGTGACATTATGTTGTGATTTGTGAATATGACAACAATTGGGACATGAAGCTGTTATGATCGTATGATATAAAGTGTCACCTTTTGTTGTAATCTAAGCCTCGTCGTTTGTCTACCAGGCAGATATCAGTTGGTCGGTGAATGGCGTTCCCAAAGGCATCATCAAACAGTACCTGGGCCAGGTTCCCATCATGGTGAAGTCCAGACTGTGCAACCTGCACGGCCTTCCCCCAAAAGAGCTTATCAAGCACCACGAAGAAGCCCAGGTAACAGATATATCCCACACTAACTCAGGATGATTCTGACTACTAATTTCCCTAATGATTAATTAAATGATTAAATTCATGATTAGACGTTTTGTTAAACTACTGTTGTTATACATTGGTTAATAAGGCCTACAAAAAGGCCTAAGTTAAGTTGCAGCAACGACTTAACTAAGACAGCTGACACAACAAACGTGTCTATGTACACATCAGCCATCTGCTTTATTTGAAAACAAAGTCTGCTCTCCTCAATAGGAAATGGGTGGGTACTTCATCATTAATGGGATCGAGAAGGTAATCCGTATGTTGATCATGCCGAGGAGGAACTACCCGATCGTCTTGAGCAGGCCCAAGTGGAGGACCAGAGGCCAGGGATATACTCAGTACGGTAGGGAAAACCTTTTTCACAAGCCATCAGTCAGGATTGCTGGTTGACTCTCCAGCCTGTTAACAGGTTGATCTGGCGTGTTCTGCGCCAATAGGTATTTCCTTGCACAGTGTGAGGGAGGAGCACACGGCCGTCAACATGAACCTTCATTACCTGGAAAACGGCACCATGATGTTGAACTTCATATTCAATAAAGAGCTCTTCTTTCTTCCGCTTGGCTTCGTGCTCAAGGTAAGCAGGATTATGGCTGTCATAATATTAAATGAATGGGTTGATATTTACCTACTTTCCAGCTTGTTAATTCTTTAGGTTAACAACTAATTATTTTCCTTCATTCTATCTGCTTTTGTATTTATTATTTCTGCACCAATACTACTCACTCTTGTATGAGTCAAGTGAATTCTTGGACCTACTGGAATAGCGCTATAGTGCTATGTTCTAACCCCAACATGTTTTTTCAGGCCCTGGTGGACTTCTCAGACTTTCAGATCTACCAGGAGCTGATCAAGGGGCAGGAGCACAACACCTTCTACAAGAGCTGCGCGGCGGAGATGCTGCGCATGGTCATGGAGCAGGACTGCGTGACCCGCAGCCAGACGCTCAACTACCTTGGAGAGCGCTTCCGGGTCAAGCTCATGCTGCCCGAGTGGTACACCAACGAGCAGTTTGCAGAATACCTCCTCGAGTACGTTTCCATCACCATCTCCATCCATCATGCTCATGTTGTTGTTGTTGTTGTTGTTGTAGCAGTGCAGTCATGTGATGGTCATTCTCGTGGTTTCTGCTCTCACCAGGGAGTGCATCTGCATCCACCTCAAGTCCAACGTGGAGAAGTTCTACCTGCTGTGCATGATGACCAGGAAGCTCTTCACCTTCGCCAAGCAGGAGTGCACGGACGAGAACCTGGACAGTCTCATGACGCAGGAGGCCCTCACACCTGGGCAGCTGTACATACGCTTCCTCAAGGCAAGTGGTGTCACCCTGCACACTGCACGGCACGAGTATTTTTCAAGTCACCTCCGTTTGTTGACATGCACTGCTGTCATTTTTTGGAAGGGGCCATATTTACGTGAGTAAATGCTACACTCCGATAAGAAAGTGTGCCGGCTGATCACATGAAACCTAAGTGAAAATCTGTCGGATCATGTGACTCCCTATGGGACCCATGCTCCCATAGGGTGACTGTCTCAATCAGGGGAAGGGAAAGCGTTGTAATCCTTTCCGTTGTCGTCCTGTCCTCGATGCAAACAGGAGCGGATGGCCAGCTGGCTGACCAGCGTAATGCTGAACATGAGAAAGAAACGCAAAGTGACCGAACAGCTGAGCTCCGGTTCCATGATGAAGATGTTCCTAAAAGCCACCGAGATCACCAGAGCGTTCGAATACTTCCTTGCGACCGGGACTCTCGTTTCCCGATCTGGTATGCCTGTGTGATAATTGGAATCACAGCTCACAGGATGTTTCTTTCCCTCACACACACAAAGCTCTCACACACCGAGCCCTAACTCCTCCCCCGTCCCCCAGGTCTGGGCATGATGCAGAACTCGGGCCTGAGCGTCGTGGCCGACAAGCTCAACTTCATCCGCTACCTGTCTCACTTCCGCTGCGTGCATCGAGGGGCCGCCTTCGCCAAGATGAGGACCACCACCGTGCGCAAGCTGCTGCCCGAGTCCTGGGGCTTCCTGTGTCCCGTCCACACCCCCGACGGAGAGCCCTGCGGCCTCATGAACCACATGACCGCCAGCTGTGAATTAGTCAGCCAGAGCTGGTCCACCGTGAGCCTGCCCAGTCTGCTCTGCTCCCTAGGTGGGTAGTTGATGTGCCTCGTTCACATGGCGGATTACAGAGGGAGAAAGACCAGAGTCGTGTGTGTGTGTGTGTGTGTGTGTGTGTGTGTGTGTGTGTGTGTGTGTGTGTGTGTGTGTGTGTGTGTGTGTG
>JAOPUD010000044.1:1589610-1601909 GCA_027122715.1 Trisopterus minutus
TTCTCATTGGAGACCGTTTGCAACACTTTCCATCAGTCCTTCAGAAATCACTGGTGCTAGGCTAGAGAAAGTTGAGGCGATCTGCTATATTTTGTTTTAATGGGGAATGATTGTTTTATTTTCTGCCACGAGTAAAGACTTGATATATATGTTGTATTGTATTGTATATAGACAAAATAATCGTATTGTCTAATGTGACTCGAAAAAGGACGGCAAGTAGTAAATACAAAAGACGCCTTAAGCAGTTAGCCACCAAGTTATATATGACCATTCAGAACCCTTATGACTAGTTAGGTAGACAGCTAGTCCCTTAGAGGGAATGCAATTCTGACATTTAATCAGTCTCAGAAAACAAAGGTTATGATACATCGCTACCAATACTTTTAAGGGCAGAGTTGCTTTATTTCATAGACTGCAAAATGTCAAATTTATAAGTAATTGTTTTATAGAAAAGAGCTATTTGACTTGATGTCTCCAGCTTCAGATCACTTGTCAATCTCTGGCTAATGTGGCATGTAAGGCCCCCATAGGGATAACAAGAGATTCATCTTTTATTTTTTCCCACTGGCATTTCTGCCTCAATTTCTTTTAATTATTTGGTACAACGATTGTAATAATGATGATCCCATAATTTCTCTGTGATAAAGCAATTCCTTCGATATATTCAAGTTGATACCATCTCTGTCTTTGCTTTGACAAGTGATTATATCACTCTCACCGCTGGCCATTTCTTCTGCGCTTCTTTCTGTTCCTTCTTGCTGCTCCCCCTCCTCCTCCTCCTCCTCCTCCTCCTCCTCCACCCCCTCCTTCCTTCCTCAGTCTCCACAGTCTGAGTGGAAAAAACATTATCCTCTAACTACAGTAACCATTAAGACTATTAACTGTGCATCACTCCATCACACTGGTGGAGTTTAATGTGTGGTCGATTAAATGCAAAATTATGTAGTTGTACAGTGTAAGCAACATATAGTATTACCAGAAATCCAGAAGTATGATCAGAAATGTGTAACGAATATGTTGATTTGGAATTTGGCCGCATATGTAGTAAGGGGCCAGGTTGCCTCCCCTTTCTCTGCTTTGCCCACCCAGAGAATTTGGCCCGCCAATGAGACAATGAGCTAGGACCGTGCAAGCGCCTCATGTGTGTGTGAATGCACACACTGTAACGCAGGTTGTACACTTTTGTTATTTGGATAACCGTTCAGCGCATAACACGCAACACAATTACGCAAGCTTGCGTAAAGCTCCCATTGGTGAAAAGACTAGACTGCGTCAGGTTATTTGACGTGTCTGGGGGTTATCTCGGCCATGGTTGAGAAGGAATTGGAGGTGAAAGAGATCATTGCCTGGGATTGTTGTGGGCAGCGGGCAGTGGGGCTCCGGCGGTAGACAATCACGGGCAACAATCGGCTCAGGGCCACACCCCCACCCTCCACCTTGACCCGCCTCTAAAAACGTCACGTTTGTGTAAAGCTCATTGTGGGACTGGCTCGTAGTGGCTGTAATTCTGCACCAAGGCTGAATTTCTTGAACGTCTTCAAATACTGTATTAGGGGCCCATTACCACCCATATATAAGCATCCATAAAGTAGCATACCATGGGATCTTTAAAGCATAGCACTATTCTCGTGGTGCAATTAAAGAATCATACTACTCCATAGCCGTTTATGTAACTTCAAAGTGTACAGCCTTGACCTTGAATTTTTTGCAAAGAAAGTGTAATTGTAGCAAATGAATGTTTGCGAATGAGATTATGATAAGTGGGTGTGTTTTGGAGATGTTAAATTACCCTGTTTAATAACTAAAATAGGTACTTTTTCATAGAAAGTTGGTCCAAAATGAAACTTGTGATACAAGTACACAGCTTCATGTTATCAAAAGCCACCTATATTCACGTACCGTGCAAGTGAACATTGGCTTGTAGCGCCGGCTGCTATCGGGAAGAATGATCAATACATATTACAGATATAGATAATTATAGGTCTATGATTGTAGTATACTACTATAAATGCAGTAAGAACACTTTTGAGAAATGTAAATACTGTAGGCGGTTACCTCCGCCATGTCTTTCAACGTACTGTGTCCACGGTGACTATGATAGAGATATAGATAGATTTGATTGGTTAAACAGATTTTTAAAAAATCAACTTTTGTGCGATTAAAATTAATGTCGCCTTGTGTGTACAGTCTCTGATTTATTTTATTGACTTTTGAAAAAAATCACAACTTATGATCACTGTCAATTTAAAAGGACCTTACAACGTGAGTAGTGTGTGTTAATATAATTGCTCTCCATTGCCAAGGACAACGTGGGTAATTATATTAACGCAGATGAGAGGCAGCATCAATATTATATCCTTTTGTGCCTATTTACTTGCCAAGAAAAATATTTATTGGTATAATGCCATCTCGTGGACAGAACGTATACCAGTGGAATTGCCAATGCATAAGCCCTATGTATGGGTACTGTAATGGGTATGAGGTTGGGCCCAGGAACAGCACAGACTGACGACAAACGTTGGACAATGTCAAGGGTTTATTCAGGTACTGGATCGGCAGGCAGAGAGTAGTCAGCAGGCAGAGGTTGGCAACGGGGGGGGGAAGATGGGCAGATAGGGAGTAGGGAACAGAGGAGCGAACAGGCCGACAGGGGCTGGACAGCAGGCAGGATGGTCAGACAGGCAGGGGTCAGAGAACTGGCAGGATCATTTGTGAATCTGGATACGAGTCGCCGGAAAGCTCTGTGGAGATCAAAAGACAATCTGGCAGGGACTGATTGGGAAGAGAGGACTTATATAGAGGGAACACAGGTGAAGGTGGTTGGGTTAATTAGGGGAGCTCAGGGTGGCAGGCAGGTGAATGGGAAAACCAGGGGCGGACCATGACAGGTACAAAGAGAGAATTAATTAATTTTAATTAATTTAAGGAAATAAATATAGTAACCATGAAGCCTAAGAAGAAGGATAGTTGAGCCCTGCATGCATCACTCACCTAATAAGATTATGCAATTCAGCCGAGTTGTTGGAGTTTGCTGGGTTAGCATTTGCTTTTAACCAACGATGAGTCATATCCATAATATCCACTACACAGACACACACAAGGGAAAAATCTTAGGTCCAAATCAAGAAGACATAGAGCTGGGTTTCAACATAGCAAACAATTGGTCATCACAATTGACTTCATTAATTATTGTGGGAGAGAATTACTCTATGCAGTTGTTCCTGTAAGCACTCATCACTACTTTTCTGACTAATAATCTGAGATGACACTCAAACCATGGGGGGTAGATAGAGATAAAGAAAAAGAGGAGGATAGATACAGAGAGAGAGAGAAGCTGGGGAGGTTTGTGTGTGTGAGAGAGATAGGGAGGTTTGAGAGATCAAGAGAGGGAAAAATAGGTTGGGTATTAAGATATGGGGAGAGGGCAGCATAAAGGGGAGAGAATGGGAGGGAGTGGGATTCAACAGAGAGAATGGTTGCTTTAACACACTATAGTTTCGTAAGGGATGGCTCACAGAACTGGGCTTCAAACCCTGTATCACCACCAGAGTGGGAGAGATTTGAAGAGGGTCAGACGGAGGGGAACCGGGGAGTGTGTGGTGTGTGGAGAGTGTGTGGGCCGAGTGATATTTCATAGTGGATACTCGACCGGGAAAAGGTTAGAGGAGAGAGAGATCTATATGAAAGAGCATATGATATCATAAGATGATTTGGTGTTGATGGCCTGTGTGTGTGTGTGTGTGTGTGCGTTCATGTGGGCGTGTGTCCTTGAATGAGTATGTGCGCATGCTTGTGTTTGTTAGTGTGTATGGTTGTGTCTTGGGGGGTGGGGGGCAGAAAAAGAGGTGGGATTGGGGGTAGGAGACAGAAATTTGAGAAAGTGGAGAGAAAGAGTGGAGGCGGGGGGATTCCTAATCAATCCTTCCATATTATTGATGGTTCATGAACCGCTTGGTTTGCTGTCCATCTTCCCTTTGGCAAGCAGAAGATTATTGGAAGCTTCCTCCTCTCCTTCAGTTTCACCCTCTCCTGACATATTAACCTTATTCACTTTGTTTGCTAATATTAGGACTATTTATATTTTTTTATATATACTCATTCTGTGTTCATCTTCTACTGCTTCTATGTAAGCTGCTTATTCCTGCTTATAATTGCCCCTATCATGCAACTCAACCATTTTCAAATCTCTCTCCCATTATTTCTCTATCAGGGTTTATCAAGCCAGACAGTGGGTGTTTGTGTGTGTGTGTGTGTGTGTGTGTGCATGTGGTGTCCATGTGTTTGTTATGTGTATGCATATATTTATTTGTATTTCTCAATTAGTTATATATTTTTTTCAAACACACAAAGTGCCCAACCCTCATGGGTTTGAAATTCATCAAGTAGCATTGCAGTGGTCAGACATTTCATTTCATTACAAAATGACCTGTTTTACTGCTCGGTCTTAAACTAAATATTCTGCCTCCTTTCCCAAGCTTGGCAATAAAAGAGTTCCCTTCCTGAAGCATTATTCAAGCTTTTCCTAATCATCCAGCCAAAATAAATCAACATAAATAGGACATTTTACTTACAAGTACATCCCTTTCTAGAAATAGATATGTACACTCGTCAGAGTGTTTGTGTGTGTATGTGCATGTGTGCACATGTCGATTTGCGTGTGAGAGTGCATGTTCTCACTCCACTGGACCCCACACGGTGCTCCCAGCAAGAGACAAATCAGCAACACACCGTAGTGATCCATGTTAACCTGACGTTATGTAAGCCTTGCTGCACCATCCCCACGGTTTACATCACAATGGGATACGGACAAGGGAGAGAGGGGAGGGTGTGACCCACCCCTTATACAGAGGAGCAGCCTTAATAACTTATTATATACTTTCCAGACGTTTGTGAAATAGGATTTAATATTAGCCTGGCAGGTTATGGTGTCGGTAAGCACAACGTTTTGTGTAAACTCTGACTAAACGAGAAAACTATCCTGACAATATGTATCTACCTGCAGATGTTATTATTAAATATATTTGATGTGGATATCTAGCAGTCATTAGGTCATATAATTATGATATAGTATGCAGCTCTTTATTAGCTCATGCAGAGAAACAGAAGATGAGAGCTGGAATGTATGTGGAGAAGCTCATAAATTGCCTCACACCCACTTTGTTACGCTGCATCACCACAGATATGAGTACTGGAAACACACCCACATGCCACACACACACACACACACACAAATTAAGCTTGTAAATTGTTTTCATGTTTTAGTGCAAATATATATTCTGTTTTTCTCTCTCTATCTCTCTCTATTCTTATGTCATTAGTCATTAGTTACGTGATGCAAAAAGACAACACAAAATACTACAGTGAATCATTCCTTTTAAGTCAATGACAAATTGTGTCAAGTGACAAGGGTGGCCAGTGGTGTATGTCACACTGTGATGAGTCAGGGAAGCTAAGTTCATGGACACCTTGAAAATAAATGGGAACACACATCACAATAGGCCAACACGTTCTATATCCTGATGCTTCCTCTGTGACTCAACCGTCTAATACTATAAAACACGAGTTTTATCTACCTGTCCGTGTCTGTGTCTTTGAACCTCAGTGTTCTGTACTGCAGAGAAAGTTGCCTAACCCTGACACATTAATGATGTGTATGTATCTAAAAATTAAAATGTCACTGTAAGTTGCAAAATTATTCAACGTAAACAGAAATGGCTGTGTACTGATGAAGTATATCCCACTACTCTCTCTATGCAGGGACATGCTCTGTTTCCATTACAATTTGGTAAATATAAGTAAAGGTATTGGAAAATGGATATAAAAGTCTTTGCAGAAGCCATGACCTTGGCGTGCTTCTCTGTTTGGTAATCACCCTGGTCGGATACCATATTCAGCTGTTATTTAATCTAATCTATCGAGTCTAGAGTGTGCGTAGTAGAGCTTTGTACATTATGTTTAATGTGGATAGAGGATTAAATGCTCAGAGATGTATCTGCATCAGCTTCTGCAGTCTATTGTGTTTAAAGAAGATGGGATCTCATGCAAAATCACTTCATGTCACATAACCCTAACCCTAACCCTTCTCATTACCACCCTCCTTTAACTGTTGCTCGCTTTACCCTCGACCTGTAACACCAATCTGTCTGTTTCTCTTTTATCTATTTTTAACTTTTTTCTAACTCTTACATTGTATCCATTTTCAGTTTCTAAAGCTATATCTCTCTACCATTCACTGTGTGAAAGTAAAACTTTGTTCAAGGCATGATTTTTCACATTATATTAGATACATAATGTGAAAAATAGACACTCATTTATCCTGCGTGTGTGCATTTGTGTTTAATGATACGATCAAGCTCTTTTCTTTTACATTATGCCTCATCCACGTGTGTGTGTGTGTGTGTGTGTGTGTAAACTAATTAACCACAGTGAAACCTGGTCACACAAGGGTGAATGTGAATGTGTGTGTGCATTTGTGTTTAATGATACGATCAAGCTCTTTTCTTTTACATTATGCCTCATCCGCTTATGAGTGTGTGTGTGTGTGTGTGTGTGTGTGTGTGTGTGTGTGTGTGTGTGTGTGTGTGTGTGTGTGTGTGTGTGTGTGAAACCTGGCGCAATACATTGAAAACTCAGACTGCTGTCCCTCCTATGTTGTAGGTGTCACCCCTGTGGACGGGATGCCCAGTAAAGCGTTTTCCGACTGCTACGTCGTGCTCCTGGATGGTAACGTGGTGGGCTGGGTGGAGGAGGAGATCGCCCCCCTGGTCGCTGACTCACTGCGCACCTTTAAGGTATTTGTTCCATTAGCTTTTAGCCCAGTTGCTTTATATTCCGTTAAAGAGTCCGTATGACATAACGATAAATAGCCTGCTTTTAGTACAAACCTTTCCTGTCACAACTCATTCACACGTGAATCAAGAAAAAAAATACATGCAAAAGAACATCTAGCCATCTTCACTCTCAAATATTGGACCTCGATCAGCAGTTCACATAATCAAGCATCAGTCTCCTCCTAATGAGCCCCATGGTCAATAATGCAGCACCAGCCTCCTGCTCATGAGCCACATGGTCCTTCCGCAGGTTCTGAAGGAGAAGAGGATTCCACCGTGGACCGAGATCGTGTTGGTCCCCAAGACAGGCAAGGCCAGCATGTACCCCGGCCTGTTCATCTTCACCACAACCTGCCGCATGATGCGGCCCGTCCGGAACCTCGCCCTGGGCAAGGAGGAGCTCATAGGAACCTTTGAACAGGTGCGTGGGAATGGTTGTCATGGCGGTGGACCTGGATGGGAGGGGTGGGTGAGGGATGACCAGCCTCGTGAGACCAACCTGCTCTCCCGAGTTCACATTCTGTTTTCACTCAGTGGAACATAATGTCCTCGGGCCGGTTGGGCCTCTTCCAATGAATACTAAATTATTCAATCGGTTCTTGCGGGAGAGACTTTCACTTGGAGAATAATAAAGAGCGCAGCAGACTTTGAAAACAACAGATGTGCCGAGCAAAAGTGTGGGAATCAACGGAGCAGTCTAACAGTTTGATATAAAATAGACTGAATAATCTTGTTAAAAGATCAATCAAAAGGCTTTTGTTCAAGGAGAATGCCTCTGCTTGACTTAATCGGATTGGATTGCTGAACTTATTTAAAAACATAAAGCCATGCTCATATGTGGACATCTATTGCTGCCCAGCCCAGGCCAAAGTGATAATCAGGTAATGACATTATGGCTCTCTCTGTCACTCTCACAGCTCTACATCAACGTGGGCGTCATGGAGGATGAGATACAGCCGGGCGTCACCACTCACCAGGAACTGTTCCCCCACACCATGCTGAGTGTCGTGGCCAACTTCATCCCCTACTCCGACCACAACCAGAGTCCCAGGAACATGTACCAGTGTCAGATGGGTAAAGGCCTCAATTTGTCCGCCAAGCAACTAAACTGAATTCCCTTGAAAGTAAATGTTGAAATGCACGGACCACTGGAATCTGAACTAGAACCCCCACCCCCACCGCCACCGTCCCTGCAGGTAAACAGACGATGGGCTTCCCGCTGCAAGCGTTCCTGAATCGCTCCGACAACAAGCTGTACCGCCTGCAGACCCCCCAGAGCCCCCTGGTCAGGCCCGTCATGTACGACCACTACAACGTCGACGAGTACCCCATCGGCACCAACGCCATCGTGGCGGTCATATCCTACACGGGCTACGACATGGAAGACGCCATGGTGAGAAATCCACCTTTTTTAGAGTCAGGGTTTCCCCACCATCAGTGTGGGCAGAGGTGACGACCTGAAGTGACTTTGGCGGTCGTGTCCTTCAGATCGTGAACAAGTCGTCCTGGGAGAGGGGTTTCGCCCACGGCTGCATCTACAAGACGGAGATGGTGGACCTGACGCAGAAGATGAAGGGCGAAGACAACCTGGTGTTCCACGCCGACCCGGCCGACCCCAAAGTGCGCGACAAGCTGGACGCCGACGGACTCCCGCAGATCGGGGCGAGGCTCAGCTACGGGGATCCCTTCTACAGCTACATCAACCTCAACACCGGCGTGAGCCACGTCAACTACTACAAGTAGGTTAAACTCTCCCTCTCCCCGGTCGCCTAAGCTGGGCTCGCGCACAAGCACAGCCCTCCGGTCACGGAAGTGTATATTCCCGTCGAGTCCGTGCCAATGTTTTGCGGCTGTCTTGTTTCGCAGGAACCAGGAGAGCTCTGTGGTGGACAACATCAAGATCTGCAGCAACGACCAGGGCACGGGCACCTTCAAGCGCATCTGCATCACGGTGCGCATCCCGCGCAACCCCACCATCGGCGACAAGTTCGCCAGCCGCCACGGCCAGAAGGGCATCCTCAGCCGCCTGTGGCCCGCCGAGGACATGCCCTTCACGGAGAACGGCATGTCGCCCGACATCCTCTTCAACCCCCACGGCTTCCCGTCGCGCATGACCATCGGCATGCTCATCGAGAGCATGGCGGGCAAGTCGGCGTCCATGCACGGCCTGTGCCACGACGCCACGCCCTTCACCTTCTCGGAGAAGAACGCGGCGCTGGACCACTTCGGCGTGCTGCTGCGCGAGGCGGGCTACAACTACTACGGCACGGAGCGGCTGTACAGCGGCCTCAGCGGCCTGGAGCTGGAGGCGGACATCTTCATCGGCGTGGTGTACTACCAGCGGCTGCGCCACATGGTCTCCGACAAGTTCCAGGTGCGGACCACCGGCGCCCGCGACAAGGTGACCAACCAGCCGGTGGGCGGCCGCAACATGCAGGGCGGCGTGCGCTTCGGCGAGATGGAGCGGGACGCGCTGCTGGCGCACGGCACCTCCTTCCTGCTGCACGACCGCCTCTTCAACTGCTCGGACCGCTCCGAGGCGGAGGTGTGCGTGCCGTGCGGCAGCCTGCTGTCGCCGCTGCTGGAGAAGCCCACCGACTCGACCATGCGCCGCCGCAAGACGTCGTGCATGCTGTGCGGCCGCAGCGACACCATCGACACCATCAACGTGCCGTACGTCTTCCGCTACTTTGTGGCCGAGCTGGCCGCCATGAATATTAAAGTCAAGCTGAACGTGAAGTGAGAACTGGGGGGGGGTGGGGGGGTTGGGTTCCACCCGTGTGGATTGGATACAGGCCGTGGTGCCTTTTGAGCAAAGGAGGAATGATTATGTGATGTTGTATTTAAGATATTTTTCTACACGTGGAATTCAGCCAGAACAAGACTGGCAGTGTTTTAGACGGGACGTTATGGAGCTGGATTGAATGCAATGCTTAAAGATGGATGAAAAGGCTTAATGATGGAGGAGTGGGGTTGAAAGTTGCATATCATCGATTTTGTATGATGTTCATTTCTGGAACACACACCCAAACAGAGGGGCGTTTCTATGTATGATTATGCGATTTCAATTTCTGCTGAAGAGAGCAATAAAGACTATAAGAGCTGTTTATGATTGTTCCAATATTTTAATGAGTGTACGGACAAACAACTATTTTTCAAGAGATTCTATTCAAATGTAGTGTTGTTATGTTTTCATTCGTCCTATCCTAATATAAATCATTTGACTTGGCACTCTTTCTTCGTACATATTATGCATTCAATTCTACTAAGATGCCCGGCAGGTCTAGAACCGTTGGAACGGTATAGTCGGGTTCTGCTGTACACATGTTTTGCGGTGCTCCAGAGTTCTTAATCCAAACCGTAGCTCGCACCCCGGCATCAAAGCCCCCCTGTATATCTGTGTCCAGAGAGTCCCCGACCATCACGCAGCGCTGCGCCGCTACCCCAAGCACTGTGAAGCAGTGGTTGAAGATGGAAACCGCCGGCTTCTGCTCCGCAAAGTCTCCTCCCACTATGATAAAGTCGAAGAACTCCTCGCACCTCGTCGCGTTTATCTTCTCCCTCTGCGTCTGACTCTCCCCGTTGGTGAGCAGGAGCAGCTTGTATCTACTTCTCAGAGCCTCCAGCAGGGCGCATATCTCCGGGCTGAGGCTGAGAAGCTCCAGACGGCTGCTTTTCCAGAGGTGGTAGCATTCACTAGCCAACGATCTAGTACAACTGCCGGCGGCCTCCTGGATACTGTGCTCCCAGTGGTCCACCCGCAGCTCGTCAATAGAGCCGCCGGACGTGGGGTCAAAGGTCTCGTGCTGCAGTCTGTGTCTGAACTTTTCATTGATGTGGCCCATGGTGACGTCATCGAGCCCCCGTGTCTTCCGCAGGTAGTCGTTGGTCTAAAATACAACAAAATACAACATATAAATCCACCCCCCATGTCATTTCATCCGCCACCGATCGTAATATATTGAATAAATAAATAAGTCTCTTTTACATTTCATAAATTATTCAGACCATTAGAACCAAATTAAACCTTCTACGTTTGAATTGTTTATTAACCTCACCTTTCCTATTGCAACACGGGATGCAAGTGCAGTTTCAATTAGTGTGTTGTCTAAATCAAACAATATCGCCTCAATTGGCTTTCGGTCCATTGCGGCGTATCAGTTGAGTTCGACGTAAACACACGCGGAAGTGACTTCGGAATCGAATCGGTTGCGGTTCCCTTTCAGGGTCATGTGGTTGTAGTTCAAAAAACAGCGCGACACCTCATTACGTCCACTAGAGGGCGGGAGTGGATCAATTTACAGGCTTTGTTCATTAAAAAAAAAAAAAAAAAAAAATACATCAGCAGGGAAATGTACTCGAAATGAGACTCTTTCTAGGATCAGCCAGCACTGTTTAAAGGAACAGAGGTACAAATCTATCTATTAGTACAAATGATGTCTGCCTTGTCTGCCTATTCAGTTACAATAGCAATAGCACTGCAAAGACACCATGTGATATTGTCTGAGAATATTATATGAATAATCTTTATAATATATAACAATATTACCCCATGCCGTTGGTTAGTTCTAGCAATATGTGTAGCTTATGGTTTGCCCAGACGGGATCTTTTGGAATTCAGTCAAGACAGTGAATATGGAAATAGGAAATAATATGGTGTAAAATGTCTTTGTCTAAAGTGTTGGCCTACTTAATAAGCCTGTATGACTTGGTGGATCGAGCGCACACTATCCAAACATTCTTCATTTATTACGCAACCGTGTGCTTTGCTTACTTTTTCAGCTGGACAAATGCCAGAGGTTCTCACGCAACTGCGTGAGGGCTTGGTGCGCTCATACCTAAGTATTAAGCACTACTCCATGCGCCATAGCCGCTGTGGGGACATTGCTGAATTTTGAGTATTGAGCGTGTAATTGCGCTAGTCTATCTTAAGGACGAATGACAAGGATATCAGGACAACTTTGGAAGAGCAAGCTGTCATTAATGTATCTTAACAGCACCTGCCTGTTGCATGCGAAGGTGAGGTATGCTTGTATAAATGAAAGACATTTTGCAAGTGAATTCCAAGCCGTTGCTTAATTATCACGGACTTAAAATCTAAGCAGGAAATGTGGTTGCAGTAGGTGCGGACTTTATTCAAACACGCACATGGAATTCCCCGATAGTTTTTAAAGAATTACCAGTTCTATTTTGGTGTTGTTTATGTTTTTCCCCCATGCCACCTGACATCTGAGAGTGCCGCATTCCCCGCGTTTTACAAACATACTCAGTTGCACTTTATCATCGTGGGTGGCCGTGGCGTGTAGGCCCCTGATGCAACAGCACCCAACAAAAATAATAGACCTACTTTATTAGAATAACGATGTTCCATAACATCAAGACGCAAGTAAAACACAAATAAACACCTGCCTCTCTCTCTCTCTCTCTCTCTCTCTCTCTCTCTCTCTCTCTCTCTCTCTCTCTCTCTCT
>JAOPUD010000044.1:1619295-1633260 GCA_027122715.1 Trisopterus minutus
GTGTGTGTGTGTGTGTGTGTGTGTGTGTGTGTGTGTGTGTGTGTGTGTGTGTGTGTGTGTGTGTGTGCGTGCGTGTGCATGTGGGTCTGTTTGGTGGGTTGGGGTGTTTTGGGGGGACTGTTTTGACATTTGAAGTCAGGGGGTCAGCTGGTTGTAATGAGGCGCCACGGTTGGACCAGAAATGACAGGCTTTCACCCCAACGGTCCACTCTGATGGGCAGCACACTGGGTTTTCTGTAGCCTATGCTGGCTCCCAGTTGGTAAGATTATGGGTGTGTCTCTGTCTGTTTGTGTGTGTGTATGTGTGTGCATGTGTGTGTGTGTCTGTTAGTGTTTGTTAGTGTATGTCTTTGTCTGAGTGTATACACATGCGTGCTTGATTCTGTTTGTGCACAACTCACCACTCAAGTTTATCTTGCCAGTCAAGTGTAGTGCAGTGTTCGCATTGCTTTGCATATTAGAACCCAACAATTAATCATGATGCAACCGCAATCGAAGAAATCAATAAACAGTCTTACATAAATAGCCTAGGCATGAATCCAAAAATGTACTAACGTATACAAATACATGAAAAATATCAAAGACTTCAATACTTGATTTTCACGTAAGCGGTACGACTATTTAATTTGCTTTACATATTCAACCTCTGGATCGACTTCATCGCTTCATCAACTCCCAGAGCCCAGTGAACCCTGCCTTGCCTCACAGTGTGCCCGGGGGGCTGCCGGAAAGCGCATCAGCGGCTCTGCCTTCAGATTTTCACCGCCTTGTTGAAGCACATGTGCGTGACTACTGTGCGCCTTACGAGCCTACAGCCTCGGGGCTGACCCCGCCGGCTCTGAAATTTCCCCCTCCCTGCGCAAGTTCAGAGTGCAGGCTTTAATGGGGTAAGATAAGCCGGTGTTTAAGTGCAGTAGAGTCAAAAGAAAAAAGGCACACACCTCTCCCAAGCGCCCTCTCTTAGCACGCTCCACGCTCATTTTGGAGCCGTAAATCAAAGTCATGACGTTTATCCTTGTATGCCAATGACATGCAACTTCCCCGCGTGATAAGGCTGTGGTGCCTTCATGCAACTATGCTGTCTCTGTTTGTGTATGTGTGTATGCATGCTCATGTGTGCGTGAGTGTATGCGTGCGTGTGTGGGTGTGAGTGTGTGTGTGTGTGTGTGTGTGTGTGTGTGTGTGTGTGTGTGTGTGTGTGTGTGTTTGTGTCTGTGTGACACACACAATGTAAACACAAGGTGTGAACAATCACAATCATGCGAGTGTCGGGCAAACTACGGATATGTTCTCGTTACCCGTGACACACCTCTCTCTCTCTCTCTCTCTCTCTCTCTCATTTGCTGTCTCTCCTCACACGCCATGAGCAATTGAGCTGTCAGTCACAACAAAGGGGGAGGAAGAGAACAAGGGTTGAAACTTCCCTCACGAGGCGAAGTGATTGTAGGTCTAGAGGTGTGTCTGTGTGTGTGTGTGTGTGTGTGCGCGCAGGTGTGTGTGTGTGTGTGTGTGTGCGTGTGTGTGGTTGTGTGTGTGTGTGTGTGTGTGGTAAGGGTAAGAAGAGGGAGGAGGAACTTCCAGGAATTAACTGAAAAGCCAGGGAACAGACGCGCTTAGATCCTTGTGTTCAAAGACTTATGGTCGTAAGTTTTTGTCATGTCTCCCATAATTATATCACAGAATATTGGACATTTGAATAGTTAACTATTATAAGATAATACATTATACAACTATATTATATATTTTATAACTATGAGAATTAAGATAGACATTTAAAAAATGATAAATATGTAATGTTTTTGGTTTAGGTTTTTATTGGTTCAGGGGAGTGCTTGTATGAGTTCTTATTCTCTTATTCTCAGCACACTGAAGTTAACCTGGTTTGATAGGTCTGGGTTTTCTATTCTAGACATCTTCTAATGTACAGAAAAGTTTAGTTGAACTGGAACAATATCAGTAAATTCCTCTTCTACTGTGTTGGGAGGGTTGGGACAGGTTTACCAAGAAACAGATGTTTATTTAGATGTTTTTGCGTGATAGTAATGGACAAGCACGCTCACACACCCACACACACACCAAGTGAGAAAAATAACAACAATAAGAAAAGAAGAAGAGGGACGGGGGGATATAGAAAAAAAGAGAAGGAGAGGGAAGGAGGGCGAGGGAAGGAGGGTGAGAGGTAGAGAGAGAGAAGGAGGGAGAGCAGGTGCGGGAGACAGTGAGAGAGAGAGTGAGAGAGAGAGCAGGAGGCACAGAGGGAGATTGGAAGCGAGAGGGAGTCAGGGGGAGAGGTGGAGTGAGAGAGAGAGAGAGAGAGAGAGAGAGCAAGAGGGAGAGAGAGGGAGAGGGAGAGAGAGAGGGAGAGGGAGAGGGCGAGAGGAAGAGGGACAGGGTGAATGGTGAGAGCGAGAGTTGAGAAGGTCTGAGAGGCATAGCGTTGGAGGTCTGTCCACTAGCAGGGATGAAGACACTGTTCTCTCTCTCACAAGACTATGTGTCTCGCGTGAAACATGGCTGTTTGGGGAGGCCAATCACACGTCAGGGATGGAGCATGAGCTGTGACTCATCATGACACGAGTCAAAGGGGCAGAACGGATAGCTCAATGGCCAATGGAGGTGAGGGAGCAGAGGCCAGCGGGTCAAGGGGCGTGTCTTGGCCCTCACGGTCATAATATTCAAATGTCCCCGCATCAAACCAGTGTTGTCTGTCTTAGAGGGTAGCTTTACAGAGGTCCAACGTAAGGTAAGTTCTTACTTACCATTGTTACTGAGAAGTACCTTTAATAATTTGAGTGAGACTAGTATGGGGCAGTTTGGAAATTAATTGTGGTATACATGGTTGTGTGGTTCACAATCTTATAGCAGTAGTTATTTTTGCCTTATAACACACTGCATTCAAATTGGCGAATACAAAGTATGGTAGAGGCCTGTTGGACCTGTGGTGTAGGCCTGATCAAATTAGTAGTAGTAGCAGAGTAGCCTACACAATGTTTTCAACTGAAAACGATAAAGGCCTAAAAGGCCTAAAGTCCTGGTAAAAGTGTAAGGATTAATGCAGCACATAGAAAAGTATGATATATTTAAAAAATCAGCTGGTGAGACGCAATTATATTATATTATATAATATATTATTATAACTGTTTATCATAATGCCAAATTTAACTGTTATTGTTTATTTTATATTGTTGTTGTTATTGTGATCCAGGCTACCGGTCTACGAATTAAAATATTCATGAACAATTATATTCAAATGTACACGATAAAAACTTGAATGTAAGAAAACCCTTAGATGGGTCACAGGCCAAAAGATTGGCGTGCGTGTGTCTGCCATGCGCTGTCCGTGGTACTGAAGCACGACACCCGAAACCAGGGCACCGGGAGCCCTTAACACAGGGATCCTAAACATAGAGGATAGGAAGAATAATCATAGCCATAATAATAGCCTCCTGGCTAGTTGAACCAGCGAACGGTTATTAATAAATAGGCCTACAGGTAATGAATAGGCCTGGCTCTATATCTTGGGTCTTGGCCTGTAAAACAATAAAATAAATAAATAATATAGATTTTTACTAATTGTTGACATTTTTATGAATCACTGCAAATGGAAAACAAAAGATAAACGTAAACGTCCCGCATTCTGTATTTCAAAATAGTGTTCAAACGACAAGTAAGAACAAACGTATCACCTACAACAAGCAACTATTTGGTATTGATTTATGGAATATTCCTCACATCTGTTTAGAATGTTGACTAACGTAAAACTCGTGATGAAACGGTTGATTGTAGCTCATTAATTAAATGAGTCTTAATAACACGGGTTGTAATCTAGGGATCGCCTCCTCCTGGTGGTGTGATTAAAAAGCGCAGTCAACACTAAACACGGGGAAACGCTCGCGCTCTAATGTGTGTGTAAAGTATAACAGGCCAATATAATAAAATCATCTTCATATAGGCCTAGGGTAAAGGCCTACTTTTTTAATACTCCGTCAATGTGAGCCTATATGCATCGATAGGCCTATATATTTATATTTGAGTCTGAGTCAAAAATAATGTAATCTATATTAATTGTATGAATCCTTGCCAGTCGGTTTAAATCTCGAAATTATATCTTGTTAGGTAGGCCTAATGTATTTTTCAGGCTACAAAATATTGCTGGCAGACCTACACACAAAACAACAATTAATAAATAGACCTGCCAATAAGTTTACAGCATAAATAAAAAACATGTTTTGCCTTTCTTTATGTAGATATTCGAGCCTTCTGGTATTTCTCCCTCTAGATATTTTGGAGTAATAAAAATGAGGAGATGGAAGGCGGCAAGCCTTAAGCTATACAATTGAATTCCAATTAAAAGTAAAGGCCATACACCGTCATGATTATAATATACAGCAAATCAGGATTAGTGTTGTTATTATTTTGCCGAATTTGTAAAATTCCTCTATGAAGCTTGAATATATGAAATATGATGAAGGAATTTCAAAAATCAAATGACAATAGACAACAATAGACTCACACACACACACACACACAAACACACACACGCACACACACACACGCACACACACATACACACACACACACACAAGGAGTGAGATGTGTGTGCGTGTGAGAGAAAGATAGAGAGAGAGAGAGAGAGAGAGAGAGAGAGAGGGAGAGAGAGAGAGAGAGAGAGGAACAACCAGACTGACTGACAGAACGAAACGAAGAGTATAAAGAAAGACTGAGTAGAGACGGGAGGGGGGGGGATGAGGGAGCGCAGATGGGTTGACACCCTCTGTAAAACAAACTCCCACCCACTCTCACACACCACGCAGCACGCAGCACACGAGCCGTGATGCTGCGCTGTTGGCAGGATAAGGTATTTAAACACAAGTTTGTGGTCCTCCACAACAAACAGGGCAAAGAGGCGATAGAGATGCCAGAGCCTGCAGGCTTGGAGCAAACGAGTGGCTTCGAGGTTTTTCCTTGTTCATTGCATGGGTTAAACTCTGGGCTGAGTTACTGCTGTAAACAGAGAACACTGTCTTCAGATCACTATGTAAAGGAGAGGAGAATGGTGGGGGGGGAGAACGATCTTCGATCATTGCCCGCGATCTGATAGGGACTGCAACCCAGGTATTTACTTGTTGAGTTGTTCTGGTGTTCAATTGTTATTCATTATTTTAAAAACTGCAAACATAACTTAATTTCATCATCGTTTATAACAGAGGCTGTTATATGTGTAATGTGTAAAAAAAAAACAAATGCAAGCACATCATATTGTATTATTGATTACCTCCAAAAATAATAATCTCTGTATTTCCACCACGTTTTCAGTAGGCCTACAGGACCCGAGAATGGACTTCGCAATGCTGGATTGGAACCACACGTTGACGCGGGGTCTATTAGTCGTGGCTGTTACTTTCCTGAGCGCTCTGCACGTCGTGCGGTGGCTGTGCAGCGGCGAACTGCTGCAGAGCGGTGCTGGGCGGCGGAGCGGCGCGCCGCCGCCCGGACCCATCGCTTGGCCCATCATCGGGAACGCCGCGCAGATTGGCAACGCGCCTCACATATATTTCATGCGAATGGCCAAGAAGTACGGAAACGTGTTTCAGATTAAATTAGGCAGCCAGGCCGTTTTGGTGCTAAACGGCGCCGCCATCAAACAAGCGCTAGTCAAGCAGGCTCCTGATTTCGCCGGGAGACCGGACTTCACCTCTTTCCAGTATATCGCAAACGGGGAAAGCTTGGCGTTCGGCACGGTCAACGATCTGTGGAAATCGAAGCGCAAAGTGGCCCACACCATCGTCAGGTCGGTGTCCAACGGGAACTTGCACACCAAGCACGCGTTCCAAAACCACATCGTCTGCGAGGTGAAGGAACTTCTGGGACTGTTTCTGGACAAAACGCGGGAGCAGCGCTATTTCCAGCCCATGGTGTACCTGGTGGTGTCCACGGCCAACATCATGAGCGCCGTGTGCTTCGGAAAGCGCTACTCGTACGACGACGCGGAGTTCCAGCAGGTGGTGGGGCGCAACGACCAGTTCACCAAGACGGTGGGCGCTGGGAGCATAGTGGACGTGATGCCCTGGCTGCAGTGCTTCCCCAACCCCATCAAGACCATATTTGATGAATTCAAGGCACTCAACTATGAGTTCTCCTTATTTATCGGCAAAAAGGTCACCGAGCACAGGAAAACGATCGAGTCGAGCACCATCAGAGACATGACGGACGCGCTGATTCTGGCGATGGACCAAATCAAAGACGCCAATGGGGTCTCGTTCAGCCAGGACCACGTGCCGCCCACGATTGGGGACGTGTTTGGAGCCAGCCAGGACACCCTCTCCACTGCGCTTCAGTGGATAATTTTAATTCTCGTGAGGTAATCTAAATATAGCTGCCATGACCAGATATTTGCATGTAAAAACCTTGCACTGTAATGAGTTAATAATAGTCAGTAATCCTGGTCCAGTCATAAACTGGCTGTATTCAATTGTAATTTCCTATGTCTCCTTGTAATTCTCGGTTTAACAATGTTGCGTGCCGTGTATACGCATCATCTGATGTTATATTGTTAGGCCTATACGTGGACAATGTACTAATTGTTAATATACACATAATATTTAAATAATACCAATATAACAACGTATAAAAAAAATTTGGACAGTCCTGTTGTGCTTAACAACTAATTAATTCATACCCTTTTTTAACAGAGGTTAATTTGCACATTATACTTACACATCTACATATAATAAAAACGATCATAAACGTGTAGAGACACTATATATAGCGGTGATTCTGTGTCGTTGACCAGGTTTCCAGACATGCAGCGACGGCTCCAGGAGGAGGTGGACAAGGTGGCGGACCGCGAGGCCCTCCCCTCCATCGAGGACCAGCCCAAGCTGCCCTACGTCATGGCCTTCATCTACGAGGTCATGCGCTACACCAGCTTCGTGCCTCTGACCATCCCGCACAGCACCACGGCGGAGACCGTCATCATGGGCTACTCCGTGCCCAAGGACAGGGTGGTGTTCGTCAACCAGTGGTCCCTAAACCACGACCCGAGCATCTGGACGGAGCCGGGCGCCTTCGATCCGCAGCGTTTCCTGTGCCCGGACGGATCCCTCAACAAGGACCTGGTGTCCAACGTGATGATCTTCTCCATGGGCAAGCGGCGCTGCATCGGCGAGAACCTGTCCAAGATGCAGCTGTTCCTCTTCACGTCCCTGCTGGCTCACCAGTGCAACATCAGCACGGACCCGGACCACCCTCCTCAGATGGACTACTCCTACGGGCTGACGCTGAAGCCACTGCCCTTCTACATAGCGGTGGAGCTCAGGGACAACATGAGCATGCTGGACAAGTTCTGCAGCCTTTGAGCGGAGAGGCTCAGGGGGGCCCAGGGCAGGCCCGTCGCCAAGGACACAGCGAAATGCTGAACCCCGAACAAGGAGTTGAGTTGGTGAATTGCTGAAAGATGTACAGGACACCACACAGAGAGTGAGCTGCGGCTGAGCCTTTGGTTTTGATCAAATATATTTATAAACTCAGGCAGTTTTTCACCCATGGGCACATGTTGTGTCCTTGACACTTGACATGAATTTTTGTGTATCCTACTATAGCCGTATGCTATGTCATTGGCATCAATGGATAGGCTACCCTGGAGTCTGTGTGTAATATGCGATTAATCACTGGACATTTGGTTTGGTCAAAACAGGGCAAAAGCAAATGGCTTCCGTCATCTCAGCACATTGCCATGTAACTGTAGCACTAATGAATACATCATAATAATTTACGAAAGCTCAAACTGCTGCAGTCATGATGTCAGCAGGGAACAGGTTGAGGTCAGGTGACATTCGGTTTGGGGTAGGGACGCTCTACCCGAATGAAGAGTGTTCTCAAGATAGGTCAATAATGCCCTGAGCCGAATCATGCCGTGATGCATGTCAAAGCTAGGCTACTTAAAATCGGTGGACCTGTGCACACGTCATTATGTCTTATCAATTGTGATAAGGTTTTTTCTGTTCAATGGGAACGAAAAAGTATGAAAAGTGTCGGTAAGAGATAGGATATGTTCTAAGCATTCAGCAGAGATGGGGGACCTTAAACCTGCAATATGCCTTGGTAATCACAATACTGCTGATATGTCATATTGATTCATGTTACATGAATAACGTATTGGCTAGTGATTAATGATCGTGGTGTGAGGGAGACTGTACACAAACAATGAGCTTTTACAACCTGGAATCATTGACTTCAACAATAAATGAAAAAAGTTGTACAAGAAAGGCATCTATATATCTCACATAAACAGTGCATAGTTTCTCAGGAACAAGGCCTTATGAATGTTTATTAAGAGCTCACTGATTTGGATTTAAAAGGCTATTAACTATGAACACTGATGATTGTTTCATTTTTTTGTTGAACTTTGCTTTGGTTTGTAAACAGCATAAAGCACTATAAAAAATATAAATATTAGATCTATGTTAGAGCAGTGTTATTTTAGTCATGTATGTATTATTATTACTGTAACCCGTGATAGTTTTGCTCATGTTCCACTGTTCATAAGCTCAATAGTGAAAGGATGCTTAAAACAAGCCTTTTTGGGCCAAAAGCATATTCATTCATTAATCAATGATATCTCCTCTTTATGTCATCTCAAAAATAACACAAGTTAAGACACAAGTTATACGTACAAATTGCATAATCGGATTGCTTTTAACAGACAGACGCACTCACACACACAGATACCTCCTCACACACACAAACATGATGACACGTCTGTCTGTTGGCCCAGCGAATGTTGAACTTGGACACGGGATCAGACGGATGAGAGAGTTACAGTATTATTAAAACAAGAGGACATTAAGCAGCAAACTAAATGAAATAAATAACATTCATATGGTAAAACGCTCGCGTGCGTTCAAGCGGAGCAGTTTCCGTGTTAATTGGTTCTCGTCCTCTGTTTTTTTTTTTTTACACAATTTACAACAGTTTTACTCAAATTACTTGTACGTAGGCCTATAGGCTACTATACTATAGTACTGAAGACAGCAATTATTTTCTCCTGGTTCCACTGTTCAATGGAAGATGTACAGTTGATGATGTCGTGGAACTTGGGCATTTAAATGGCTTCTATTTCTGTATCAAAGATATAGCCTACAACTGTTGAACAGTTTTTTGTAATCAAATCCACTTCGAAATGTTAATAAAAACACTTGTTTGATGAATTAAGATGTCAAAAGATCTGAGATTATTACGCAGCTACAGAAATTATATATTTTGTGTTTTAAACATGCATTAATGCACGTTATTATTTCATTTGTAGTCGATACCTCTTTAGGTCCTATATCAGGGCCGGTGTGGGACCCATTTTCAGCCCGGGAGTTTCAGGCCCATACCGGCCCACTTTTTTCAGGGGTGGGAGAATTTGAATAAATGAACAGCGCAAAACTCTTACTATCCCCTTTTATTGTACATCGGATCAACGTTTGTCAAATAAAAAACGCACCTCAAGGATTAGTTTAGAAGAAAAAACGTACTTTAACAATTATCAATTTATCAATTATATATAAAACATACAATGTTAACCCATTATATACACATCTTCCTGCAGTGCCCTTCTTTTTTTTAATCTGGCCTTTTCGGCTCCTCCTGGCTTTCTCCTGGGTTCTGTAGCCTACTTATCTTCTGCTACCGCTCAAGAAAGACGCAACATGGGCAAAACCAACTCAAATAATTGGGAGGGGTGAACTACGGTACATTGTACGATCCATATTATATACTGCGATGCTGGGGCTGAAATGTCAGATGAATGAAGACCGTCTACTTTAGGAGAATATAAAACAACGGTTAAAAAAAATATCCCCCACCCAAGCGGCCCAAAATACATTTGAAAGCTGACCGGCCCAACGGGAAACCTCCCGAAGGCCCCCCCGGGCCTGCTTTACACAGGCCTACTGCATGCCCCTGCAGTTGAACTATACATTATATCACTGCAGTTTAACTATAATGCATATTACTGCAGTTTAACTATATTGTATATAACTATCATTGAACTAGACTGCATAACACTGCAGTTAAACTCTACTGTAGCACTCTTCAATTTCCCTAAAATGTATTTCACAGCAATTTAACTAGACTGTATAACCCAGGTGTTGTTTGCTGCGATAGCCTACTCTCCTGGTCCACTCAACAAAAGGGAATTTTAACGATATGTATTCCATTGTTGTCATTGGATCTTAAAGGCAGTGTCAGTGTTCCTAAAAAACCCAGCCCTGTCGATCGTCACATTAGCGTGACATTAGTAGCACGGCCTGTTTTTCCAGGTACGCCAAAAAAAAAAAAAAGTAATAATCAAAGAGCGTTCATTGATGCTTTACGTGCGACGCACAGCAGGGTCCGGGCTCCACGTCATGTGCACCGTGGCGCTGGAGCTGGAGCGTGGTCTATTCCGAGAGTCGTGCCAGGTCAGGTGGGGAACAAAAGGAAAGTGTTCAGGAGAGACCCCCCCCCCTCCGTGCGGTCCCTTGTCTCGCTCTCCCAGAACATCCTGTTCTGACTCGCCGCAGAGCTCACAGATAGGCTGCCGACCTCACGGTGGGTGACAACCCGACAGATGTAGATCTTAAACGGTACATTTATCAACTGCCACTCTGGTGGATGGTGTATTTGTTTGTTCTGTGCATTTAGGCAAACACATGCAAAAGACCTGTAGCAATGAAAAAGTTTCTCATTTGGGTAATACATGGCGTTTAGTATTGTGGAATAACACAGCCTACTAAATGGTGACAGGATAGGAACACAGTGGTGTAAGGAAACGGACAGCTAGGAAGCTATAGGTACTATCGCTCTTTCGGTAGGGGGGGGGGGGGGGGCCTTGTTGCGTGACCTTCTTGCCTGGTTACTCTTCTTGGATTACAGGAGGCCTCTGAGGGTAGCAACTATTCGAATTCGAACAAGCATTAGGTGTTCCGTACTCAACACAAGCTACCCTGGGAAATGTATGCATGTATACATGGCCGTGCTCTTTTGATGCCATATACCTTATGAGGTGGTACAAGAGGTGCTTCACATGAGAGGTCTGATGAAGGTGAGGTGGTCTTTAAACCTTTTTATTGGTTTCATCTTGAGACCACATGCTGTTGAAATGCAGGTGAATGAAAGATAACAGCCGTCACCAGACAACCATCTGGTGGGGAGACAGACCTGTCTCTTCTGTCACGGCCAGCTGCTTGTAAGCCCTCGTAGGCACGCCCTCCGCACAGCAGGCTGGGACGACGGCCATGATACCCAGACCAATTCACTGCCGGAGTCGACTTCTGAAGTTTCACTTGAAAGCTTTCCCCTGTTGCAAACCATCCAAAATGTGATCAATCTATTCTGTAGGTTTCTTTTATTTTAAAATGTGCGATGGACTCATGCAATGGGCAGATTTGGGGCAGTAGCCCCAGCCACTGGTGGGGCGGCAGCAGCTCAGTAGGTAGAGCGGGTTGGTTGAGAACAGAAAAGTTGCTTGGTCGATCGCTTGTTCGATGCTTGAATCGAGTTTCAAGTTGCCCTGAGCAAGGCACCTAACCCTGACTGCTCCCGACGAGCTGGCTGTCACCTTGCGCAGTCCACCGTCTGTGCCTGAATGTGGGCACGAATGGGTGAATTTAGATAAAAGCTCATTATAAAAGCTCTATATAAATGCAGTCCATTTGCCATGTTAGGATAGATTCCCATCCTCCTTCTCCTGCTATATCCAATAGGAATATGGAGATGGCTCACCCTGTCAGACATTGCCATCACTCAAACATGCTTTTTAAAAAAAAAAATTAAAAAAAAGACAAAACTTATGATTGCACACATTTTATTTTAATCTCGTAATGTCCTTGCAGATTGAAGTATTCTAGGGTGCATTGATTCCAGAATAATCTCCATGTATTGTTTCATTTACATTGGCCTCAAGGAGCAAATAGTTTATTTTGGGATACAAATATAATTAAACACATTTAACATGTAACAATACATTCTTATTGCCCATTTAATCAGTCCATTATTTTAATTTCCTGAAGTTAAAATCATGAATATACCTTTCTATATATATATATATTATTTTAAATCCTTTACCCTCCCTGAAACACTCACCCATATAAACACTTTAAACATTTGCTGACTTAAAACATTTTTATGTCACTTAAAAGAAAAGATAATCGGAATGCTTCCCCGAAATTTGAAGTAATTGACTGGGTGGTAAAACAAATAAAGTGACAACAATAAATTCGGTCCCATGTGCTACATCAAATAAAAACAATTTTGTGCCATCCATGACGAGTTAGTTACCACTAAATGCTATTCCTTCGAACAAAAAATAAAAAAATTGTTGGATAGAAATTAGTAATCCACTTCACTTTGGCACATGTACTTCAACTTCATGTCTACATTTTGAAAACATTCCATACTTCATATCTTACTATGAAAATGATATGACTATATCCTTCCTGGCAGAGTCGCCGAATGGAAACATATATTACTACTACTATATTACTTCAAAACATTGAAGCAATTGCAGTGCAATTAAGATGTGTTCTGTAGGACAGACATAGGACATACCCGACATGTGCCAACTTCCCCAAGCCTACATTTCTTAATCCACAACATGGATTGCAGTATTTTGATCAAAGGGGATGGACTTCAGGAGGGGCCTGGGCCAGCATGGAAAAGACAACACAAACGTCGCTAACGACACACGGTATACGGACGGAGAGTGGAACGATAAGGCCCTAATTAGTGTTTGAGTGAGGATCAAAGTCAGTGGGATAATTTGATTATCACTGGCGTGTACCGTGTCCCTCCCGTGAGTGTGCGGTCCTACTGGTTTTAGTGGTGGGCTGGTGGGGGCTGTGCCTGGCCCACCGTGCAGCAGTACAGTAGTGTTATCTGCATGGCCGCCCTGGCTGCTGAATGGGAGGCTTTGTTGTTGTCTCTCGACCGCAATGCAGCTGACGTAAAGCACACCGGCACAAACACCACCAGGGGTTGGTGGTTAGAACGCCCCGTCAGTGCCATCCTTCAGTCAGCCCAGACGGATGGTCAGTTTTGATATCCAAGAAAATCTCAACGGCCACCTTGAAACTGTGGTGAAGGTAAGTGGGCATGGGGAGAAACAGTCTAAAGTGACTTGAGTAAGACTTGCATGCATCATTTTCTTATTTTTTGATTAATTTTCTGCCCCCTTCATAGGGACAATGTATAGTCTGCGTTCTGTACAATAGACACATTTGTGAGGGTATTTTCTTGATGTGGACTTCAGGGGACAAGGACGGGTTTATGCTCGGTGCAGTCTTTTTTTTCACATTGTTATCCCCCCCCCTCCCCCAAACACTCGCTCCTTAAAATGCCGGCGTCGGGATGCACCCTGGTCCAAACCGCCTCACTCACAGAGTGACTCCCAGTGACGGAGAGCTTCTAAAGGCGTGCTGGGTTTCAAACACACACCCACACTCAAGCACCTAGAGCGCCCTGTGGGGCGGAGAGTGTGGGAGTGGTGGATGTCTTCGGGTCTCAGCTCTTTGGTAATGGAGGGGTATTCGGGACGACGTGTCGATCCCGTCTTCAAACGCCAAGCATCGGGCACAGTACGGTGAGCTCCTTCGCCGCGTCCTCATCCTGAACAGAAACAACCTACTTTTAGAGATATATATATATATATATATATATACACACTATATTTCTCCATGTTGCACGTATTCAAGTGGGTATCTGTATCTGTATCACATAAATGCGCAGCAAAATAACAGGTGGACGTCCGTGGGGCATGAGAACGTACCTCTTTAGAGACGGTGTCCATGGAGCAAGCGGCCTCACACATCCTCCGGGCCTGGCTCTTCTGGCCCAGGTCCTTAAAGCACTGTTGACGACAGATGGCACTGTTCATCGCAGAGATAAGGCAGGATGATACTCCCCCCCCCCCCCCCCCCCCCGCCCCCCCCCCCCCGCCCG